>JACEFZ010028281.1:147500-180000 GCA_014155875.1 Cepaea nemoralis | reverse complement strand
AACCAAAAAAAATTCAAGTTTCTTTAGTGAACATTTAATTTTTGAAATAAAAATGATGCATATGTTGGGGGGGGGGGGGAGGGGGGGGGGGCATAAGAAGTTCAGAAAGGCTTAGGTGGGGCATAGCACAAAAGGGTGGGAAACACTGATCTAGCGTCTTCTCAGCGAGTTGTGATGAGAGTGAGATTCTACAAAGTAAAGGGTGTATTTTTAATGACTGCAATGTTTGAAAATATTTCCCGTCCAAGTTTTATATTCACCCTCTGTAAAGTTCCTGCAACACAACAGGTACATACAAAATTTGGACCGGCATTATTTTCAAACACTGCACAGTCAATAAAAACACACCCTTATACCCACTAATGATGTTGATACTGGTATACCACACACGTGTATCTAAATGCTATAATGCAGCTGTGCGCGTTAAGTCTGTGAATGATTAGCGTTCATTTATATGAGAAGATCTGATAGACTGGATTACTACATAATTCGTTTTTCACGGCCGCGACCTTTCTTCTTCTTCTGCCCTTTTTCACATACTGGTGCTGCGACCTTTCCCTTGGTTTACAACAAAGTCAAGGTCGCTTCGAAATTCAGTTTCCGTCTTGCTAGACAACAGGAATGGGAATGCTTGTAGAAAAATAGCATGCATGCATACCTACCTACCTACCTACCTACCTACCTTCCTACTAACAATTCTACCTACCAATAATCCTACCCATCTACATACCTACCTACTTACATAACTGCTTAACTACTACCCTACCTTTCTACCTACCTAACTATCACCCTACCAATCTGTTTACCACGCATGTAACACGTGTATGTAACACGCATGTCATGTAACACGCGAATCCATATGTTTGTGTATTCTCATCTGTCATATTATCAGTTGAATACCATTTGATTATCATGTATAACATAAACTTATGTACGTTACTGTAGTTTGAGTGAGAGAGTCAGTGAGTGTGAATAAGAGACAGAATGAGTGATCGTGAGAGTGAGTGTGTGTGTGTGTGTGTGTGTGTGTGTGTGTGTGTGTGTGTGTGTGTGTGCCTGTCTCTGTGTGTACCTCTGCGTGTGGGAGCATCACTATTTTTTACGTCACACACTGTATATGTACACATTTTTCTTCATGTTTAACATTTTCATGAGACTGCTCACGACAATTGTCAGTGTATGTGTGTGAGTAAAGTGTGGGAGTTTGTTCATACTAGTTTCAATGCTCACGTAAGGCATTATGTGTGTGTCTAGATGAGAGGATGTGTGAGTGTGTGTGTGTGGAGAATGTGTGTGAGTGTGGGGATATATGTGTGTGGGGGTTGTGTGGGTGTGAGAGTGGGGGTATGCGTTTGGATGGGTTGGGGTGTGTGGGTGTTGGTGGGTAGTGAGATTTGTGGGTGTTGGTGGGATGTGTGGATGGATGTGTGGGGGTGAAAGTAGGGGTGTGGGAATGAGCGTGGAAGACGTGTATGGTGTGTGGGTTGGGATATGTGTGTGGTGTGTTGGTGGGGGATGTGTGCATGGTGTGTGGGTGGGGTTATGTTTGTGGTGAATGGGTGAGGATATGTGTGTGGGTGGGGGATAGTGTGTCGGTGGGGGATGTGTGTGATGGGTGCAGGAAATGTGTGTATGGGTGGAGGATATATATGGGTGAGTAGGGGATGTGTGGTGGTTGGAGGAAGTATGTATGGGTGGTGGGGTGTGTGGGTGGGGGATGTGTGCGTGGATGGGGAATGTGTAGTGGGGGTGTGTGAGTGGCTTAGGGATGTTTAGGTGGGTGATTGATGTGTATGTGTCGGGGCGGGATGTGTGAGTGGGTGGAGGATGTGTGTGGGTGGGGATATGTGTGATCGGGAGGTTTGGTTGGGGGTGGGTGGTTGGGGTGTATGGGTGCGTAGTGGAGGATGTGTGGATGAGTGAGTGAGTGTGTGTTGGTGGATGGGTGGGGAATGTGTGTGTGAGTGGGGAGAGGTGTGTTGTGTGTTGGTTGGGATATGTGTGTGGTGTGTGGGTGGCGGATGTGTGTGTGTGGGGGAGATTTGTGTGGTGTGTGGATTGGGGTATGTGCGGGGTTGGTGGATGATGGTATATGTGTGGGTTGGGTATGGGTGGGGATATTGTCTGGTATGTGGGTGGGGGATATGTGTGTGGTGTGTAGGTGGGGGATGTTTCGTGGTATGTGGGTGTGGGATGTGTGGGTGAGGGATATGTGTGTGTGGTGCGTGGGTTGGGAATATAGCGTGGTGGGATTTGGGCTAGGGCATGTGTGGGTGGGTGGAGGATGTATGTGTGGGTGGTGGGGTGTGTGTGAGTGGATTGGGGATGTATAGGTCATTAGTGAGATGTGTGTGTGTGTGGGTAGAGAAATCTCAGTTGGTGGGGATGTGTGTGTATGGTTTGGGGATGCGTGAGTGGATGTGCGATGTGTGGGTTGGTGGGGGATGTGTGTGCGTGGGTGGGTAATATGTTGTCGATGGAGGTGTGGTTGGGGGATGGGTGGTTGGAGGTGTGGGTGGGGAGAGGATGTGTGGGTTGGGAGATGGGTGTGTGGGTTATGATGTGTATTTGGGTGAGCGCGGGATGTGTGGGTTGGTGCGGGATGTTTGTGTGGGTGGCATGTGTGTTTGGGTTGGGGGAACAGGTGAGGACAGTGTGTGTGGCTGCGGGATATGCGGGAGGGGGATGGGTCGGTTGGTGGGGTATGTATGTGTCCCTGTGTGTGTGTGTGGGTGGGTGGGTGTGTGTGTGGGGGTGGGGTGATGTGTGGGTAGGTGGGAGATGGACCTCATAACATGGTAATTTGCCTTGTTTATGTTTTTTTCTTCCTATGTGAATGTATAATGCTCTTGATGTACGAAAGATGAGTGATTGGAAGGGCCGAATGTAAGACGGACGTGCGTGCCCAATTTGTGACCCTTTTAAAATAAAGTTGATTTGATTTGATTTTTTACCAGCCTACCTACATTCACACATAGAAACACATCTATATATAGACACACACAGACACAAGCGCAGACAAACACACAGACATACACACGCAGACAGACAAACAGACACACATACCAGACATGCAGGACAGACAGACAGACAGACAGACGGACGGACGGACGGACGGACGGACGGGCGGGCAGGACGGACAGACAGACAGACAGACAGACAGACAGAGATGGTTGTCTATCAGTACCGAAGAGAACCATGCTGTCATCTGTTATTCCTAGAGCGCGTTCGGGGGTGGATGATTAGACCAACCTGTGTCCGGTAGTGTCTGTGACGACTAGGACGTAGACATGTCGACTGTCGATCATACAGAGGGAACTCGAATTTAGATTTTCGCACGGCACACATCTGTGGACCTTTTCGTTTATAAACTGTTCTATGCCTTTGGACGCCTCTGTGTAGTTCCCTCGTTTATAAACGGTTCTATGTATGATGTCTCTCTATGCAACTTCCTCATTTATAAACTGTTCCATGTATGACACACCTCTGTGTAGCTTCTTGTATAATAAACTGTTTATTTCACGGGACGCCTCCGTATAACTTCCTCGTTTATAAACTGTTCCGTGTGGCACGATACCTTGAAGCTTCCTCGATTGTAGACTGTTCCATTTATGACATGCCTTCGTCTAGATTCTCCCATATACACTGTTCCAAAGTGCATCGTCCGTGGATATCCTACTACGCAAAGTAGAGCGATCAGCAGCAATGTTCTTCCGGTTTTCACAACCAAGACACTATTCATCAGTAAGGCTTTCAATGTGTCCTTGTATCGTCGTTTTTGTACACCAAAAACTCCCTTGCATAAATCAAGCTTGCTACAGATTTATCTTACAATTCAAGGAAGATATGAATCAATAACAGGTCATGAAAATGAGGTTGCTGTTATGCCATGTCCCCAGTGCTCTTTAATGTCTACACCGGCAAAGTCGCAGCTATTTAGTCCCCAGGTGTTGGTAGAATCTTGACATTCGCAGATGATGTGCTGATGTACAGACAGGGCAGGGGCAGTGAAAGTTTGGTTAAAGACTTACAGACGGCAGTAAACAGGGTGGCGGAGTGGTGCAGGGACGCAGGAGCCGTTTTAAATCCAGACAAGGCATCGGTTGTGTTTTACTCCCTGTATAACCGGATTGTAAAGGAGATGTCCCATGTATTATATAAAATAGATGTCCTCTTAGTAGAGAGAGTGAATTGAAGTACTTAGGTTATCACCTTTGACAGGTGTATGTCTTTTAAGGATCATGTGGAAGCATTGGTGGTGAAAGCTGGCAGGGGACTAAATGCATTGAGGGCGATGGCAGCAACCGGAGTAGAGAAGAAGATGATTTACAGGCTCTTTCAGTGGTTAATAATATATGTCACTGAATATGGTTTGGGGCTGCTGACAGTATCGACGAGCCAGCTTGAAAGGTTGGAGCGCATACATAATGCGGCCATGCGGATGATCCTGGGGTGCACAAAGGACACACCAGTTGTATGCATGAGGCATATCCTGGCGCTACCAACAACGGCGGATAGGTATAGGGTCCTTCAAGCCAAATGTTACCTGAGAGTTGCCGCAGACAGGGATCACCCCCAGCATGAAGCCGTGGATATAGTCAAGGGTCGTAAGACGAGGCAGGTCCTGGATGGCACAGGCAGAAATATATATACGTCAAGTGTGTGATCTAAAGACCATCTATCGTGAAAAAGAGTTGGTTGAAATACCGGATGACATGACGGACTGGCACAGTGTAATAGTGACCCTGTGTCGTGAGTGCAGAGAATAGGCAGCGGGCCGCACAGAGTTTGAGGTGAAACAACTGATCCAGATTAACGCAGATCAATATGACATAGTAATCTATACTGATGGGTCAGTGGTGAGAAACGGAGTGGTTGGGGTTTCATTGCGAAGGCTAATGGACGATTCTTAAAAAATAGGAGAGTCTGGCATATGAGGCTACGGCCTCCAGCATGAGAATGGAGGTGGAAGTAGTCACAGCGGCATTCTGTTGGCCAGAGAAGATCACTGCGACACACATTGTCTTCATCATTGACTCAAGAAGTATGCTTAGTAAGGTGGAGAAACGAATGTTTTGTGTGGAATGGCTCACCTCGCTTCAGAGGTCACAGATTGTGAGAACTGTGTGTATTTTTTGCCCTGGCCATGCGGGAGTGCGGAGGAATGAACATGCTGATAGGATGGCAGGGAACGCACCTCTTGGTGGTCGATTACCTATTGGCATGGGAGAGGTGGTCGTGCGCCTGTGGGACCAGGTGGAGAACGTGGAGGAACAGATTGAGAACCCGTATGTTGAAAGGATGAGATTGCGGGGGTTTGGCCGCGGTTCTGGTAGAATCTCAAAACTCAGAGGGAAGACAAGGAGAACTTATAATCAGATAGCGGTGGGAACGATTAGTAGTGTGACTCTTCGCTAGCTGTTGAATGAGGGGAGGAGCGCGTATGGGAATGTCCTTAGTGCAGTGATGTCAGTTCTTAGCTCAACTCAACTTAGCTGGTTAAAGACGTGCTCGTGGTGCGCAAATGTGCTCTTTGATATGGAAAATCATTGAAAACATTGGTAACTCTAGATAACAACAAACCTGTAGTGAACGAGGCTTGCTTGCTTGCTTGTGTTCGTTGGCTTGAGCTCCAACGCGAAGTCCTGTATGTCGGATGAAGGCATCCTGTTGTCCAACATCAGTGTGATGTCATACAGGACCTGAAGTTTGCGTGAGTATCCGTTGTCCCATGCCTGGCTTATTGGTGTGCAGACTGGTGGTTCCTCGCCGTACAGGCAGACACTCTCCGACTTCGGAGGAATCGGCGATCCTACTGACTTTAGCCAGGACCCCGACGGGACCTGTTGCCCAGGACGCTCGACGAGGACGCGTCAATAGGTCTTGGCCAGTATAGATCCCGGCCCTGGTGCCTTGGAAACACCTCTGCGTCCAAGTGGACGAGGCGAAATGATCAGTGGTGACTAAATCGCTTTCGTAAGCAATACTCTGCAATATGTAATGAGACATAGAAGCCAAAAAGAATAAGAACGAGAAAAGCAAAAAGAGTGGGTTCATCATCATCATGTGCCATGCCGGCAAGCGTAGACGGTAATGTTTCGCCATCTTACACGATCACCAGAGTCGTGGATCAGCTCTGTGTTCTTGTTCCGATCATTCTGTGTGGTCAAGCCATCCATATATTTACTTCTCTGCCTTCCCCTTGTTCTTTTCCCCTCAATATTCCCAGTTGTCATCAAGTGTTCTAGTTTATTTCTTTTCATAACGCACACACACACACACACACACACACACACACACACACACACACACGCACGCACGCACGCACGCACACACACACACACACACACACACACACACACAAATTGACTGTCTACGTCTAATTGCTCAAATCAGTTTACGGTTTTCAATTGCCTCTTGTGGGCCTTGCTCATAGTTTTTTTTTTTCTGTCTGTCTAAAATATTCTTCGCATTTTCCTTAGAAACCATGTTTCCACTGCCATTGGATGTTTTTCAGCTTGTCTGCTCATTGTCCACGCTTCACATCCACTCAACAGTGCAGGTTCTATGTAACACTTCAACAATTGTGGGTTCAACGGACAGACATATACCAGGCTATAAGGAGCATTGTGCTACGGTATATAATTGTGCTGCACACTAAGACCACGTGGTCGGGAAATGTCCGTGTTCAAGATTAGTTCGCTGTCCCTGAAAGAACTTCTACATGTGTGACTTTGTCTTGACATCTTCCTTCAGCAATATTACAAAACAGACATACTGCCAGAGAGACAGATAGATAATTACCACCCACCCACCCACACACACCTACACATGCAAACATACAGTCATACACACCACACACAACCACACCCACACACACACACATACACACCTACCACCTTGGGGTTAATGGCTACGTTCAGCAAAGGACCTGCAGCATTTAGGGATACAGACAGACGGATAGACAAACAGACAGACAGACAGACAGATAGACTTTAATGCACACAAACATCCACGTTTGCACATGCTCACGATTGTTAGTGGTGACAGTGCACTCCAAAACATACCGACAGACGCCACACATACAGCCACAAGACCGCCAACATACAACTTCAGACACCACACATACAGACACGAGACCGCCATACAACCACAGACACCACACATATAGCCATGAGACCGCCAACATACACCGACAGACACCACACATACAGTCATGAGACCACTCCCACACACCGACAGACACCACACATACAGCCACAAGACCACTCCCACACACCGACAGACGCCACACATACAGCCACGAGACAGCCAACACACAACCACAGACACCACACATTCAGACACGAGACCGCCAACATACACCGAGAGACACCACACATACAGCTACGAGACCGCCAACATACACCGAGAGACACCACACATACAGCCACGAGACCGCCAACACACAACCACAGACACCACACATACAGACACGAGACCGCCAACACAAAACCACAGACACCACACATACCGCCAACATACAACCATAGACGCCACATATACAGCCACAAGACCGCTAACACACAACCACATGCACCACATATACAGCCACGAGACCGCCAACACACAACCACAGACACCACACATTCAGACACGAGACCGCCAACACACACCGACAGACACCACACATACAGTCACGAGACCGCCAACATACACCGAGAGACACCACACATACAGCCACGAGACCGCCAACATACAACCATAGACGCCACACATACAGCCACAAGACTGCTAACACACAACCACATGCATCACACATACAGCCACGAGACCGCCAACACACACATCAGGGGTGCGGAAGTCGTGGCAGCACGCATTTATTTTAACGCCTAGCAATGCACTTTCCCAAAGTAACATGTATTTCATTCATGGATATCGTCAAGAGCCGTATACGTCATAATAGACTCGGCAAAACTCGCTTTGGGCTCGTTCCTAAATACTCGTACCCCAGACGGGTCGCAGTTGACATGAATGATGCATACATTACTGCCCGTGGCGTTGCAATAGAATTTACATAATAATATTGAAAAAAGGGCATTTTAGGTTTGGCCTATTCAGGCATCCTGTGTTTCATCAGTGGCTCTCGTGTCTTTGGGTGCGGGGGTGTGTTAAGGTTGTGAATGATTATTTTAACAAACAGTAAATCCGATAACGTTTAACTTTTCCTTAACTCCCGGGTATTGACTAGGACGCATAGCTTTTATCAGATGAGAGATAAAGATTAAGAAGACATGTGGACACGCTGCTCTTGGTTAAAATGCCACGATGGTTTGAAAGTGTGATGGGCAGACCGAACAGGCCACTGCTTTGTCAAAAATCTCCAGTTATAACTTATTAGACTACAGCACCAGATTAATCAAAACATGTGTGATTCAAGGAGTAGGCTGACTAGGTGCTATCCATGGGGAAAAGTCAAAAGGCTAAATAGCAACAGTGTGTGTGTGTGTGTGTGTGTGTGGTGTGTGTGTGTGTGTGTGTGTGTGTGTGTGTGTCTCCGTGTGTATATACTGTTATATTTTAATAAAAAATCAAATGGGGAACCCTTTGAGGCCACTGAGATAGTAAATAAACAAACTCACATAGTATTGCTTGGCGCTCACAGAAGGAGGAGGACGCACTAGACAACATAAAATTTGAAAGCCATTGTTACCGACCGGGATACGAACACGTCACCTCCAAATGACGACAGCGCCTCGCTACAGGAGTGTACTTCGACGCATGACCAACTAGACACAGCTTCGGTAACTATGGCTTTCAAATGTTATGTTGTCTAGTGCGTCCTCTGGTCTCAACTTCATTCTTCTCCTTCTGTAAGCGCCAAGCAATACTATGTATGTTTGTTTATGTACTGTTTTAATAAAAGAATATCTGTAGCATGTTTTTGTTTGTTTGTGTTTTAAAATTTATATTGCTTAAGAAGTACACCGATTAAACCCCATTTCTATGACAACATGTCAAAATAGTAAACCACTACACAAGGTGATAATATTAGCCACTTTATTAACTTTATCTAAATTGCTTTTTAATTATATAACCTGCGAAGTTGGATAGCTCTTGAAAAAACAAATCCAATGGTATCTTATTCAGATCTGTAGGTCAATTTTAAGCCGAGATATTAATGTTTGTGTGCAAGTTTATCCTTTGAAAGGGGCATTTAGAAGAAAAAACAATTTGACCTTTCACTTTTTGTGACCCTACACACACACACACACACATACACACACACACACACACACACACACATACACACACACAACCATCGGTTTACACTGTCGACAAGGGAGATTAACACTGCGGCCTGTCTAACTCAAGGAAAAATAACTCTGCCGGTTTATATATACACGCACGCACACATCTTAGCGTCATCTGTGTGACGTCAGACCGCGCGTGGAATGCACGCGATGCTTGTCAGCCGGCGTAGACAGATGCATTTTGACAAAAGAATACCCGTTGGAAAGATGACACATTATCAATGTTCCGGTCCATGCAGAGTGATGAAACTGTACAGAAACATACTGAAATTGATGTTGAATGCAAACATGCATTCATTGGCATGCAAATCGCTGTGAATATTCCATAACAATATTAAATAGTCATCTCTGTCAAGGAAACGGCTATTTCCGGCCATTGAAATATCACACCAGAGTATGCAATCTTCATCATTTTAGTTTGAGATGACCCTCCCGACTTTAATAGACGAAAATGAAAAGATTTACTAAAATGGACGATACATCTAATAACACATACTAGAACAAACAAATATATCTACATAAAACGTGATTTGCGGATCTACTTAGTCTGAAAAAGTCACTCTGTATCTGATTGATTGATTGATTGATTGATTGATCTAGGAACCGACATCACAGCATTCGGGACATTCCCATAAGCGCTCCGTCCCCATCCTCAGCAACCAGCGAAGAGTTCCAACACTAATAGTTCCAGTAGCAATCTGATTATATGTCCGTCTCGCCTTTCCTCTGAGCGTCGAGCGTCGGCCAGATCCCCTCGTCACACCTCGCTGCCTCATTCTAACCAGACTATGGTGATCCATTTGCTCCTCCGAGGTGTACACGTGCTCCCACAAGGCCGCAACCACATCTGCCTTGTCATGCATCAATACTCCACCAAGTTCTGCCGAGCCAGCCAATCTGTCCGCCTGTTCATTCCCCAGCACACCGGCATGCCCAGGAGAAAAGATCCAGGTGATGCTTGCTACCCGTGACCTCCGAAGCGAAGCAAGCCACTCTGCACGAAGCTTGCCTGTTCTCACCCTTCTCAGCATGCTTTCTGAGTCAGTTACAATCACAATATGTGTATGTATCGTGTTTTCTATCCAGCGGAAAGCTGCACTGACCGCCTCCACCTCCATTCTTAAGCTAGATGTAGTGTCATCATACGCCAGGCTCTCCTGCACCAAACGCCGACCATTAGTTTTTGCCAAGAACCCCCCAAGAACTTCTCCTACCTCTCAACACCGACCCATCCGTGTAGATAATCACATCACCAGGGCGAGAATATTCCTGTGTAGGAAGCGAATTTCAGAAACACGAGATGTACACACGTAAACCGATGAATGAATCACTGAAAAACGAGAAGTAGATTGAGAGCTTTACCAAAGCACGACTATAAAAAACAATTGACGTTGCGACCAAAGCCTTCGTCAGCACAGAACAAACAAACAAAAATAGATTAACAAATACACGATCGACACTACATGAATGTATAAATATCAACTCATCTGCCTCCTAGCTTGAGACGGCTATCCATGGGTGGAATAAAAACATTCTTGTTAACCACACGTAAACCGAGGAGGGAGAAACTATATAAAGTAATCGGTCCCTTTTTTAAAGCTATCTTGAAATAATCGGGAAATTTAACATCACGGGTACTCTAAACCTCCTTAAATTGGTGACACAAGAAATAGTTACCGAACAAAACCGCAAATATATTTCCGTTAAAATGCGGCATTCTGCATCGCAGTGGCTAATAATATCATTCTTCTTCTTCTGCCTCTCTCCACTCCCCGTAGCCATACCCTCAACTTACTCATCCCAGTCCATCCTACCTTTTGCTTAATCTCCAGCTGAGCATCAACGAACTCGCCCAAAATCGTCCTATCTTGTGTTATCGGCTCCCCCCCCCCTATGTCCTCCGAATGCTACCCACCGCTGTCTCTAGTTCTCTTCTTCGTAAGTGTTTGGTCCCCCTCTAATTCGTTGGCCCTGCCGTTATAAAGAAAGAGCTTTCTAATAATACTACCATGTGTTCTCAGTGTTGATTTCGATGACATGAGGCGTCGGCCGTTAAGTACAATTGGCTTAACAGTAAGCTGCCTAAACTCCACCATTTATTGTTTGTTTGTGATTTACTAGGCAATTTTAGTTGTGCACTTTGTCATTGATTTTTGAGTTGCCGACGTCTAATACCATGGAAACCAATGCAAAGTTGCATGCTTCCAAATCATCCGTGGCTGATTTCGAATTCTCGTCTCGGTGCACTGTGAAACTGCGAATCTCACTATCCCCTAAGCCACAGGCGCGTGTTTGAGATATTATAGTATTCCAATATTGGAAACTTGGCCGGTGACAAAAACGTCATCGTAGCTATGGAATATTCTAGTATTCTAATATTGGGAACCTGGCCACTGGCAAGAAGTTCAACACTGACCCGCCGGAGATATTCTAGTATTTGATATTGGGAACCTGGTTTGTGCTTGCTTGTGTTCGCTGGCTGTGAACTCCAGCGCGAAGTCCTGTATGCCGGATGAAGACACCCTGTTGTCCAACATCAGTGAGATGGCATACAGGACCTGAGGTTTGCGTGAGCATCCGTTGTCCCATGTCTGGCTTATTGGTGTGCAGACTGGTGGTTCCTCGCCGTGTAGGCAGACACTCTCCGACTTCGGAGGAATCAACGATCCTACTGACTTCAGCCAGGACCCCGAAGGCACCTGTTGCCCAGGACGCTCGGTGAGGACGCGTCAATAGGTCTTGGCCAGTATAGAACCCAGCCCTGGTGCCTTGGAAACACCTCTGCGTCCCACCTGGTCCGTGACACAAATCATTTCGCTGAGCTGAGATGTTCTTCTTGTCGGTGACTAGAATCTCATCGCTGAGCTGAGATGTTCTACTTGTTCGTGACTAGAATCTCATCACTGAGCTGAGATGTTCTTCTTGTCGGTGACTAGAATCTCATCGCTGAGCTGATATGTTCTTCTTGTCGGTGACTAGAATCTCATCGCTGAGCTGAGATGTTCTTCTTGTCGGTGACTAGAATCTCATCGCTGAGTTGAGATGTTCTTCTTGTCAGTGACTAGAATCTCATCACTGAGCTGAGATGTTCTTCTTGTCAGTGACTAGAATCTCATCACTGAGCTGAGATGTTCTTCTTGTCGGTGACTAGAATCTCATCACTGAGCTGCAATGTTCTACTTGTTCGTGACTAGAATCTCATCGCTGAGCTGAGACGTTCTACTTGTAGACTTAATCAATCAGGAGACCGCGGCACCAGTTGGTAATATCGCGTGATGGAGGTAATCCGTGAAGCTAATCTTTAGATCCTCAAGCCTGTTCCTTTAGATGAATCTGGAGGATATGGGAACAGTTGGAGCATAGTGTTCAGTCACCTGTCTTCAGTATGAATACACTTAAATTTATCTCCGAATTCTCTCTCTCTCTCTCTCTCTCTCTCTCTCTCTCTCTCTCTCTCTCTCTCTCTCTCTCTCTCTCTCTCTCTCTCTCTCTCTCTCTCTCTCTCTCTCTCTCTCTCTCTCTGTGAACGTAACATGCACAACACAATAGATAATTGACGTGCAACAAATGTGTGTTTAAAGTGGCCGGATGTTAGACGAGAATGCGTGTCCAGTAAGTGACCCTTGAAAAATAAATTTCTTTCGTTCCCCCACCCTCTCTGTGTGTGTATGTATGTGTGTGTGTGTGTGTGTGTGTGTGAGTGTGTGCGAGTGTGTGCGTGCGAGTGTGTGCGTGCGGGTGTGTGAATGTAACATGCACAATACAATAGATAATTGATGTGCCACAAATAAGTTGGTTAAAGGTCCAAATGTAAGGCTGGTCTGCGTGTCAGATTTGTGACCCTTGAAAAATAAAGTTCGTTCCTCTCTCTCTCTCTCTCTCTCTCTCTCTCTCTCTCTCTCTCTCTCTCTCTCTCTCTCTGTCTCTCTCTCTCTCTCTCTCTCTCTCTCTCTCTCTCTCTGATTCGTAATGATCCGTCGAAGCATGATGTTTATTTCGCTTAATTGGACTACATCGGTGGCTCAATTAATTAGCGGCTAAGAATAAGCGAAAAGGTAAGAAATGGCCAACGACACTACCTGCTGAAGCCTGTATTTATAGCTCTACCCACAAGGCCAGGAGCTAATGAATGCGCAGAATTTCGTACAGTCAACCCGTGTCACTAAACTTCTGCTCAGAATTATAATGAGAAGAACAAAAAGAAAAGGGAAAATAAAGATGGAAATTAGTGAAGAACAGTATTGATTTGTGCAAGGGAAAGGTAAAAACAAGTCGAAAGACATATTACGAATACTAAAATAGAGATCAATAGAGGCACTGAGAGACATAATCGTGTGCTGTATAGATTACACAATTTTAATTTGATAACGCGAAGCATGACGGACTAATCACATTTTTGAAAGATGATAAAATTGATAGACACAAACAAGATCTCAGAATAATTCAATTATTTACTGGAAATCAAAATGGGAAATAAAGATAGTAAGTCTAGTCTTTCATCATGGATCTAAGGCGGCGCATAGGGCAGAAGTCGTGGCTCTCCATGTTTGTGCGTAGCGCTAACATTTAGAGCCAGAAATCTGATTCTGTAACAACGGCGAGTTTTATGATGGCGGATTGTCAAGCCGCCGATCATCCGGCTTAGGTCAAGCTAGAAGAAAACACGGCCCGCCATCCTGACCCAAGCCGGAAACTCTGCAAACCCTCCGATAGCAGCCTCGCACCACCGGCCCACCAGCCAAGCACATGAATAAGAATATCGTCGCACATCCGGGCGGGATTCTGATTTAGAGGCGTTCAGCTGTAAGTTTTAATAAAGAAGTGAAAGCAATTATCAAAAATATATTAATGAGCCAGATACCGATAACAGTTAGAATTACTGTAATCGTCTAGTTCGCAGAAATACATAGACGTACATTAGTGATACATCAATGAGGCAATTCAATGAGAAACATCAATGAGGTACATCAACAGGCATCCTGAATAATAAAAGATAGAAAAGTCATAACAGAAACAGATCAAATTTTTCATGTAGTGAAAGATGTTTATGATGATTACATTGGCACCTTGCCGTCTTGACAGACGATAGTTTGTGCTTTAAAAAGGCATAATAACTTTACCTATGGCGGTAGCGAATGTGACTGATAAGGCCAATTCGCGCTGTAAATGTTCGTTCACAGTGGGTGCATGTGAACACGTGGTCATTTCCACCATCATGCACAATCTTACGTCTCACACGCTCGGCGTGTGACTTATCTGCAATAATTTTCTCCTGTGTCTTTATTCCATTTCTGATGTTTGCCCTCCATGCAACACGTTCAGCGGCGACTTGCTCCCAATGTGCATTATCAATGCCTGTATCAATCATGTCCCGCTTACACACATCTTTGTATCGTAGTAGAGGCAGACCCCTAGATGTCTTACCCATCTGTAATTCATCAAAAAAGATGTCCTTTGGTAGATTCTAGTCACCGACATGAAGAACATCTCAGCTCAGCGTGAGATTCTAGTCCTAAGATGTCTGATTCATCTAAGTCTACGAAGACTGAGCAAGGAATAAACCGTCACACAACCTGATCTTAAGATAAAGCATGGAGTAAGACAATGATGTGTTTTTTCATCAGATCTCTCTCTCTCTCTCTCTCTCTCTCTCTCTCTCTCTCTCTCTCTCTCTCTCTCTCTCCTCTCTCTCTCACCTCTCTCTCTCTCACCTCTCTCTCACCTCTCTCTCACCTCTCTCCCTCTCTCTCTCTCCTCTCTCCCTCTCTCTCTCTCCTCTCTCTCTCCTCTCTCTCTCTCTCTCTCTCTCTCTCTCTCTCTCTCTCTCTCTCTCTCTCTCTCTCTCTCTCTCTCGCTCACGAAGCAATATGAGTATGATCAAAGATAGGCCAGGAATGTATGTTGGAGGTTATACTACATCACGCAGATGACACCGTATTAACCGCTGAAAATGTAAATAATTTAAAACTGTTGGACGTTTTGGTAACAGAATGTGCAAAAAGAAACTGGTATAAAATGTTACATCAAAGACGAAATTAAAAAAAAAAAAGAGTGTTAAACTGTCATCTACTGCATATAGTACCTTGTGGTGTATGATTTGGCGTAGGTGTTTCTTGAACCTGAGGAATTAAGGTTGCTTGGCTAGTGCAGTCGCTTGGAGCTGTGCGGGTTAGGTTTTCTTTTTGCCCTCGACAGGAAAATAAAACAAACAAACCCATACCTTACCGAGGATTCGATCCCGAGTCTCCCAAATGAGAATCCGACATTCTAGCCACTCGGCCAGTCGTTCCTCTAATTCTTAAATTATAAATTCTAAAATGAAAAACATAAAAATAGTGCACACCACATTTAAGTTGCATGTACTTCTTTAAGCACAAGAATATTGCACACCACAATTAGGTTACATGTACTTCTTTTAGTACGAGAATATTGCACACCACAATTACGATATAAGTACTTCTTTAAGCATGATAATATTGCACACCACAGTTACGGTACAAATTAAGTTACGCGTACATATTTAAGTAGGAGAATAGTGCACTGCACAATTAAGTTACATGTACTTTTTAAGCATGAACATTTTCAACAATACGTTTAAATTACATGTACTTCTTTAAGTATGACAATATCCATCCATCATGTGCCATGCCGATAAGCGTGGACGGTCATGTTTTGCCATCTCACTCGATCATCAGAGTCGTGGATCAGCTCCGTGTTTCTGTCTCGACCATGCCATGTGGCCAAGCCATCCAGGTATTTAATTCTTGGTCTTCCCTTTGGTCTCTTCCCTTCGATCTTGCCAGTTGTCACCAAGTTCTCCAATTCATTTCTTCTCATAACATGCCCAAAAAAATTGTGACTGTCTACGTCTAATGTCTCTAATCAGTTTACGATCTTCGTTTGTTTCTTGAAGGACTTGTTCATTGGTCTTTCTGTCTGTCCATGGTATTCTTTGCATTATCTTCAGAAACCACATTTCTACAGCCATCAGATGTTTTTCAGCCTGAATGCTCATTGCCCAAGCTTCACATCCATATAAAAGTGTAGCACCTCAACACTCTTTTTCTCGTTTCAGTTGACATCTTTTTATTGGTCAGTATGTTTTTCATCTTGCTAAAGGCAACTTTTGCCATGGCGATTCTTGTTCTAATTTCTTCAAGGCATCTCCCATCAGATGTTATTACTGTTCCGAGATAATTATACCTATTCACTTGTTGAAGAATATTCCCATTTACTTGTATATTACATTGTGGTATTTCGCTCTTTCTTGTGACGACCATAATCTGTGACTTTTTACAATTTAATTCTAACCCTATTTGTTCACTGTGTGCAATAACCGCATCTACTAAATGTTGCAGGTCCTGTTCATTGTCTGCAATCAAGAATGTATCATCTGCATATCTAACAATACAGCACACCACAATTACAATGACAATATAGCACACCACAATTACAATGAGAATATAGCACACCACAATTAAGTTACATGTACTTTTTAAAGCATGACAATTGTGCACACCACAATTAAATTAATGCACTTTTTAAGCATGAACATTTTGAACAATACGTTTAAATTACACGTACTTCTTTAAGCATGACAATATATAACATCACAATTAAGTTGCATGCACTTTTTTAAGCATGACAATATAGCACACCACAATTAAGTTGCACGTACTTCTTTAAGCATGACAATATAGCACACCACAATTAAATTACATGTACTTCTTTAAGCATGACAATATAGCACACCACACTTAAATTACATGTACTTCTTTAAGCACGACAATATAGGACACCACAATTAAGTTGCATGTACTTCTTTAAGCATGACAATATAGCACACCATAATTAAGTTGCACGTACTTCTTTAAGCATTACAATATAGCACGCCACAATTAAATTGTATGCACTTCTTTAAGCATGACAATATAGCACACCACAATTAAATTACATGTACTTCTTTAAGCATGACATAAGCGAAAAATCCAAATGTTTACGCGTGCCTGTAGTTAATTTATAGGTGCACAAATACATCATAATGTCTAAAATAATGGTTGCCTTTAGTAAATGTAATCACAGACGCCATCAATAAAATATTGCACGAATTCTTGCCTGGCATATGTCACTGCGCCAGTCTCACTGGCTGAAGGTTACACCACTTTCTCCGTAATCCCGTTTATCACGCAGAGTCTCGTAGCGGGAGAGAACTGGGATCGATTCGACCCCCGCTGGTGACTTGCGGGGTACTGAGCCGGCCGCTCAGAAATCAATGGCAAACTACTGAGCGTAATCTTGCCAAGAAATCAACAGACAGCTGTAAGATGCTGCTGTTGACAGCGATGTCCTGTAAAGGATATGCAAAAAAAAAAAAAAAAAAAAAATATGTCACTGCATCTCGTCTGGTACACAAACCGTTGAACGCAAAGAGCGGACGTAACTGTATTTACACAATGTAGCGAGCACAGAAAGACATGAACAACAAGGTTTGATCATGCAATGACAAGAGAGGTATCGGAGAACATCGTCACATCAGGAAAGATAAGTAGGTACAGAGGAAGAAGCAGACCTACAGAAATGATGCTGTGTAGGCTACAACGATGGCATGGAGGAATATCATCAACGGAGTTGATCCAGAAAACCAAGGACTGAGATCTGTAGAGATGCAATGACGACTTGGCCAGTTCGCAGGGCGCATGATGATGATGATGATGATGATGATGATGATGATGATGATGATAATAATAATAATGATCATGATAAGGAGGATGATGAGATGATGATGAAAATGAGCCAAGACAAAACAAAGCAAAATAATGTCACATACAAGTTACCGACCTACAAATAGTGGCTTCCTGTGAGGAACACTGGGTATTTCCCTAATTGGAGTTCTCGCTTCCTTTAAGGTTTTACAGTACAACGGTCCGGGGTCAACCCGCAGGTATGCAGGCATCTCTTACCTCGTTCGTATACGACTGTAGGGTCGTCCTAACCTCGATGAATGGATTCAGAGGTCTGCTGGAGAGGAAAGACGGGCTAGGAAATGAAGTTGCTGAGCTAATCTCGTAAAGCCGTGACTGAGGACATGTGAACTGTTTCTTTTAACCACAGCCCTTACATGGGATTGCTTTATGTCTGCCTTTTTTCTATTACTCTGTTTTTATCACAAGTAGGTCTGGGGATCGATCTAGGGTCATCCAATGTAGGTCAATGATCCCAATGGAAAGGAAATGCCACTAGAAGGCAACTAATCTCGTGGATTACCTACTGTCAGAGTCCTAGTGCCAGTGTCCTCATTTAGCACTTCTTACAGTTAATTCTCCATACAACACCGCTACTGGTCGATGCACTGAACGGTTTTATACACTATACTGGTAGACATGATGGTTACAATCTCGATAAACACAACATCCACTTTGTGGCACATGCAGCTAAGCCCCATGGATAGATAGATACACGTTGTATTCTTGCGACGTTCTTAGTCTCTCCATTCCATGTTCAGATGAACAAAGTTGCTTCGACAGCTAAGCACAAAAGCAAATTCGAATTCTGAATAATTGCTCTAGGCTAGGCAAATCTTCTTCTTCTCCTTCTCTCTTCTTCCTCCTCCTCCTCCTCCTCTTCCTCCTCCCCCTCCTTCTTCTTCTTAGAACGCTTCCGCACATCAACAAGAATTGGAGCTGGAGTGGAGGGGAAACAAGAAGAGAGCAAGAGAAAACATACTGGGCAGTTTGACATCACGGCATGGTAGCACATCAGTATCAGAAATGAATGTTAGCACACGAGACAGAAAACTGTGGACAGACCAGGCCAACCACACCACGCGGCAGGACCATAACACGAAGATGTGTCAGGACATGTCCGTGAAGGAAACGCGTCCTTTATGTTGTTGATTACATAATGAGCTCGGCTTCTGCTTTTTCTTGTTTTCCTGTTGTTTAGTCGTTCTTTGACCTAGAGGTAGAAAGAATGTAGAGTCACGGGGTGCATGAACTCCCAGAAATATCACAGTATCTATCTATCTATCTATCTATCTATCTATCTATCTATCTATCTATCTATCTATCTATCTATCTATCTATCTATCTATCTATCCATCCATCCGTCCGTCCGTCCGTCCGTCCGTCCGTCCGTCCGTCCGTCCGTCCGTCCGTCCGTCCGTCCGTCCGTCCGTCCATCCATCCATCCATCCACCAATCCACCCACCCACCCACCCACCCATCTGCCTGCCTGCCTGCCTACCTACCTACCTATCTATCTATCTATCTATCTATCTATCTACCCATCCATCTATCCATCTATCCATCCATCCATCCATCCATCTGTCCGTCTGTCCTTCTGTCCTTCTGTCCATCTGTCTGTCTGTCTGTCGGTCGGTCGCCCGGTCGCTCGGTTGATCACTTGATCGGTCTGTCTGTCTGTTTGTCTGTCTGTTTGTTTGTCTGTCTGTCTGTCTGTCTGTCCCATCTTCCTCTCTGTCTGTATGAATGTCTGTCTTCCTGCTTGTCTGGTGCGTCTTCATGTCTGTCTGTCTGTCTGTCTGTCTGTCTGTCTGTCTGTCTGTCCCATCTTCCTCTCTGTCTGTATGAATGTCTGTCTTCCTGCTTGTCTGGTGCGTCTTCATGTCTGTCTGTCTGTCTGTCTGTCTGTCTGTCTGTCTGTCTGTCTGTCTGTCTGTCTGTCTGCCCCATCTTCCTCTCTGTCTGTATGAATGTCTGTCTTCCTGCTTGTCTGGTGCGTCTTCATGTCTGTCTGTATGTCTGTGCCTGTCATCCATCTGTAATAAGATAAATTGACAAGGTAGACATATATTTTAGTAGATAAGTAAATAGGTAGATAGATCGCCCACTAAACATGTCTATATGCAGATGCATGTGCAATAGACATAAAGCACGGTTACTGTATGCGTTAAAGAAGTATACAATAGACTGAAACAAAAACCCCAAAGGTCAAATTAAGCACTGCAGTCTTTGGGTTACAGACAATACCATTACCAGAAACATATGGCAGTAGAGAATTCTTGGAATTCGAAATATTCAATGTTGCAGTTAGGCAGTGTATACAAACAATTCAATGTTGCAGGTTGGCTGTTGATTCAAACACAACAATTCTGTTGTTTAGAGTGGTAATTTATGAGCTTGCAATGCGCGTGCTCAGAAGGTGGCTTCCCTCAACTATTGCCTCAGTCGAGGCCACCTAACTGTGTGTCTGCGTTGTGGGTGTGTTAGCTGATATGAGTGTGGCATGGACGTGTGGGTGGTCGTGCATACATCATACTGCCGTGGCTGTGGCTATGTATGTGGGCATGTAGGCGGGATTGAATGGCTGCACACAGTCGAAGGTCTTACTGTTGTCTATGAAAATTAGTTGCATATCCTTTACAGGACTTCGCAGTCAACCCCAGCATGTTTTAACTGTTTGTGATTTCTTAAACCAATTTACGTTCAGTAGGCTGCCATTGCTGTCTGAACAACCGGCAGCCATACCATTTTATGAAAACCAACGAAAGACGGCTTACTGCCAAATCGCCCGCAGCTGTGTTTCGAACGCGGTATGCAGAATTACGAATTGTGTCCGTTAACCCTTCACCACAGAGCCGACAGCCTGTGAAACAAGTATGATGATCTACACTACACTCTGCATGTCTCAACGATAGTTAATTCTCTAGTTGAACATTATGGTTCCAGGTTCCTTCGCCCTGTCTTACAACTGCTTGTTCTTTTTGTAATTCGTATTCTAATTTTCTTTATATCTTCATGATTATCCGCAAAGGGGATTTTGCTGACAAAACTTATAAGTGTTATAATACACTCGTAAATGCAAAATTTTTTAATTGTCTGTCTTTTTAACGGAGCTATGAAACGTTTGCTGCATCTCTGCTACATGGCGTTGCAGTCAATCTCAGCATTTATTGGCTTTTTGTGAGTTACATAATATTCAATCTTAAGGTTCGGTAGTTTGCCTTTGCTCTCTGAACGGCTGACTCTCATAAAATCGAAATCAACGCAGAGGGATCTGCTCTCAAATCGTCTGTCCTGTGGCTGATTTCGAACCCTCGAACCGATTTGTGCTTGTTCCAATGTAAATGTTAAACGAATATAATAATAATAATAATAATAATAATAATAATAATAATAATAATAATAATAATAATAATAATAATGCAGGTCCGCATATCCGAATGGGTAAAAACGCGTGTTCTTAAACATCCGATGTGCTGAAGCCGAGGTATCGGGTCCAACCCCAACACCGGACAGCTGGACTAAAATGTTGACCTGACGTCCTTGACTTGGTGACGTAAATTACATGTAACTCTGAAGTCAGATTAGGTTCACCTGATGGCAAGGGACACTGTTAATAGGGAAAGCTAATCCACACACAAAATTCAGTCCACCACTGCTATAAATAGTGTGTATGGACTACGCTTGAGTTCAAAGTGAGCGAGCGCAAACAAAATAATAATATTAGTAATAATAATAATGAAAATAATAATAATGAGGTCAGCATGGCCG
This sequence comes from Cepaea nemoralis, assembly GCA_014155875.1. Lineage (NCBI taxonomy): Eukaryota > Metazoa > Mollusca > Gastropoda > Stylommatophora > Helicidae > Cepaea > Cepaea nemoralis. The sequence goes on along the minus strand of JACEFZ010028281.1, from coordinate 158,195 downwards.
AATGGGTAAGAACGCTCATTCTTAAACTTCGGGATAACAAGACAATGCAACCACCTTACTCCTCGAGTGCCCACTGGTGTATTACAAAATATGTAGCTAACACATATGCAGAATGAGCCTGAAGGTGTGTAAATAGGTCTGTTACTTTACCTGTTTATATAAAATGACAGTAAAGTAAAGGAATACTTTAACACGTCGGCATATGTTGCTGGACCCATACATTTAAGATCAGTAGGCACTCATGGAGCGATGTGGTCAGTATCACGCCGTCCACCTTCACTTCCCAGGCCATTTCCTGGTTCTCATTTTTAAACTGGGTCGACCTGGGAGGTCAGGTCAATTTTCCAAATCCGGGTCTATGCAAGTTCGAAACCCTGGACCAAGAGAGACTAGCGACTGCCCTTCTACGGCTCCATAAAGCCACAGTTTTTAAAGTTAGTTTCATATCCTTTACAGGACGTGTGCAGTCAACTCCAGCATTTGTTGTTGTTGTTAATCTCTTGGCAAGTTTACGTTCAATAGTTTGCCATTGCTTTCTGAACGACCGGCACCCATACCATGTCGTAAAAAAAAAAAAACAGCACAACGCGGTCTCATGCCAAATCGCGCGCAGCTGTATTTCAACCGCGGGTATACTGAATTACGAACCGCGTCCGTAAAACCTTCGCCACGGAGAACGGCATAAAGCCACCAACAACAGTAAAATAGTAAAAAATGAGATACAATGATAAATAGCGGTGAAATAGTACACAAAAAGACAAAAACATAACCTATTATAACCTAGGAAGAGTTGAATGGTTGGAAATGAAATCTAGCAGGCTTTAAATTTAATAATTTACTATTCCTTGGGGAGTGGCTATCTGAGTGGCTCAGAACGAAGGTTTCTCCATCGGGAGACCCGGGATTTAATCTTTGGTAAGGTGTGTATTTTTTTCTGTCGGGGGGCAACAACAAAATCCTAACCTGCACAGCTCACGCGGCAACTGCACTAGCCAGGCGGCCTTAATTCCTCAGACTCAAGACCCTCCCCCCCCCCCCCCCCACCCGCCTCATGCCTTACACTGCAAGGTACTATCAGACAGTAGATAGCAGTTTTTTTTTTATTTTGACAATATTTCTTAAAGTCGCGTCAAAACTATTACATTGTAGAAAGATTAGCCAATAATTGTCCTGTTAGTCATCCGGCATTGTAATCGAACTCGCAAGAAAACTAATCAGTTTGCCTTCAGATCCTTCTCCTCAGAATAAACACAAACTCAGCCATATTTTCAATGAAGACAAGAGGTAGCATCCTCATAAAACCAACAATACACATGCGAAGAAAAGCAGCTAGGGGGAAACCATAAAGACGCCAATAAACAAACAACAAAAAGTTATGTTTGTTAGAGAATGTTTGTTTGTCACAATGCCAATTTTCAAATTGTTAATGCCGGTGTGTGTTCCTTGTTGTCCATGTGTGTGTGTGAGAGTGTGTGTGTGTGTGTGAGTGAGTGTGTGTGTGTGTGTGTGAGTGTGTGTGTGTGTGTGTGTGTGTGTGTGGTGTGTGTGTGTGTGTTGTGGTGTGTGTGTGTGTGTGTGGTGTGTGTGTGTGTGTGTTGTGGTGTGTGTGTGTTGTGGTGTGTGTGTGTGTGTGTGTGTTGTGGTGTGTGTGTGTTGTGGTGTGTGTGTGTGTGTGTGTGTGTGTGTGTGTTGTGGTGTGTGTGAGAGAGTGTGTGTGTGTTGTGGTGTGTGTGTGGTGTGTGTGTGTGTGTGTTGTGGTGTGTGTGTGTTGTGGTGTGTGTGTGTGTGTGTGTGTGTGTGTGTGAGAGTGTGTGTGTGTGTGTGGTGTGTGTGTGTGTGTTGTGGTGTGTGTGTGTGTGTTGTGGTGTGTGTGTGTGTGGTGTGTGAGTGTGTGTGTGTGTGTGTGTGTGTGTGTGTGTGTGTGTGTGTGTGTGTGTTTTCGCACATTTAATTTGTTGCATGTTTGTTTTTTTTACAATCAACGCAGCATTTGTTTTTCTTGCTACTTGTAGGAATCTAACCATGTCACTTTGCTTCTACTCAGAATTATAATGAGAAGAACAAGATGATTTCTTATGAAAATAATCAAAAAACGGCTATGAAATACACCAAATCTTCCCAAGAAAAACACACCAGCGCCCCTCTAAGGAAAACCCAGCTGCTCCGTCGCCATTCACATGCAATGAGGAAAAGAGTGTTGAAGTGCTATATAGGATCCGAATTGCTGTATGCGTGTGAAACATGGACAATTAACAAACAAGATGAGAAACATCTAATGGCGATGGGAATGTGGTTTTTAAGAAAAAATGCAAGGTATACCATGGATTGATAGAATATCAAATGAGACAGTCCTTCAAGAGACAAATGAAAAACAGGGATTGATTGGAGAAATTAGAGGCAGACAGTCAAGATATTTTGGACAATTTTGAGGAGAAATGGACTTGAAAGTTTAGTGACAACTGACAAGCTTGATGGGAAGAGAGCAATAGGAAGACAAAGGGATAAAAAAAAACCTTGATGGTTTGGCAGCATGACATAGTCGGGACAAGAACACAGACCTGATTGGAGACTGGTGACCGAGTGAGATGGCGAACAACTAGGAGGAGCCACGCATGTGAAACATCGCTGGGCGCTTTGAAATCTATCACAGCACACCGAATGGATAAGAGCGCTCGCTCTTAAACTTCCGGTTTGCTAATGGCGAGGTATCGGACTCAACCCCTACACCGTTCAGTTGGAGTTAAAATGTTGACTTCTCGTCCTTGACTTGGGGGCGTAAATTACAAGTACATCAGAAATTGGAGTAGGCTCGCCTTTTTGGCGTGGGACATTGATAAAAGGGAAAGCTAGTCCACACGCAAAAGTTATTCCAGCGTGTTCAATGCGAGCTAATGAAATTTTTTTTAAACTGCCCAGTCAAGCGCCATTTTCTCAATGGAGGATACAGAGCAGAAACAGAAAGAAGAGATTTGCCATTGCTTTCTGAACGACGACGCTCGTACCATTGTTAAAAATCAACACCAGGCAGTCTACTTCCAAGTCGATTGCAGTTGATTTCGAAGCCGGTTTGCGGGATTGTGAAACGCATTCACTTCCTCATCGCCACAGGTGCCGGCTTTCTCAACTCCACACCATTTTACTGTAACACCACCTGTGAATTTCCGGTACCCAAGACGCCATTGATAGCGAATTGCTCGATAATGTCATGAACACGACGGAAGAGGGTCGTCGTTTGCCAAAATGAGAAAAGACTGACCACGTATTCCTACTTGCACTCAGGCCTGCACAATGTGATGGCACTATCATATCAAATATGAATAGCAGAAAACTGCTGCTTCGGGACAAATTTATTATTATTATTAGGGCTGCGACCGATTAATTTAAATTTAATAGTTAACTTTTGAAAAATTAACGATTAATTAATAGTTAATTTCGATTAAACTGCTATTTGTTGTTCAATACGTGACCAAGTTCGTTCTTTTGCATCTTTTGACAAACACTTCAGGTATTTGTAGCGTGGATCAAGTGCTGTTGCAATCTGTAGTATTTCAATACTTGTCATATTAGCTACACGTTCACTGAAGTCATTCCAATTCCAATTTTCGAAACAAAAAAAAAAACAAAAAAATTCGAAACTTGGTCTCGGATAACCTGCCTCTTCAGGTTTGATTATTGTTGAGGTCCCTGGTTTTTGTGGGTATTTTTACCCTGTTTCTTGTCTTGTGCGCTCTTACGAGTAAGTCCTATCTCGGACTGGTTATGTAAGCGTTTGTGTCTGTGACGTCAGCTGGGGGGATGGTCGGCGGCTGTCCTTTGTCCGTGTCTCCTTTGGTGGTTTCTTTTGTTAGTAAAGACTGAATTCATTAAAAGATGCTGCCTTAAATTGAGCAATGTAGCCCGGATTATCAGCGTGTACATTCGTATGCTTTGTCATCGATGATAGCAGTGGCAATACACAGCTACATGAAACATAATCTTGACCGCCAAGCAGGACCGCGGTCTGACAGAATAAATCCAAAACTTTGACATATTTCGAAATCTTCTCCCAATCTGAATCTGACAGTTTTGGACCTTTGTATTGCTTCTTTTCATCTGACTTGTAGACAGTTAATGCTTCTCGGGCCTGTAGAAGACTCTAGCATAATAAAAATATTGTTCCATCGTGTTGGTACATCTTGCTACAGCTTAAACAATGGTAGCTCAGTACAATTTTGCAACTCGGTTGTGTTTGCAGCACTATGTTTAAAATGTCCGACATTTTTTCGACATCCGGTTAATTTGTATAAGTGATGGGAGAAAAGTTTTCGATTAATCGTTAAAAAAAAATTAATCGTTAAAGATATTAACGATTAATCGATTAATTAACCGTTAACTTCTGCAATCATTATTATTATTATTATTATTATTATTATTATTAGTAGTAGTAGTAGTAGTAGTAGTAGTAGTAGTAGTAGTAGTAGTAGTAGTAGTAGTAGTAGTAGTAGTAGTAGTAGAAGTAGTAGTATTATTAGTAGTAGTAGTAGTAGTAGTAGTAGTAGTAGTAGTAGTAGTAGTAGTAATAATAAGATGCCATTACTTTCATCCCATTGGTAATTTCTGAAGCTGTGCAGATTTCATACAAATATCTTGCTCCGAAATGCTAACAACGGAATGCTTAATATAGGGTGTATTTTTAATGACTGTGCAGTTTTTGAAAATATTGCCGTTCCAAGTTTTGTATTTACCTATTATGTTGCATGAACTCCACGATAGGTAAATACAAAACATGGAACGGCAATATTTTTAAAAATACTGCACTTTCATTAAAAACCCTGTACGTTAACTCTAATACGAAATACACATATGCAAATTATAGAGGCATTCCCGTACTTCTTGCACCGGGCACCCTACACTGCCTGAAACCAGTGAAAAAATAAACACAAATGTTTTACATTGAGTTGTAGAATTCAAGCCCATATTCCAGCGGGTCGCTATATACAGTATACTTGAACATCCATCCCATTTTCAAATGTGATGTGTCGTCAAGTGTTTGGTGACCTTTTCAATGATACATCATTCAATGTCACCCATCTCGCTCTGTTTAATCCACAGGCGTCACTTTGATGTGTGGGATATTGTTGATTGACAAAGCGCGCGAATGTTGTGCGAAAGGTCTACTAAGGAGAAGATGGTCTGATAACACATCGAGTGCGTGGTATCTCAGAGACACCGTTTAATTGTTTATGGATGAGATGTTAGAAATAAATAAATGGCCGGAAATTATTTGACAAATATGGCATAACTTTGCTGGCAGAGATTTTCGTTTCTCTCTCATCAGTGTTAAATACTTGTTTGGTTGGTTGGTTGATTGGTTGATTGGTTGGTTGGTTGGTTGGTTGGTTGGTTGGTTGGTTGGTTGGTTGGTTGACTGGTTCTTTCGTTCGTTGATTGATTTGTTCCTTCTCTAGTGTATTAGTTCGTTTGTTGGTTGGGTTTTTTTTTTGGTTGGTTAGTTGGTTGCCTGGTTCGTTGGTTGATTAAGATGGTTGTGAATCCTTTGGACGACTGAGTGTTAATTTTAAAGACCGAAACATTGGCGCTTAGGTCGTTGGAGTCTGGACAAGATCCTTGCATCAATCGGAGTCAGTTTGCTGTAGTAACTTTTCGCCCGACCAGGTACCTAAGTATCATCTTCATAGGTATCAACAGATCTCAGGGCGATCAATATACATTATAAATAGATCTTAAGGGTATCAAAAGACAATATACCTGGTATTACTATGTGTGGTCATTTTTTAAAACAATTAACGACACATTGCCTGGAATATTTCGCTATTTCGCTGCATCTGGCCAGGTGCATACTACACTATATATATATATATATATATATATATATATATATATATATATATATATATATATATATATATATATATATATATATATATATATATATATGTGTGTGTGTGTGTGTGTGTGTGTGTGTGTGTGTGTGTGTGTGTGTGTTTGTGTGCGTGCGTGCGTGTATGTGAATAGATACATTTTATTTTGGCTGAAATACATAATACACATAGTCCCACCCTTAGCGAAAGAAATGTCAAAAAAAAAAACATATAGGCAAAGAACATATCCTCATATATTTATAACGCCAGCCACAAATGGCTAGGCGAAACAATCACGCGTTCATCGAAAGCCGAACTTTACATTATGTGTGCCAATTATTTCCTTGTTTAGACATTTATCATTTTGGTGCTGTCGTCTGAGAGTTCTGACCACCCCTTGCCTGTGGATTTTGCATACACAGCTTGTCGGGCATTCAACCCGCAATACATCGCTCTGTACATAGGTCAAGACTATACTCATTGGCTACATTCTTTATCTTGTTCATCGTTTGAAGCTCCTTCAGCTCTCCGAAAGTATGGCTTCATTATGAGAATGTCTCTCCTCTCTGTTCCCAATTTCTAGATCATTATGATTTAGCAACAAATTGTGTCAATTCATAACAGTTTATATATAATTCATGCTGCTATAAAATGGCAAGCGTGCAATTCTTGCTAATTCTATAGCTTTTGATTCGGAGCGATGATAAAGTTGGTTGCTGATACCTAGCTTGTACTGGAACAAAAGTACATTTGTTCCTTTGATAAGGCTACAGTGATAATTACTAACCATCATCATCATCATCATCATCATCATCATCATCATCATCATCATCATCATCATCATCATCATCATCATGAGGATGACATACATTACGGGTTATTCGCCAAAAGAGCTAACATCTTGAGAGCTGAAGCTAATAATGCACAAACGATCTTACAAACTGACCGAAGATAAATCGCTCTGATGGCGGGGTAGTGGGATCGTTCCCTACACCTGCCAGTTATACTTCATCGTTGACTTCTCCTTCAGAAATCAATAACAAAACACAGAACGTACAATTGCTTGGAAAATCAACCCGGTGTTAACTGCAACATGTTGCACAGGGCATACAATAATAAGTTTTCACGATAAATCCATTCTGTTTCTTAATTGCATCTCCTTTACAGGTCGTCGAAATATTAAGTTTTTAAGATAAATCCATGCACTTTTTGTTAATTGCATCTCCTTTACAGGACGTCGCAGTCAACACCAACATATTTGCCTGTTTGTGGTTTTCTATGCAATTGTACGTACAGTAGTTTGTCAGTGCTGTTCCATTAAATGTAAGAATTTTTTTAAAAGTGTTTAAGCAGGAACCCGCTATGGGATTGTGTTATGCTGGGGTCGTCATATTTTGTAGGCCTGAATCCACGGGGGGGGGGGGGGGGGGGGGGGGAATGGGTGGTCGGCATTTCCCTCTCTTAGCAGACAACGAACGCCATCGCCTAGCGTTGAGATGTAGAACCCTAGCGATTACACTAACGCTCCTAGCTCCGTGAGAATCAGTCACACTCGTAAACAAACCGGTGCCAACAGCAAGTGAGACAAGACGTGTTCAATTGTTTATAGAAAGGCTGTACAGCTGCGAGCAAGTGAGACATTAACACGAAGCTGACAACATGAGAGACAAACTGAAGGAAGAAGAAATATGGATTGTGCGGGAAATACAAAGAATACGATAAAGCGATAGAGAAATACATGGGTTTAAAAAAAAAAAAAAAACCTGATTAAATGCATTAGGTGATGACAGTCAACTACTTTTTATGGTTGGGTTGAAAAAGGGATAATAATTTAAACCGAGAAATGTACTAACATCTGACAAGCATCATAAAGTTAAAGAAAAGGGAGACATGGCAAAGACGCACATGTTTGGAAGATTTGGTGAACAATCTCAGTTAGCAATGGATAGTCATGTTTAAAAACTGTCGTTCCAACGGGGATAAGAATACTTGTCGCCAATGATTACCGGCAGGACCCATGATTATGCACTCTAGACCGCAGTTCTTTTTCAACTAATGCTTGCTATATGAGCCTGGAGAATTAAAACAGCAAACATATATTTGAGGGGGGAAACATCAACGCATAGTGTTAAAACTATATTACCATTGCATGTTTACCCTTGTTATAGAACATTCTCCAAGGTCTTGCATGAACAATCAGTATTGCCTTTAACTGTTTAGACAAATTCATTCTTCTTCTTCTGTTGTCCTACGGCTTTGGCCCGCTCTGTGGCGAAATTGTTACGGCGTAATTCGTAATCCCTCATACCGCGTTCGAAACACAGTTGCGGGTGATTTGGCAGCAGACCGCCCTGCGTTGATTTTCATAGAGTGGTATGAGTGACGGTCGTTCAGAAAGCAATGGCAAACTACTGAACGTAAACTTGTCCAAGAAATCACAAACATCAAATAATGCAGGGGTTGACTGTGACGTCATGTAAAGGAATGCAATTAACACTAATTGTTGGGCAGTGAAGCGTCGCAGAGAGAGGGCAGATGCCGTTTACTGTTATTTTGCTTGTCTTGCTTGTGTGTGTGCTAGTCTCATATAACATTTCTTCAATGTCTATTTTAATTCATCTTACCAACTCTTTCTTGCTTGTCTTCTCGCCTTGCATCCCGATATTCGCAGGTAGAACATTATGTTCCATTCTAGCTAAATATCCGAAGCATTAAATATGTAATGTTCTATAGTCAGTCATCAGTTGTATCCCTACACATTTTCATAATTTATCATTTACCTATATATCTGTTCAAATTTGTCCAGCTGATTTGCTTGTGCGTTTCATCTCACGTTTGCGTTTCATCTGATGTGATTTTACGCTTGTATGTTTCTGGGACTTCATTTCTGGCATCGCTAACATTTCGTTCGGACGACTAAAGCATCTGCCAGCTTCGTTTTTCATCCATGTCGATATGTTTATGTTTAGGCTAGGTGCTGTTTAATATTTTTTGCTTTCCGTATTTTAATTTTTATGTCTTTATGAAGTCTTCCATCTTATATGAATACACTGCGCGGATACTTGTATTCTCTAACTTGTTTTAATGATTTCCCGTTTATAGTTACGTTGTATTGCATTACTGTTGGTAGAATTGTCATGAATTAATACAGGAAACTGTGTCCACCTCACTGAAACAAGGAACAACCAGCAATATCTTTTTAGTACATTAAACATTCCCGATCTCATTTAAAAATGCAATGACCAGTGATACACTTTTAGTAGATTTAAACATTTTCAATCTCATTGAGTGAAGGAACGACCAGCGATTTACTTTTTAGTACAGTGGTTCTCAACCTTTTTTGGCCCAAGCCCCCCCCCCCACCTTTACCAAATGTTCAGAACGTCATCCCCCCCCCTCCCCCTTTCGAATTTCCTCCCTATAAATCCTCCCCACCTTTACACAGTATACATAAAAATGAAGCTAAATTTAATAACACACACTAGAACAAATCTAGACATCTACATAAAACGTGATTTGCGGGTCTAATTACGTTATAAAACGAATTTCATTAGGGCGAGAAGTACAGAACCGTAAAATTTAGACGGAAAAACAGTATCAAGTAACTGGTTCTTGTATTAATGCGATCTTGAAATAATCTTAATTCCCCCCCCCCCCCCGGAAACCCTAAAATTCCCCCCTGGGGGGAGGGGGACATAACCCACCGGTTGAGAACCACTGTTGTAGTACATTAAACGTTTTCTAGCTGTTTAAAACAATGTATTCCTTTGATTTTAAACACATTTTAGAACAATTTAAACACACAAGCCACAAACAATAGCTTGCGTGCATTAAACGCTTGCATACACGCTCCACATTGGGACAATCTGACGATGTTTTAAGTATCTCAGCCATAAATAGATGAAGAAAAAATATGCTCCACATCATTGAAACATGGAAAAGCCAGTTACAGCCTGTGTAATTACCTTAAAATTCTCCACCACACTGAAAGTGGGTTAGAAGCACACGGCTCAACATCTTTGCACTGGGTTCTATCCCAAATGGCTCAGCCACTGTTGCTTCATAAAACATGCAGCACCACCAATAACACTGTTTTTTACGGATAAAAAGGTTACACCATCATCTAAACAAGTAGAGCATATTATCATTATAGTGATCATCTCCATATCTTTCATCACTATAAACTTCCCTATCATCATAGCTGGGATGGTGATAGTGATGGTGATGGTGATGGTGATGATCATTGTATTTATTATCATCATGGCTGTGATGGTGATGATGATAATCGTCAGGTTTATTATCATCATGTCTGTGATGGTGATAATCATCAGATTTATTATGATGATAGCTGTGGTGGTGATGGTGATAAACATCAGATGTATTATCATCACGTCTGTGATGGTGATGATGATAATCATCGTATTCACGATCACCATTAAAGCGACACGATGCCATGGAAGCTGCAAGTGGGTGAACGGAATGTGTTTTAACTCACGGACTGGTGAGAGCTTGTTCACGGAGCAATCTGAACACAAATACGCGGCCGTAATTGTATGTTTTAATCTTCTTTGTCATTTGCAAACAGTTTCGATTTTCACAGTAGCTTAGTCTATGAGACAGACAGACAGACAGACTGACTGACTGACTGATTGACTGACTGGCTGACTGACTGACTGACTGATTGACTGACTGGCTGACTGACTGACTGACTGATGAAGAATTACTGATTGGCAGACGGACATACATACATACATACAGACAGACAGACAGACAGACAGACCGGCAGGCAGGCAGGCAGGCTGACAGGCTGGCATGCAGGCAGGCAGATAGGCTG
>JACEFZ010028281.1:0-145000 GCA_014155875.1 Cepaea nemoralis | reverse complement strand
CGCCTATCCTTTGTCCTTTCGTTCGTTCAACCTAAAACATACAAAAAAAAGTTAGTTGCATATCTGTGGCGTGTAGAACAGAAATTGGAGAGGGATTCCCCAATTCTAAAAGACCTCCCGATATAAGAAAACCCGAAACGGCTCAATAAGACTCCCTAGGGGTGGAGACGGATTAGATATTTAGGTGTTCTCACAGAAGGCCAATGAAGCACAAAACCGCTACCGAACCTCGGAGAGGACACTCCTCTGTGCGCCCTGAAAATCCCGGTGATTGTCTTGCCACTTTTAGTTCCATATTGATGATGTCCATTTGAACTTATTACAAATAAAAATACATATATGAATGTAAAACACCCAGTAAAAATCAAAGAAACAACTATGGGTTAGAAATAACAGTCTATTTGGGATAACACAAAAGGGGAAGGTTACTAGTGTCATATGGCAATACATAACTTAAAAACTATTACACACAAGAAAAACATTGTAATCCTATAAATAATTTCTAATTATAATGAGTCCGCTGACAACCATCTAGGTGAAAATGTCTCTAATCTTAACACCACAGCTTAATTACCAAAAGTCCCTTAAAGCACACGGACCCCTAAAGATAAACACTTCATTAATCACTCTGGTTACTAAAAGTATACAGTCCATCATAAAGAAACATAGTCTCCTCTGAATATAAAGACAAAGAACCTGGTGTCAACATCAACTTTACCCACTACTTGGAAACACTAGACAAGCTGCAACAAGCCATCAAGACTAAACGACATGCTTTCTCGCGGTGTGATTTTGTTGCACGATAATGCTCGTCCGCATGTTGCAAAAATTGTGCAGGAAGCATTAGCTTGGAAGAAGTGGGGAATTCTGCAACATCCAGCCTATAGTCCTGATTTGTCACCATGTGATTTTCATTTGTTCGGACCTCTAAAAAAAAAGCTCGCAAGGGGCAACAATTTCACACAGATGCAGACGTAATGAACGCGGTAAACACTTGATTCAGTGATCAACCACAATCCTTTTTTGCGGACGGCATTCGTCGCCTACCTAAGCAATGGGATGCTTGCCTGAATGCCTACGGTGACTTCGTCTGACCAACCCATAATTCATTCAAAATGAATACTTTGTTTAATTCTATCACACCTGTTAACGTTTCTTTCATGATTTTGTAATAAAGCCATTGGAACGAGTTTCAAATGAACGACCCTTACAGTTCCTTTAATGTTTCTTTCATGATTTTGTAATAAAGCCATAGGAACGAGTTTCAAATGAACGACCCTTATAGTTCCTTTTCACCTTCCAATGGTACGTCTCAATTTCCGCGCGAAAATTACGTCACTCTAGTGTGGGTAAGGGTTGTTGACATGCCTGAAATTGGGGGTACAGGGGTGGGGGGGGGGTAATGTTATCTGCCCGTCAAATCCTTGGTGTAGGTGTTAAATTCTACGTGGCAGTGTAGGGGTGTCTCTTTGAAGTCGCTGTTTCCAATTTCCCAACGTCTAGACCAGTGGTTCTCAACCGGTGGGGAATTCCCCCCCCCCCCAGGGGGATTTCATGGGTTTCCAGGGGGGGGGGGGAATGAAGACCATTTCATGATCGTGTTAATACAAGAACCGATTACTTGACATAGTTTTTCCCTTCATACTTTACAGTTATGTATGTCTCGTCCTTCAAAAATTCATTTTATAAAGTAAGTAGACCAACAAATCATGTTTTATGTGGATGCCTAGACTTGTTTTAGTATATGCTATTACATTTGCCTTCCACTTTTACGTATACTGTGTAGGGGTGAGGGGATTTTTAGATATGAAATATGAAAGGGGGGGGGGGGGGAGAATGACGTTCTGAAAATACGGTGAAGGGGGGAACGGGCCAAATTTTTGATAGGAAGGGGGGAATGGCGTTCTGAAAATATGGTGAAGGGGGGAATGGGCCAAAAAAGGTTGAGAACCACTGGTCTAGACGCTGAAAATGTTAGAATTAAGAATACGAGAGTGGTTCGTCTTTGACATTGTTACCTTTTTAGCTGATTCTAATCACAGTTGTTCACTTCAGTCAACCCCTAACATAGAGACAGCCTTTGTCCCTGTATTTGTTGGCTTTTTCAATACGTTTCTGGCTGAACAGAATATATTTTGTTACAAATTCCTTACAGGACGTCGCAGTTTACCCCGGCATTTCTTTGGCTAAATGTGATTTCTTGGCAAGTTTACGTTAAGTAGTTTGCCATTGATTTTTGAACGACCAGAACTCGTACCATTGTATTAAAACCAATGAGGTTTTTCCTTTAATGCATATTTTCATCAACTCGTCGCCTCTTTTCCTCCACCAACTTTCCATATATGTCTGTCCTTCTATAAAGAAGAGCCATCTAGACAGACAGACAGACAGACAGACAGACAGACAGACAGGCAGGCAGGCAGGCTAAGGTGATATTCTTATATGCATGTTATCTGTATATACGCGCCGCAAGGACAGAATAATCCTGCATTCACAATGGCAAGCTGCTGACACTCGTCGAGTGTTGACATGTTGTCAAACACAGCTACATCATGATGATCCAACACATGTAACAAACACATGGAAACATGCACAGGGGTCTGACAGATTAATCAACTACTGGTGAATTCATGATCTCTCTCTCTCTCTCTCTCTCCCTCTCTCTCTCTCTCTGTCTCTCTCTCTCTCTCTGTCTCTCTCTCTCCCTCTCTCTCTCTCTCTCTGTCTCTCTCTCTCTCTCTCTCTCTCTCTCTCTCTCTGTCTCTCTCTCTCTCTCTCTCTCTCTCTCTCTCTCTCTCTCTCTCTCTCTCTCTCTCTCTCTCTCTCTCTCTCTCTCTCTCTCTGTCTCTATGTCTCTATCTCTCTATCTCTCTATCTCACTCTCACTCTCTTGTTATCGCTTTCTCTCTCTTTCTCTATTTTCTGTCTCTTTGTCTCTCTTTCTCTAGCTCTCCATTTCTTCTTTTATCTCTATTTATCTATCTCTTTCTCTCGTTCCCCGTATCACTGTTTTCTTCCTCTCTTTCTCTTTCTCTGTCTAGTTCTCTTTCTCCGTATTTCTTTGCTCTCTCTCTCTCTCTCTCTCTCTCTCTCTCTCTCTCTCTCTCTCTCTCTCTCTCTCTCTCTCTCTCTCTCTCTCTCTCTCTCTGTCGCGGCTCCAACTTCAAGGCAAAGAGTTGCTCCACAATGGTCCATTCCTGTGCCAGCGAATATCTCACAAAATGCTCCTAACTGCCCCATGTGAAAAGTGGAACAGACTGGAGTTGGTTTTTTTTTTAAACCAACAGCCCGCACATGTATGCTGTGCATAATGCACAGGTATACTATGCATAATAACACCTGTATGATTGTGTATCTCTACAATATTACATAATAATGATATCACGGTAGCTCCATGTGTTCAAATCCCCATACAGGAGGGAATTCTTGTTCTTTTACTTCATCATCTTGAAATTCTCCTCCTTCTCCTACTTATCCTCATTCACCCTTCTCTCTCTCTCTCTCCTCTCCCTCTCTCCTCTCTCTCCCACCACTCACTCCTCTTCTCTTTCTTCTCTTTTTTATCTTTTTCGGGCTCCAACTTCAAAAATTCCCTCCAGTAATGGTTTTCCGGGTGTCGGAAAGTGTCTCACTCCCTCCTATCCCTGCCCCTTTTTGAAAATTTTGGAACAGACTGGGTTGGTTTTTTTTTTCGGGCCACCCGCAACAAGGGTATGCTGGTATAGGGAAAGGTATAGGTATGTAATAAATGTAATGTGTCTCTCTGCATTTACATACGTAATGTACAGGGTCGCCCATTGTTCAATCCCCATCGGAGGATTCTTTTTCTTTTCTGTCTGTCTGTCTGTCTTCTCCCCCTGTCTGCCTACTTAAACTCCCTCCCACCCCTCCTGCCTGCCTGTCTATGTATCTAATTTATGTATCTGTCCGTTCATCTGGCCGTAGATTAGCTGGCTGTGCACCACTTTCTTCGTTCTCAAATTTAGGCTCGGTCAATTTCTATTCTAAAAGCGACTGGATGCGTATTTAAACCAACCCATGACTACCGGACCGACAGGAAAGCATGCTACCCGCTACGCTGACCGGGATCTCCCACTGGGTAATGATACATGGACATTAAGACGCGCTGTAGCAGGACAGTTTGCAGCAGATGCATAACGGTAGCGGGGAATGGCAAGAACTACTATATAAACCATAATTGCATTACTCTCAAAGAGAGTGTGGGTGGGGGATGTGTGTTTGGTTGGGTGGTTGAGGGTGTGTGGGTTGATGGGTGAGTATTTGTGGGTTATGGGATGGGTGGGGAGATGTTTGTAGGTGGGGGACGTATGTGGGTGGGGGATGTGTGCATGGGGGATGTGTGGATTGGTGCATGCATGTGTGCCTGGGTTGTGTATGAGTGAATGAGGGATGTGTGTGAATGGGTGGATGTGTGTGGGTGGTGGATGGGTGGGGGAATGTATGTGTCCCTGGGTGTGGGTGTGGGTGGGTAGGGGATGTGTGTGGGGGATGTGTGGTGGGTGGGTGGGGAATGTGTCTCATAACATGGTAATATGCATTGTTTATGTTTACAACATTTCCTATGTGAATGTACCAGTGCACTATTGATTAACGAAAGATGAGTGATTGGAAAGGACGAATGTAAGACGGGTCAGTGTGCCCAATTTGTTACCTATTGAAAATAAAGTTTGTTCGTACGTTCGTTCGTAACTATACAGTGGAAGTTTCCAGAATATGTTAGTATGCTCTAACCAAATGTAAAGAGTACCGAGACCACATTATACAATGTTTCGGATTCATTGGGTATTGTGTGGAGAGGTCTATTTTATGTTGCATATCCCTTACAGGACGTTGCAGTCAACACCAGCGTTTTTCAACTGCTTTTGATGTACTAGGCAAGTTTTTACTTTCAGTAGTTTGCCATTGCTTTCTGAACGGCCGGCTCACATTCCCCCGTAAGTTACCAGCGCGGCGCGATCCGCCGCGCTATCTCGAGCAGCTGTTGTCCCCACGTGGATATACTGGATTAGGAACAACGTCGTTAACTCCTTGGCCAGGGAGACCGGCCAGAAAGGTCTTGCTTGGAACTAAATAAAGCTTAGAGACATTGTTAGTCACATTCTGAATGTTAAAGCCATTGTCCAATCGCCATTGTCGTACCGTCATAGTTAAACGTTAATTCGTGTTTTCTTATATTAATCAAACTTGTTGTGGCTCCACAGATGCAGAGTTCCTGGTTCCTGTGCATTCACACAACAATCCCTCGACTGCCTTCAGCGCTGACCAAGGTCAAGTTCAGCACCGATTTACAGCAACCGGAAGTTCCATATCATGACCTGCTTATCAAGTCCGCCATTTTGCGCTTGCGCATCAGCCGACAAAAACGCAAGTTACGGCGCAAAATGAAACTACCACTGAATGTAACATTCTACCTGATGAGTGACACTGATGAAATGGGATCGCATGAGCATCCTTCAACAGCTTTTCCAATACGTTCCTTTACAGTGAATAACTTAAAATCTAGAACCATTGAAATAGATATACAACCACATCTCTTATCGTACCTTGTCGATTCTGACAACAAGATTGTAACCCTCGGCATGAGAGTTGAAGAATCCTATTCTGTAGACAAGACGGGTGGAAATTCAAAGGCCAAATTGAAAAGTTCTGTTCATAACAATTCTAATATCCCTTTTCAAGACAATAACGCATGTATGCGTATATCAAAAGCCTCTCTGGTTACAAAATCTCAAACAAGAGACTTGCGTAAAGCCAGAACCAAAAGACAGGATGATGACAGTGCTGAGTGTAAGACACACAACTGTTGCAGACATAGTATCTATGTAGATTTCGAGAAAATTGGTTGGAGCGACTGGGTTCTTTACCCAACCGGCTACAAGGCGTATTATTGTAAAGGGGGTTGTCCAGACATGTTCAAAGTGGCCAGCACTTTCACAAATATCAAGAGTATTTTACACGAAAGAAACCCGGACACCGTACCGGCGCCAGTTTGCGCCCCTACCGGGTACAGCCCTCTAGTCATGATGATTTATACCGGAGAAATCAAGAGCATGGAGTATCCTGGGATGGTGGTAACTGGATGTCGTTGTCATTAGCTGTAGAAGCATCTACATGGCGTCTTGTGAGCCTCGTGTTGCTGGCACATGTGACAAACTATTGTGAACCAGTTTTCCCGAGGTATACTCTCACTTGCATGGAGAAGAACAGCACAGAAATTCTGACTGCTTAAAATAACACTAATGTGTAAAGTGAAAATCACTATTTTGCTCAATTGTGGAGTTAAACTATGTTCGTTAAAGAACTCTCAATAGACGCATTATTTACAGTGTTGTAATCATTCGCTGGGTAATATTACCATGTGTATATGTGTGTATTGTGAGTGAATATGAGACATTATGTTCGGTTATTTATTTTCAAATAACGAGGGTGTGAAAGTGATGGCGACAAGGTTACGTTATTTTGTTTATGTTGTTATTATTGTTATTGTTGTTGTTGTTGTGTTGTTGTTGTTGTTCTTCTCTTCTTCTTCTTCTTCTCTTCTTCTTCTTCTTCTTCTTCTTCTTCTTCTTCTTCTTCTTCTTCAATGGAGCACAGACTCACAACTAACTCATGCCAAACACATTGCAGGTTTGTTCATGGTTGTAGCTAAAATTATTAAGGAGATGAGATAGCCAGTCACACCAACCTTCCATTATCCCCTGTCACTACTGTGGCTACAGTATGGCCGCATTATTATAAGGATGTGGTATGTTGTTTCGTAATCATATTATAGACTTTTCCTGTAGTGTTTGCAGAATGTTGTGCTTGCTGACAGAAGGTGAAAGATGTGAGGTGAATCGTTCCAGTGCTTGAATACGAAAAGTCTGCAGGGCACTTGATAACGACATTGTTCAGTTACTCATGGAAACCATATTTAGATGATGTAGTAATTATTTCGCCTAGAATGGGAATGTATAGACTGTTTAGAATCCAAATAGTATACCTTTGTATGTAAGTGTCAGAATCTCCATCGCCATCGCCTGTAGGCGAAGGACAAGCACGACGATAACCCGACCGGCAGCTGCTACGCAGTTGATGCCCAGTGGTCAGCGTGACGCACGAAGCGCACGGGGACGATCCCCCACGTTCACTCCCTGTCAGGGTCTTACTTTATTAACAGTGGCTCGTATTCTTTAACAGGAGTGAAAACAATCATACACAAAGAATAATTGTACTCAGACACTCGGCAACATAACTGAAACACTTTAATTACATAACTCAATGGCATTCATATAATGCTGCACTCACAATTAGCGACAATGCCATTTCAAATACATATATGCAATACACAAGATCATAGATGCATAGAACAAAGCACTCACTCAGTCCCTAAACAGACTCTACTCAGCATACAGGCTTTCTCACATAGAGCATCGAATAATACACGCAACACTTTCTCTCATGTCCGTCCTGTCTCGCAGTCCTGAAGCAGTCTGAGCTAACGCCGATGTTTCTCGTTGGCCCTTCTTTTAGTCCCCGTGCGCTTCGTGCGACACGCTGACCACTGGGCATCAACTGCGTAGTAGATGCCGGTCGGGTTATCGTCGTGCTTGTCCGTCGCCTACAGGCGATGGCGATGGAGATTCTGACAGTAAGTAACGTATAGAACCTGTTTCCACGCCTTGAGGCATCCTGGGTATATGATGTAATTCCCATACATGTATAGACCATTTAGTATTCAATTGGTGTAATTCCCATACATTGTATAGACCATTTAGTACTCAAATCGTGTAATTCCCATACTTGTATAGACCATTTACTATTCGATTGGTGGTGTGATGCATATCATGCCGGCAAATTATTACTTCACCCATTTCCTGCTACCAATTTTAGGCTGGGTCGACCTGGGAGCTCAGGTCAGTTAAGCAAAATATGAGGGGGCTTCAACTTAGAATGTTGTGTGTGTGTGTGTGTGTGTGTGTGTGTGTGTGTGTGTGTGTGTGTGTGTGTGTGTGTGTGTGTGTGTGGGAAAAATATATTCTTTAAAATAAAGAGTACAAAACAAATTTTTCATTTTCGATGTTGTTACCACTGCGTTCAATACAAGCCCTCCAGCGCCGACAAAGTGCTTGTGTTCCTGTAGAAAAAAAATTCTCTAGGGTCACTACGCGGTATGCTTGATCCGGTTGTGAACACTCAGATGTCACACCGTTTTGAGACTTCCTACTCAACTCATGCACTTGCTGAACTGACAGGCATGCATTACCACCATACTGGATCTTCATTCGTCGATGAATTTCTATAGATTTCATCCCTTCACTGATTTAGAAAAACAAAACGGATGACAGAACGCTGCCCCTTTTGGTGCATGTCAAAAGTGGAGCGGTGACCTTTAAACTGTCCTTATGACGTTACAGTGTACGTCTGCACCGTGATGTCACGTGCTTAAAACTCTTGACATCCTTAACAATAATATTAGCAGGTTACAAGACAATGGCCTATATTGAAATACAGAAGATCAAATGGTTTGACCATCTCGTTAGACTGCAACAACATTAACTACCAGAACTGGCCCTGTAACAAAGAAGATCTGCTTTGAGAACAAGAGGACGCTTGAGAAGAACATGGATTGACGACATCAAAAACATTGTACAATCACGCGGAATGACACTATCCAATGCCACCCATCGGGTGCTGGAGTGTCAACTATTCCTCCTCACTACCCTTGACGGCAAAAGTGGAAGAAGAAGAAGAAGAAGAAGAAGAAGAAGATGATGATGATGATGATGATGATGATGATGATGATGATGATGATGGTGGTGATGATGATGATGATGATGATGATTATGATGATCGCAGGGTCGGCAGACAAGCGTCTGCCACGGCACTAACGTGGCTCCTCCATGATGCTTGGGTTGGTTGTGTATGCACAGAGAATATTTGGGCCAGAGAAAGATCTCGGGGTGGTATATATATGAGGGTAAGTTAATAAGTTAGTCACAAATTGCTGTAGAAAAATAACTACACATGATAACAACTTGAAACCAGTTTATTTTTATACATATATTGTCCCTTTATTTCTCAACATAATTTCCACCAACATTGATGCACTTATCCTATCGTTTTGTCAGTCCTCCCAAACCGGCTGCATAGAACTGCGTGCTTCGTTTTCATTTAACGGCAATCCCACAGAGCTGTGTGACTTACTTATATACTCGTCCTCGTAACTGTTTCTACCCAGCTATGCACCGCTACGGGACAAATATTTGTCAGCATAAACACTGACAACCCACCTTGGCGGGAGAGATTCCGCGAATAACGCCGAAGTTGAATGTGAAGTGAAAACATGGTTTAGAAAACAGAGCACGCAGTTATATGCAACCGGTTTGGGAGGACTGATAAAATGATGGGATAAGTGCATTAATGTTGATGGAAATTAAGTTGAGAAATAAAGGGACAATGTATGTATAAAAATAAACTGGTTTCAAGTTGTTATCATGTTTAGTTATTTTTCTACAGCCATGTGTGACTTACTTATTAACTTACCCTCGTAGATTGACACTTCCGAGGCTAGTACTGAGAATTCACAGATTGGAATATAGGCATGGATTGTGATGGACATGTGTGGATTGGGAACATTGCTTATACAGTTGAGTATATATTGTGAGTGTATGGATTAAAGTGGAATTGCTTGGGCATGTGTAATTGTAAACATTCAGAATAGGAATCCGTAGAATGGGCATGTGTAAATGTGAAACGTTAAGATTGGGATCGTTAATTTCTCGCTTCATCACACAAATGGCACAGGTTTACGAAAGTGAAGGTAGACTATTTCTGAATTTCTAAACTAAACACAGAAGCCAAAAAAGATATGTTGCATAATTTATTGTCTGGCATATTTCACTGAATCTCGTCAGGTGCATATTGTAGCGTTATATATCATATAACGTGAATACATTAGCCATATTTTGGCTGGAACACATAACATGCATAGCCACTAATACTGTTCGGATGTGGAGTATTTGTTATCTCCACAGTAATCGCAGAGTCACTACTAAGTCTTTCTGTCTGCATAACCACGGTTTTAGACGCCTAATTGCTAAGGCTGGAGCATATTTGAGTAATCCTTTGTTGATCGTCGAATACAGTATGCGAAAACGCCTTTTCTGTGTTAGTTTTATGGTCGCAATTTAGCAGCTGTTGAGAGATGGCAGAGATTATCTAAATGTGCTTGAAAGTGTTTCATTTGTTTATTTACTCATGCGTTACAATGGTGCATTTTTTTAACTCCTCCAACCATCGCTTATTTCCTGAAATGTTGTTATATCTCTTTTCCTCACTGCTGGTTCTCCTTTAGCGACGCTTATTTCCCAAGACACACGATTTTACACTGATTCAGTGACACGATGTCATTTTCTCTAGGCGTAGCCCTGTTTCGTTGTTGTTATTGGAGCTTTCCCCTGCAATGTTGCAAGACCTATGATGCGATATTGTTACCATTATGTTGTTTCAATGTTATGGCTGTTTATCTGATGGTTTATTCAGACACTTAAAAAATACATTACTTACTTGTCCATCAACGTAATTCCATGAATTTTGAAAAATAAGTATTTTTGTGTGAGAATGAATGAATGAATATATATATATATATATATATATATATATATATATATATATATATATATATATATATATATATATATATATATATATATATTACATTGTAAATAACATAAACTAGCTCTTATGAGTGTGTATGTACGTACTAATTTGTAAACAAGTTTATAATATTGGTATACATGAACATGTAATTGTATATTCGTGTGGGTGTGTTTCTGTGCGTATCGTTACATTAGAATGAAGATCAGGAAATACTGAATGAATGGTCGAATGTTTATATACCTATGTATGTAAGTATATATATATATATATATATATATATATATATATATATATATATAATCTATATATATTATATCTATATATATATATATATATATATATATATATAAACTTTAATATTTATAAGTGTACAATATGCCACTTTTGTGTAAATTGTGAATTATTTATTTGTGCGCCAGATTTTCTCGAATTATTCCAAATGATGCCCATTTGTCTCTTTGTTAATATTGAATATTGTGAATATAAAAAAACAACAACATGAGAATACTTGAGCTTTGTTTATGGATGTCTCTTGTTAAGTGAACGGACAATAAAAGCTACAAAAATACGTATGTCCGTGTACATTCTTGTTACTTTTGTGTGTGTTTGTTCCTTTGTCTTTCCCCGCATTTTATTATGTATCTTAGGTAAAGTTTAATCAATAAAATTTCGTATGTCCGTGTAATTTCTTGTTGTTTGTGTGTGTGTTTGTGTGTTTGCTTCTTTGTTTATTTTTTCCTTTTTATTATGTATTGTATGTCAAGTATCACATTCAAGCAGTCCATTAGCACAGGCCAGCATCCAAACTATGCCAATCCTTCATATGTTTTGCTATCTCTTACAACTTCCTCCATGTCCTCTTAATTTGTAATCTCTTCTCTATGTGTGATAGGCGTTTCGTTTGCCTCGTGGCGTCCAGGCAAGAGAGTGTCTAGTGAGATTGTCTTCATGTTTTCTCAGTGTGTGTCCCATCTATCGCCAGCATCTTTTCCTCACATCTTGGTTCACTGGAATTGTTTTAGTTTACTCCATGAACTCTACATTGGTGATTCCACTATTCGGTGTATTCACCAATTAGCGAATGTTTGTAGCTCATTAGTAATGTTTTTAAGTCGCTCTTCATGTATCCGACCCATTCAGTAGTACTAATTTAACACTGAAGGTAAAGTTTCTAAGTTTGGTACAAAGTGTTATTTACTTTGACTTCCTAGAATGTCCCAGTGTTATGAAAGTTCCTCTTGCTTTTTGTATGCTTATTGTGATATTTCCGTAATCCGTTCTTCCATGTTTGTCTACATTGCTTCCCAAACTGAGGGTATGATTCCACCTCTTGAAGTGAGGTTTCACCTGGGGATATCGGGTTGTTATTTCTTTGGTTTAATTTCATAATCATTGTCTTTCCTCCATGAATTTTTAGACTTTATTGTTGTGACCTCTCATAAAGTCTGTTTAGTTTTTATCTTGCACCTGACTGCTCGTGTTTGACAAAGTACAATTTTGTCATCATCATCAAGTGCACTGCTAACTGGCGTAGGCGTTCATGGCTCTCCACAGATCTCGGTCTTTGTTCTGGATCAACTCTGCTGATGGTATTCCTCCTTGCCACTTTCTCAATCCATCCAGCATCATTTCTCTTGGTCTGCCTCTGCCTCTCTTCCCCTAGATCTTTCCAGTTGTCACGATGTTCTCCGATACCTCTCTTAGCATCACATGACCGAAGAAAGCTGTTTGTCTCTATCTTATTGTTGTATATAATGTTCTAGTTTCATTAGCCTGTCTCAGGCAGTCGTTGTTAGTTACTCTGGCAGTCCAAGGAATTCGCAACATTCGTCTCAGGAACCACATCTCTGTTGCTTCTAATTTCTTCTTAATTTGTTCATTTACATTCCACGATTCACTGCCATGTAGCAAACTGGTTCTGCATAGCATTTCAGCACTCTCTTTCTTACATTCAGTGACAGTGACTTATTGCATAAGATACTCTTCATTTTCTGAAATGTGACTTTTGCATGCCCTATTCGGCTCTTAATCTCTGTTGTATATCTTCCATCTGATGTTATAAATGTCCCTAAGTATTTAAAATTATCCACGTGGTTAACAATTTTCCCTTCTATTTCTAATTATCATTTTAATGTCAGCAAAGTCAAAATCATCAACTTTAAGTGCAAGTGTTTAGTCTTTATTCTCATGAGTACAGATATGGGATCCACCAGGTCTCATTAAATGTGTACCTAATAATTTCCCCTTGGCAAATGATGAAACCATCGATGAGACCATCGTTGCATTTCTGAACCTCATGGTCTGTTATAGAATTGTGTTCCCATAGCGCACATATTAGAAATTCGCCTTTGTTGTCCCCCGCATTTGTTCACGCCTATTAATGCAACACGTTATGCCAGGTGACCCAGGTCTTAGTTAGGCTGATTCGGTAACCTCTGTGTCCATTTCTAGATTATGTTCGTTGTCCAACCTCATTTCCTCCACCGTATAGCCAGTAAATCAGCTCGCTCATTATCTCTAATTCCACGTGACCTTGACATAAGATCCATCACAGGTCTTGAAGATATATGGCTTTGTAACGTAACGGTTCATATCAAAGCCATCGACGATGGATCCTTTCAAACCTAGGCAAAGAATATGCCAAGATGGTAATTTGAATAGCGAAGACACAAATAATAGATTGGACGATTTATTGCGTGACTTATTTCGCTGCATCTCGTCAGGTACATACTGCAGATATTTTATCAGATGAATCTAAATTCCAGTTAGATCCCAAAAGGAATCAAGTCGGGGGACTTGGAATTGCAAAAATGAGGAATAATATCTAGTCATTTGTAAATGAGAAACTCATCGCTGAGGCTACTGCAAACATGCTCACGCCGCGTAGCTCCCAAACTCCTCAAATGTATGGTCTTCTTACACATCACAAGCCTGGAATTCCGCCAAGACCGTTCTGTCAATGGTTAACTTTGTACAACACTGGATAGCCAGATGTCTAGCTGAAATATTAAAACCAGTACGACAGTCCTTCGATCAAAAAATACGTAAAGATGCATTCGAATTGGTGGAATTATTAGACACAATGGGCATAAATAATAATCACTTGGTATCCATGGATAGC
Organism: Cepaea nemoralis; assembly: GCA_014155875.1. Taxonomy (NCBI): domain Eukaryota; kingdom Metazoa; phylum Mollusca; class Gastropoda; order Stylommatophora; family Helicidae; genus Cepaea; species Cepaea nemoralis. The sequence goes on along the minus strand of JACEFZ010028281.1, from coordinate 131,217 downwards.
CGGTCTCCCTGATTGTCGTATTTTTTTTTATATGGTATGTCGTCCCTGGGGTGAGGGGAATCAACATCGACATCCTTTTACCCCCATATCACTATCTTGAGGATCTTCTTGATTTCTGTCTACAAAACCCCGTCGGTCCCTGGATCCCTCTCTCTCTCTCTCTATCTCTCTCTCTCTCTCTCTCTCTCTCTCTCTCTCTCTCTCTCTGTCTGTCTGTCTCTCTCTCTCTCTCTCTCTCTCTCTCTCTCTCTCTCTCTCTCTCTCTCTCTCTCTCTCTCTCTCTCTCTCTCTCTCTCTCTCTGTCACTACTGTATCAAGCCTCCTCTCATTCTTTTCCCAAAACACACTAAAAAACACTGGCTCTAACAAAACAACAATTTAGTTTAATAGAGAAAAGTGTCGTGTATGTGCAAAGAGTAGAATGTCTGTCGTATAATCTAGTGTGTATGCAGAATCAGACCGAACAGCCAAGTAGCACAGTCTGCTTCATCATCGTACTGGCCACACCACAACACCATATCAGGGACAGAAAACCTCACCCAAGTGATGTGTCTCTCAGGCCAAGTGTCGACTTCTTCAGATAGCTCGTGAACACTCCGGATGCTTGGTCTTCAATAGTGGAAACAGTCCAATATTGATCATCTATCTAACACACACAGTGTAACTACTCTGTTCATTAAATGTTCTGTGATCAGAGAATCCTACAAATATTGTTAATGTCACTTTGGAAAACCTAAATGTTCGTATGTCACTTTTTTGTAAGATTTTCCCAATGTTAACACACAATGTTACTGTTCCAGGTAGTTATATCTACTAGTGTTCCTGGTACAGGTGTTATTTACAGTGTCCTGAATTTACTGTGATGTAACTATCACTTAAGAAACACACTTTTAATCATCATTCCTGCTCAGCAGAGGCCAGGTTCCTGCAGACCATCTGGGTTATGGGCCCAGTGCAAAAGCCTCTCAGCAAACTCTGCCTTCAATACTAGAGCCATGACTTGCTATGACTTTGTTGCTAGCTTCTTGGTAGAATAACGTGGAACAATCGAGTGGAACCTGTTGAATAGAGAACACACCTGGTGAGAGCAACCCGATTCTGACCTTTATTAGGTGAGTGAAGGCCACCGGCCGCACTCAGAAAAAATAACAGAGAACCAAACTCTGTCATAAGGCCGAGGAGCTCATCACTTCGGTCTGAGTCATGGTAAGACAAGGAAAGACTAAAGGAAACGGGTAGAAACCCAGCAGATGCCCTACTGGAAGATCCTACCATTTCACATTCCCTCAATCCCCCCCCCCCCAACCATCCTCAATCTCTCTAAATATTATCCCACTACATTGTCCTTAACTCACTGAGTTAAATGATATCTCACACCAGCTAGTTTAAGCTACGCGATAGGCTACTGTTGCCGACGCTCTTATAATAGAATCTATCACCGCACAGTACTGCACTCTATTCCTAAGAATAATCTAAGTTAGATATGTTTAATAGAATACCATATAGTTATTCCTGTTGTAGATGGAGACTATGAAATCACAGACTGGATCGATGTCCGCCGATATACATCAACAATAGACACTATAGTCTCTCTCTATAGAAACAACTAGGAATATTGCACAGGTCCGTAGCGCTTCACAACTTTTGGTCGACTAACCCAAAGTTGTTTATCTCAACCGTATTTATACTGGGTATAACTGATGTCATAAAACTGTCTAGACGCTAGAAAGTCTAGAATCTATTTTCCCCCTCCTGTTTAGACTAGGTGGAAACAACACGCCGTCTATTTTGCTTTCATCTGGGAACCTGTTTCCCGTACAACAAAAAGTCTTGCCCGCCTGTGAACCAGAGAATAATTTCCCCACAACACAAGATCTAGCCGACTTCTGCCCAGACATTCCGTCTATCACTTCAAAGGATGGCTGCCGCCTTGCAGACGGATGGCGCTATAGTCCCTCCTCGAGCAACAACATATTAAAGAAATGCCGACTGTGTGTAGACATTTGGCGCGACTTTCTGTCATCGATCGAAACCTTCAAGTTTTTAATGTGACATAGGCCCCCTCCTAAGAGAGTAGTCCGCATCAACTCTTTCTCATTGGAGGTTCGATCCAGATGATCTATTCCTCGTCCTCTGGAGCTGGATGTCTAGACAGGAAATCAGCTCCAACATTTTCCTTCCCAGGTATATACTCCACTGTGAAGTGGTAGGGCTGAAGCAGCAACGACCACCGCATCAAACGGGCGTTGAGCTTCTGTGAAGTGGCCAGGAACATCAAGGGTTGATGATCCGACTGGACCCGAAACTGAACTCCATACAAATAGGGCTGGAATTTTTGCACGGCCCATACGAGAGACAAACACTCTCTCTCGACGGTCGAATAATTCCTTTCAGCCGGGAGAAGTTTCTTGCTTGCGTATGCCACTGGTTTCAAAACCGAAGCATCGTCTTTCCCTTCCTGTAACAAGGCTGCCCCAATTCCAATCCCACTCGCATCCGTTCTCAACACAAATGGCTTGGATAGGTCGGGTAGCTGTAAAACAGGCTTGCTGACCAAGGCCTCCTTCAACTGACTGTATTCACTCTCGCACTCGGGTGTCCATACGATTTGATCCGGAAATCCCTTTTCAAGGTTTCCGTTAATGGAGCTCCCAATTCAGTGAAATGCGGGATGAATTTTTGGTAAAACCCACACAACGAGAGAAAGGATCGCACATCCTTCTTCGTTTTTGGCCTTGGAGCACGTCTGATCTTTTCTAGGTTCTTCTCCTCTGGGACAATTTGTCCTGGAGTGATGGTGTGACCTAGAAATTCCAGAGTCTGGTAACCAATCATGCACTTGGTTGGGCGAGCGGTAAGCCCTGCTTCCCTGAGCCTATTGAAAACTCTCTCCAAGGATTGCAAATGGTCATCCATACTGTCACTAGCAATCAGTATATCATCCATGAACGAGATAATGGACGGATCCTGTAAGGGATCTAGCAAGGTCCTCATCATACGAGTAAACACACTAGGTGCATTGCTGAGTCCAAAAGGCATGACCTTGAATTCGTAGTGTCCACTGGGAGTACTGAAAGCTAGCAGGGGTCGAACCTCTGGTTTGACCGGGATCTGATAATAACCACGACTCAGATCCACTTTTGAGAAGTACCTAGCCTTATGGAGCCTAGCGAATAACTGAGTTGGATTCGGCAAAGGTTCCACCTGAAATTGAGTATGACTGTTCAGAAGTCGATAGTCTATACACAACCGGTGTTCTCCACTTGGTTTGCGTAACAAAACCACCCCCGCATTGTATGGGGATGTGGATGGCGCAATCACGTCATCCTTCAGCAGTTTCTGTATTTCCTCCTCCAGGGCCTTTTCTTTAGAGAATGGCACTGGGTAAACCTTTTGGCGAACAGGCTCTTGTGTGGTCAAGGTCATCTCGAATTCAACCAACCTCGTTCGTCCTGGTTTATCAGTCAGTATCTGCTTATGAGACTCGAGAACCTGGGTAATCTTTTCCCTCTCCTGGGAAGTCAGATCAGGGTTCACTTGCACATCCCTATAGGTTTCCTGGTGTACCAGGGATATTCCCTGCCCTCGTTGGTTCCCGTTTCAGTCTCCACTGCAACTGCCATTGCCATGAGGTGGGCTGCTTTGTCTCCGGGTCTCTCCTCGTACTTTCCGCAGGAGATTAATATGGAAAATCTTCGACTTTCCCCGGATCCGGATCTGATAGTTGGTTCTGGATATCACCCTTTCCACGGGAAATGGTCCTTGCCAACCTATCTCCAGTTTGTTGGTTCCCGTTGGGAGTAGCAACAAGACTTTGTCTCCCACCTCTAGAGATCTGTCTTTAGACCTACGGTTGTAGTAAGCCGCATGTCTTTTTCTGGCCTTTTTCAAGTTTTGATTCGCCAGAGTCCATCCCTTGTGAAGTTTTTCTTTCAGTTCCTCCACGTATTTATAAGAGGAGATCACTTCTTCTGACGTCCCCTCCTCAGTCCAACTCCTCAACATGGCTTCCAATGGTCCTTTGATTGGACGACCAAACAGCAAAGTAGCGGGTGGTAGTCCGGTTGAGCCATGAGGTACTTCCCGATAGGCGAAAAGCGCTGCTGGGATAAATTCATCCCACCTATCAGGTTTTTCCTGTGCCAGTTTCCTGAGCATTGTCATCAACGTGCCGTTGAAACGCTCTACTTGTCCATTGGCTTGAGGGTGGTAAGGGCTGGTATGTATATGGTTAGAGTGGAACACTCTAAATACCTCCTCCATTAGTTTCCGACAAAACTGGGACCCATTGTCCGTCAGAATTTGATTAGGGAAGCCTAATCTGGTAAAGGCCTCCATCAGTGCATCAGCCACTCGTTTCGAGTCAACTGTGGTTAATGGTATGGCTTCACCCCACATTGTACAACAATCCACCATTGTGAGTATGTACATATTCCTCTTCCTAGTCCTAGGAAGTGGACCCACGATATCGATGGCTACCCTCTCGAAGGAGAGTTCATGATGGGCAGTTCACCCAAGACCACCGGCGCTGTCCAGTGTTTCGATGCCACTCTCTGGCACTCAGGGCATGACTTCACATACCGACGCACATCACCTGTCAATCCCGGCCAATAGTAATGGCAGGAAATTCGCTGCATGGTGGCGGCAATACCCATATGCCCACTAAATGAGATGGTATGCCCCATATGAAGAATCTGGGAACGGTAGGCCTTCGGGACCACCAACTGACCTTGTAGGTTGTCTCCCCTTCCGGCTCTCCTGTAGAGTATCCTATTCTTCATGTAGTACTGCCCCCGTTTTGGTGGATCAGCACTTCTCTGCAGCTTCTTGTAGCAAGGACGTAAGGTTGCATCCTCACTCTGGGCAGTTCGCAACTCCCCCGGCAGTGGGTTAGTGACAATTGCTTCTGCCTGATCCGTTCTCGTCTGAGAGCGTGTCTGTATTGCTCCGATATGGATTGGCTCCCTGGGCATTTCCAGAAAGACATACCGGCAACCGAGGATGACGGGGAAAATGGGATCGGTCAATACAGCGGCCTTGATTGTGCCGGTGACATATCTTGACCGAATATCCACTTTGGCGATTGGCAACTTCATGGCTACAGCACTCTTCTGTGCAGGTTGTATCTCCATGGTCTCACCTGTGAATTGTTCTGGGTGTACCAGATCCGCAGAAATCACGGCCTCCCCGTCCAGTCCAGTGTCGCATAGAACTCCACTTGACGGCCGTTAACCTTTATCAGTTCCAATACAGGTGGCATGTCCTGGTCTGGAGTCTCTTCCTCGACCTCGACCTGTTCGGTGGCCTCCACCTTAGGTTCCACTGGGCACACGACGAAATAAGAATCTCCTGACTTAAATCTGCAGGCTTTATCAATATGCGTGTTCGACCTGCAGTGTTTACACCATTTCCCTGTCCTAGATTTTCTAGTGCCGGACTTCGATGAGCGATCCTGGTTGTGAGCTTCCTTGTCGACCTCAGCATTTTCAGTGGCAACCTCCTTTGGAGCCACTTTACACGCCGCGAAGTGAGGGCTCTTAGCCTTCGATTTGCATTCCCTCGTATTGTGAGAGGGCGACTTACAAATCGAACACCACTTCTCCGACCACGGTCGTTTTGGTGAAGAGGTCGAAGTGCTCTTGCTTCCCTCCTTCGTCATCTCCAAACTCTCCTCTGAAGTTTTAACATATGGTTCCACTTTCTTGGTTCCTGTGCTTTTAGATTTCTTCCGGTCATGTTTCTCCTGACTTTTGGTGTTTGTGGAAAGGTTTTCTCCCGCCTCCCCATGTACCTCGACGAACCGTTCTGCCAATTTCGTCACGATGTCAATACGTTCCGCCCCTTGTTCTCCCAAGAATGTCCTGAGAGGTTTCGACATTTGCTTTCGCATCTGGTCGACTATCATGAGCTCTTCCAGACTCTCATAGTCATGCGCGAACTCAGCCAAATCCATCCACTTATGGAGATAGGATTTCAGACGCAGACTGTAGGCGGCAAACAACTCTCCCGGTTCTCGTTTCGCTGTTCGAAATTTTTTTCCGGTAGGTATGTGACGTAACATCAAAACTTTTCAGCAGAGCCGTTTTCAATTCATCTTAATTGTTCTCGTGTCCTAGCGGCAGGCAAGAATAGACCTCGTAACCTGTCCCGCGTAATCCCTGGGACAACTTAAGACACCATTTGTCACGATCCAGACCCATAGCAACAGACATGGCCTCGAAGCGTTGTAAGTACTGGTCGATCTTCTCTTTGTCTTCCTCGTAGACCGCTAAAGGAAACTTCATAGCATGGTAACTATGTCCACCTACTGGTGTTGAGCTGGGGAGAGAGAAACCTCCCACTTCTCCCTAAGTTTCCCCACTAGATTGCCTCTTCAGCTCGAGTTCCCACATTCGGTACTCGTGCTCCCTTTTCTGAGTTTCTTGTTTAGCTTCCAATCTCTTAGCAGCCTGCTCCGCTTTCAGTTTCTTAGCAGCTTGCTCAGCTGTTTCTTAACAGCTTGTTCAGCTTCAAGTTCTAGCCTTCTAGTGGCTTGGTCAGCTTCAAGTTTCTTAGCAGCTTGCTTAGGTTCCAGTTTCCTAGCAGCTTGCTCAGCTTCCAGTTTCCTAGTCTCTAACTCCATTTTTCTCAATTCCATCTCAGCCTTCCGATTTCTCTTTCTGCTTGACGCAAATCTCTCTCCACCCTCCTGTATGTAATCTGTTAGTGCAGAACCCGACAAGCCCATTTCTTCCCCCGCCCTTGCCCTTAGTTCTGCCGTAGTTAGTTTAGGAGTGGCCATATTTAAGAGAGGTAAGTCAGCAGGTTGAGTGCAGTTTATCTCCAAAACAAATATATAGATAATCACTAATTAAAATGTATCTATATATTTAACACCACACAGCACAACACAACACAATCACTCAGTGACAAGAGTAGAATTAGGACCAAAGACCTATGTAGACGTGTGAAGTGTGAACAGGTAAGATATGTGTCTTACCTCCTATCCACATTCACCCTAGCTGGATCCTCGTTAATTTGATATCACCGTCTCGTGTCGAGATATCATGTGTCAAGATATCCCGTGTCAAGATATCCCAGGTCCAGATATCCCGTGTCGAGATATCCCGGATCAAGATAACCCGTGTCGATCCCCCAGTAATGTCGTATCTTATTTTATAAGGTATGTCGTCCCTGTGGTGAGGGGAATCAACATCGACATCCTTTTACCCCCATATCACTATCTTGAGGATCTTCTTGATTTCTGTCTACAAAACCCCGTCGGTCCCCTGGATCTCTCTCTCTCTCTCTCTCTCTCTCTCTCTCTCTCTCTCTCTCTCTCTCTCTCTCTCTCTCTCTCTCTCTCTCTCTCTCCCCCCTCTCTGTCAATACTGTATCAAGCCCCCTCTCATCCTTTTCCCAAAACATACTAAACAACACTGGCTCTAACAAAACAACAATTTAGTTTAATAGAGAAAAGTGTCGTGTATGTGCAAAGTGTATGAGTAGAATGTCTGTCGTATAATCTAGTGTGTATGCAGAATCAGACCGAACAGCCAAGGAGCACAGTCTGCTTCATCATCGTACTGGCCACACCACAACACCATATCAGGGACAGAAAACCTCACCCAAGTGATGTGTCTCTCAGGCCAAGTGTCGACTTCTTCAGATAGCTCGTGAACACTCCGGATGCTTGGTCTTCAATAGTGGAAGCAGTCCAATATTGATCATCTATCTAGCACACACAGTGTAACTACTCTGTTCATTAAATGTTCTGTGATCAGAGAATCCTACAAATATTGTTAATGTCACTCTGGAAAACCTAAATGTTCGTATGTCACTTTTTGTAAGATTTTCCCAATGTTAACACACAATGTTACTGTTGCAGGTAGTTATATCTACTAGTGTTCCTGGTACAAGGTGTTATTTACAGTGTCCTGAATTTACTGTGATGTAAACTATCACTTAAGAAAACACACTTAATAATCATCATGTCCTGCTCAGCAGAGGCCAGATTCCTGCAGACCATCTGGGTTATGGGCCCAGTGCAAAAGCCTCTCAGTAAACTCTGCCTTCAATACTAGAGCCATGACTTTCTATGCCTTTGTTGCTAGCTTCTTGGTAGAATAACGTGGAACAATCGAGTGGAACCTGTTGAATAGAGAACACACCTGGTGAGAACAACCCAATTCTGACCTTTGTTAGGTGAGTGAAGGCCACCGGCCGCACTCAGAAAAAATAACAGAGAACCAAACTCTGTCATAAGGCCGAGGAGCTCATCACTTCGGTCTGATTCATGGTAAAACAAGGAAAGACTAAAGGAAACGGGTAGAAACCCAGCAGATGCCCTACTGGAAGATCCTTCCATTTCACATTCCCTTAATCCCTCCCAACCATCCTCAATCTCTCTAAATATTATCCCACTACATTGTCCTTAACTCACTGAGTTAAATGATATCTCATACCAGCTAGTTTAAGCTACGCGATAGGCTACTTTTGCCGACGCTCTTATAATACATTCTATCACCGCACAGTACTGCACCCTATTCCTAAAAATAATCTTAAGTTAAATATGTTTAATAGAATACCATATACCTATTCCTGTTGTAGATGGAGACTATGAAATCACAGACTGGATCGATGTCCGCCGATATACATCAACAATAGACACTATAGTCTCTCTCTATAGAAACAACTAGTTATATAGCACAGGTCCGTAGCGCTTCACAACTTTTGGTCGACTAACCCAAAGTTGTTTATCTCAACCGTATTTATACTGGGTATAACTGACGTCACAAAACTGTCTAGATGCTAGAAAGTCTAGAATCTATTTTTCTCCCTCCTGTTTAGACTGGGTGGAAACAACCCGCAGTCTATTTTGCTTTCATCTGGGAACCTGTTTCCCGTGCAACAAAAAGTCTTGCCCGCCTGTGAACCAGAGAATAATTTCCCCACAACACAAGATCTAGCCTACTTCTGCCCAGACATTCCATCTATCACTTCAAAGGATGGCTGCCGCCTTGCAGACGAATGGCGCTATAGTACCTCCTCGAGCAACAACATATTAAAGAAATGCCGACTGTGTGTAGACATTTGGCGCGACTTTCTGTCATCGATCGAAACCTTCAAGTTCTTAATGTGACACTGATCGAGGCGTTAGTAGCTTTCTCCGTAACCCCGAATACTCTCGTAGTTGACGTGAGCACACGAGAATTTGAAGCGGTTCGAGTCGCGCCAGTGACTTATAAGAGTATGGAGCCGGTCGCTCAGAAAGCAATGGCAATTTAATGAGTGTAATCTTTCCAAGAAATCAACAATCAGCTGAAAGATGCTGACATTGACAGCGATGTCCTGTAAAGGATATGTAAAACATTTTATCCATGGATATAGTCTCCTGCCACATGTCAGTCACTGACACACAGCAGACAGAGAAAGGCTGAAGGGATTTTTCCTAAAAGATGCACCGAATGGTACAATTATACAGTGCGCAGGGAAACTAAGGAGATGCGTCAGACGTCAACAAACAAATTGACGCTGTGATACCGTCTTGGGAATCGGACGTGTGTGTATTCTGCGGAGTCAAAGTCGTGGAGAGAATTGGATATTCGTATGCAAGTGTAGCTGATATTCAAGTGGACGACAGGAGGAGTCATTTGCTGGGATCGAACACCCGTGGATCTAGAAGCTAGATGACACGGATCGAAAGAACACGGATCGAAAGAACAGAGGAATGGAAAACAGGATGGGCGCTGAGGTGAAGGTTAGAGACATATGAGCATGACAATTCGAGCTTCTCCTAGTAGGTGTCGGTCCTGCGTTATGGATGCCCTATAGAGACGAGGAATTTGTCTTGCACTATTGTTGATACACCCAAATAATCAGGTGTTGTACTAACTTGTCGTCAGAGCCGCATCTGTGATTTCGTTGCCAAGTTACTTTTGACTTTGAGCGTTTTCTTTATTCCTGGGACGAGCTAAACTTCAATCATACCTCGGGTGGATTTTAATAATTGAGAGGGATCGAACTCCGAGGCATCTCCCTGCTCCCTAGCGTTGGATTAGATGAGACATTGTCAATAATAGGTGAACGCATTAAAGACAAACAACTAAAAGTCGGCATACCGATATTAACGTTGGATGAATATTATTGTTATGTACAGCCAACATAGAATTTAGTTTTCTCAAATAATAATACAGCCAAATTGACGGAGTGGCCATAAAGAGTCTTCTTGGTTTTATTCTAGCGGACATCTTCATGGCACATAAAGGAGAATATAAATCTTAGACATTAAAAACTTAAAACTTATTTTAATACCGTCGTTATATAGACTATTTTATAATAATTACAACAGACGAGCAACAAGCAACATCCTTTTTCAAGCCACAATGAACCAGACACATAAGAACATAAATCTGTCTATGAAACACGAACATGTCGAAGTTTTGCGCTCCTAGATAATCTAATTAGACGTAGAGCAGACAGCCCAATTCAAAGATCAGTGTACCGCAAAGAAACGTGGACAGGCCAGTACTTAAATTCCCACAGCTTCACAGATGTACAGTATAAACATGGTATAGTATGGACAGTGTTTGACAGAGCCTGGAAGATATGCACCCAGGACACACTGACAGATGCATTCGAAACTTTTAAAGAATATCTTATATTCTAATGGGTAGACCACTGGATATATAACGGCCCATTGCCTACAACCGAAACCAACACCCAACAAAACATCAGTCTCCAAACTTAAGGTACTTATCTGACTAACCTTTCGAGGGGATAACGTAATGCAACGTCCAAAGGAATCGCTCATTACAGCGGTCGGCCGAACATTCTATGCTGCAGCTCCAGTTATTAATTACAGAACCACACATATCCCTACTTCAGCTAAAAAAGAACTTGTCCAAATGCAAATGTAATAATCAGTTTACATGCAGGTGTCAGTCTACCTATATTGGCAGAACAGAGAGGCAGTTTAATAACAGGGTAGTAGAACACATACACAATTGGATCGACGGAAAATGAAACAAAGACTCTGGGAACCTGGCAAAGCCTATACACCACAATGGGGGTGCGTGGTCTCGAGATATGGTGTCCGCCTCGAGTGCTGGAGGTCCTGGGTTCATGCCCCGTCGAGGACCGGGATTTTTTCACCTGGACTTCTAGTAATACAATTTCCCCTGGTCTCTGGGTAGTGAGATCCGGCACCCGTGTGTATTGTTGCGCACGTAAAAAAATCCCTTGGCAGTTGGAAATCTAAAAAGAGTAGCCTAACGGCGCTGCCTGGGCAAAATTTCGAGTTAAAAATCTACCCAAAGTATTTCAGGATCCTTGCAGGTGCTACGGAGTTCGTGCACTGAGCTGAGTTTCTCCAGACTCAGGTTTGAGTTAGGAGGAGAATGGAGCACTTATGGGTTACACCCGTGTGCCGTGATGTTGATCCATCGACTAAACTAAACTCCATTGTCGTCGATTGGACGGCACATTTTGGAAACCGGCCACGTGATTGATAGGGACAATGAATTATGCGTGTTGTTTAACACCTAGCATGGTGGCATGTTAAAGCTGACAGAGCAATTGTTCAGTCTTAAATTATCGTGGCAGACAATCCAAATTACTGTGCTAATATACGTGCTGTATATTTTAGCGTGAATCCAATCCAATCCAATTTGTGAAAAAAAAAAAAAAACCTTTCCACCTTGTTTCAACCAGCCCGTGCGGCATCGGTTATAATAGCGGTGGTTCATGGTGCGTGGATTATTATTTTCTCTGCGTGCCATTAGAAGCTGGCTTATCTGTTGTGCAGGTTGTGTCTGTGACGTCAGCAAGGGGGATTCGTTGGCCGGCAAGGTTTCCTTTTGTGTGTTTTTAGGCAGTTTCTTCTGTCAGTGTTGGCTTCTGGCTCAGTCTGCTGTGCTAGGGTGCTATCATCATATTGGCTTCTTGTGAGGTTATTGGTTAGTCTTCTTTTCCTCTGAGCTGGAGCTGTTGGTGGACCATGCATCTTCTTGTTTTTGTCGTTCTTCTCTCATTTTCTGTCTGAGGATTTATGGTAGTTACTATTACGGGGCGCGGCTGGCAGAGTGGCTAAGAACACCAGTTTCTCCTTCGAGAGACCCGGGCACGAATCCTCGGTAAGGTGTAGATTTTTTTTCTTCTGTCGGGGGCAAAAAGAAAATCGTGCACAGTTCGCGGCGACTGCACTAGCCAGGCGGCCTTAATACCTCAGGCTCAAGATCCCCCTGCCCTACACTGCAGGGTACTATAACGAGTGAAATGACAGGTTTTGTTTACATAAGTTTATGTTGTGTGACTTCTGCAGTATATACCTGACGAGATGCAGCGAAAAATGCCAGGCAATAAATAGTGCAATCTGTTGTTTGTGTCTTAGTTACCGAAATTCACTACTGGAAAACATTGTTTTGAAGATGGTAATTCCTGTTATCGTGTCCGGATAGCCATTTTTGTCCCAGTGACGTCACACTTTAGTATGACGAAAGCCTGTTTTATTGATTTTGAAGTGCTGTTCTTATGGTATTTTAAATTTGCTTTGACACCGTTAATAACAAATAAGTTTGTAACATGTACGTATCTTAGTTTTTAGTGTACACATATACATTAAAATGGTTTCAGTGCGGTAAAGCTGTGGAAATGTAAACAACCCGAAAACAGGAAGTGTCGGTAGGTCAGCTTTAGAAAGTTACAATTACAGGATACATGGCGACAATTTGATCCGGGATCTTGGGTGCAGACTAAATCAAAATGATTTATGAATTTGAGCGGGGAACTACCAAAGTATACCATAACACGCAATGATGGTCAGACCGAATGGAACCAGAAGAAGAGGGCCGACCATGTAAACTATAGACATAGGGAATTAGAGAGTCCATGGGAATCTCGATGTATGAAACACATAAACGGGAACTCTCCCTATATTTGTGCTTCACATCGACACCGCAAGGTACAAGAGGAACAAGAGGAGATGGTAAGAGAAGAGAAGAGACGAGATGAGAAGAGATGAGGTGAGATGAGGATGAGGTGAGGTGAGATGAGATGAGACTAGATGGGATGAGGTGAGATGAGGCGAGATGAGATGAGATGAGGTGAGGTGAGATTAGGTGAGATGAGACAAGATTAAATGAGATGAGGTGAGATGAGGTAAGATGAGGTGAAATGAGACGAGAAGAGATGAGGTGAGATGACAGTAGGTGAGGCGATGTGAGATGAGATCAGATAAGATTAGGTGAGATGAAACGAGAAGAAATGAGGTAAGATGAGATGAGATGAGAAGAGATGAGACGAGACTAGAAGAGATGAGGTGAGATGAGGTGAGACGAGATGAGATGAAATGCCATAAGGTGATTGAGGTGATATAGCATAAGATGAGATGAGATAATATGAAATGAGATGTGGTGAGGTGAGACTACCAAGCACAGTGTGATTTAATATTAGCTACCGCCTCAGACTCAGAAGGGACCGGGTTCGATCCCCGCACACGACTGCATTTTTTCACGAACCGTCGGTATCTATGATAGTAAACGTTCCTCTGGTCTACCGGGCAGTTGATTGGACACCTAGCCTTCACCAATTAGGTCGCTTTTGCAAGTTGTGCATGTTTAAAATACCATGACAGTTGGAAACAGCAAAGTGTAGACCGTAATGTGGCAGCCCTGGCAAAATTGTAAGGGAAAAATAAACCTACCCTCGGGTAGTTAGCGCCCGTTACCTTTGGTAGAATCTGTTTAAAGGAAACACATCTTACACAAATGCATGCCGAAGAAGCAGGACACTGACCTTTGATGTGTCCCCTCGTAATGAAAATAAGAAGAAGAAGAAGTGGAAGAAGTAGTGTCAACCACAGGTCTACAGTCTCAGTTAGTGTAGATTACAGCTACAGACGAAACTACAATCAATATATCAGAAGAAAGCGCTGTAAGAAAAGACTTGGCCAGTGTGTGCAGTAATTTCATCTTTGCATGCAATTCTATTGAGTACAGTTTGGTGATGTTTAAATACCTGTACAGATCGTGCTTTACGTAACGACAACTAATTACTTTTGGGTAGTGATTGCACATATATAATTAATCTATCAATTTCCGCACTACGTGTCAGTCTAACTACATAGGCAGTACAGAGAGGCAGCTGAACAATATATTAGTAGAACATTTATCCAATTGGAATAATAGAAGAATAAACAAAGAAGACTGGTAACCATTATAAACTATGCGCTGGAAATTGCCTTCGTTCACAATAATACACCATATTTTGGAAACTGGTCATGTGAGTGACGGAGATAAAGCTCTTCGTGTGCTGTTTAACACACAATGAACGAATGTTAATGGTGGCAGAAGCCATTACTATTCATATTCAAAAGAAAACTTAATTATAAGACATGATAGTCAGTTAAAAATTACCGTGGTAGACATTTAAATTACTGTAGGAATAGGAATGATATATATTTTATCTTGAAGGCTTCATATGATTGCTTCAGTTTATATTGTCATAATTTTGCATTCTGCGCATGACGAGATGCAGCGAAATAAGCCAGGCAATAAATTGTGCAATCTATTGTCTTTGTCTTCGCTATTCAAATTCATTGTTTTGAACTATTTGTTAGCTCCATTTCTGTTTTGATACAGGCATAAAGGCGTTGTAGTCTTGAAAGAGTCATTTTGACTGACATGTGTATTGTCGTCTGACAGTGGATTGAGGATTGGCTCTACTGCCGTAGGTGTCCTGTTTTAATATTCAGTTGTGATTGATTGATTGATTTAGGAACCGACATCACAGCATTCGGGACATTCCCATAAGCGCTCCGTCTTCATCCTCAGCAGCCAGCGAAGAGTTCCAACACTAATAGTTCCAGTAGCAATCTGATTGTATGTCGGTCTCGCCTTACCTCTGAACGTTGAGCGTCGGCCAGATCCCATCGTTCACTCCTCGCTCCTCATTCTTGCCAGACCATGGTAATCTATTTACTCCTCCGAGGTGTACACGTGCTCCCACAAGGCCGCAACCACGTTTGCCTTGTCATGTATCAATACTCCACCAGGTTTTGCCGAGCCGGTTCTATAATATTCAGTTCAGGGGGGTTAGTTTTTTGTAAATGACTCTGGGTCGACCTGCAATGTAAAGTTATAATAAACGTGAGCTAGTTACTAGTTAGGTGTTTACTTTTGCATCCGGGGATAGTATTGAAAGAAATGAACACCGCAAAAACAAAAGCAATGTTTTTCAACAAAAGCAATGTCAAAAATGTTATATCCGTGTTAATAATGCAAGAGGTGTTAAGCAACATCCTGCTTGCACAAAGAATGGTAGGTGTTGGCATATGTAATACCAGGAAATTATAAAAACAACGGAAAAGGCAAAGTGCGCATGTTACAGCATGGCAGTTACTTCTTTTCATACAACTATCACAGAAGCTGAAATTGAGGCTCGTCAACTGGCACGTGTATTCAACACTGTGTATAGAATAGAAACATGGATCTCTGCTTAAAAAGATGGCGGTTTATAAATTACGGGACTTCCAAAGGCCAGCACGAATTTGTTGGATGAAGACAACAACAGCTCTGTCATCTTCGACTTCTGCCGTCAAGCGTCGTGGGAGGAATATGTAATGTTCCAGCGTCCGATAAAGTATTCACGTGCAGAGGTTGCTATTGCACACAGTTGTTACCTCAACTGGCTCCGTCTTTCTCAGCTGAACCCCAATCTGCCTGTCTAGATCATCGCAGAGAGCACGAATTCTGTAGCGCCAGTCATGACCCCAAGCTGTCTCCGGAAAACTGCACTCATGCTTTGAACTACCCAGATCCAGGGAACGAATGTATGATCTTCACAGCGCAATGAAGACGACTTAACCACGTCGGCACGGACGTCTAGAAATTTAAAAAAAAAAAAATAACTCTAAAAATAGTCGTTCCGTGTGATTGTATAATATACAATGTCTTTGATTTCCATCCACTTTCTTCTCAGGGCATACTCCGTGGAGAAGGGCTTGCGGACGCAGTTCGTAATCCTGCAAATCCGCGTCGGAAACACGGCTCTGTTATTTTTTTTTTTTTTTTTATGGTATGGGTGCCGGTCGTTCAGAAAGCAATGGCAAACTACTGAACGTAAACTTGGTCAGGAATCACGAACAGCCAACTGATGCTGGGGTTGACTGCTACGTATTGTAAAGGACATGCAAATAACCTTAACTTTTCTTCTCAGGACTCCCGTTTGCCCTAGTATCCTTGGTGATAATAATTTTTGGTGATGGTAATTGATGGTGTTTTGCTTCCTAACGAGATGACCGAACCATTTGATCTGCTGCCTGTCCACGTATCTGGCACAATGTGTTGATTCCACTGTCTGATTGATACCACCATTTCTTACTCTGTCTATGGTAGATAAGTTGGCAGCTCTTCTAATGCATCTTATCTCGAATTTGTTGATTTTGTATATGTGTGATTTACAAAACATCTCAGTTTGACATTGATAGCGTATGGTTGGTATTATTATTATTAGCTGCATGTCCATTACAGGCCGTTGCAATCAACCCCAGCATTTATTGGATGTTGTTGATTTACCAAGATATTTAGTTCAGTAATTTGCCATTAACTAGGAAGAACTTGGAAGCAACAGGGATGTGGTTCCTAAGACGAATGATGCGAATTTCTTTGACTGCCAAAGTAACTAACGACTATTGCCTGAAAGAGGCTAATGAAACTAGAACATTATATACAACAATAAGAAAGAGACAAACATCCTTCTTTTGTAGTGTTATGAGAAGAGGGGCATTGGAGAACATCGTGAAAATTGGAAATATCGAGGGAAAAAGAAGCAGAGGCCGACCAAGAGAAATGATGCTGGATAGGACTGTGACCGTGGCATGGAGGAATATCAGCAGCAGGGTTGATCCAGAACACCAAAGACCGAGATACGTAGAGAGACATGAACGCATACGCCAGCTGGCATGGCACTTGATGATGATGATGAGTTTGCCAGTGCTTTCAGGACAGCCGACTCCTCATACCAACAAAATTAATGCACAGCGGTCGGTTTCCAAATCTGCGACTGATATCGAACATTTGACTCAGTATGTAGGGGAGTTATGAAATTGTGCGTCTCACTATCCACTTATCCACGGTGTTTTTAGAGTGGTAAGAAATGCTATTTATTATTTGTCGTGTTGGGGACACGGGTATGTTTGGATGTTTCAGTATCGATGTCAATTAATAAATGAGCGCTCTTGCATTTTGAAATCTGATTTCGATATCTTGGTCTATTTAGAAAATAATTTTTTCAATAGAATAGATATACTAGATCAAATAAGCCGCTCTCCCTAACCTAGGTGTTAAATCGACTTTCTCCGTAACCCCGTTTATCCACGTGGCGTAACGCAGCGCGCGAGAATTGGTACCGGTTCTCGTCGCATTGGTGACTTACGGGATAAGTGAGCCGGCCGCTCAGAAAGCAATGGCAAACTACTGAGTGTGATCTTGACAAGAAATCAACAATAGCGGTAAAATGCTGGTGTTGACAGCGATGTCCTGTAAAGGATATGCGAAAAAAAAAAAAACAAAAACAAAGATCAAATAAACACGGCACTGTTGCGTGAAACAACAATGAAACAGACAAGGTACTTTAGTCGTATCAAACAACCTATTGAAAACCCATAATTGGGGGGGGGGGGGGGTGGTAGAGGGCAACAGCCGGCTTCGTGGCTTAGAGGTTATGACTTTTATCCGTAATCTCGTATACTCTTGTAGGTAACGTGATGACGGTGAGAATCAGCAGTGGTCAACAGAGAGAACAAACTGTAGTATCTGGGAATCACATTTGACAGAAGTCTGTCCTTCAAGGACCATGTGGAGACGGTTGTGACAAGATCTCAAAAGGGACTCAATGCACTTAAAACTATGGGTGCAATGGACACAGAGCAGAGAATGCTCTTCCCACTATACCAGCACTTGATCCTCTCAGTGATTGATTATGGACTAGGACTGCTCACTGTCTCAAAGAGTCAGCTGGTGAAATTAGAGCGCATACAGAACGAAGCTATGCGGGTCATTCTAGGGTGCACGCGAGACACCCCAGTAGTGTGTATGCGTTACATCCTTGGTCTGCCTACTGTTGCTGGTAGGCACAAGGTGATGCAGGCGAAGGAATACCTCAGAGTAGCTGCAGACACAGATCACCAGTTGCATGAGGCGCTGGACGTAGTTAAGGGTCAGAGACTGATAAGAGGGAAATCATGGATGGCTCAGGCGGAGGATACGATCAGACAGGTGAGCCCCTTGGAGAACATCAGGAGAGGAGAGGAGTGAGTCAGAGTGCCAGCCGAGCAGTCAGACTTGTGCAGAGTTATAATCACATTCAGCCGGGAGTGCAGGGAGTGGCCAGCAAGGGCCACGGAAGTGGGAATTCAGCAACTAATTCAGGATAATTCTCGCCAGGGTGATGTGATTATCTACACGGATGGTTCGGTGTTGAGAGGTAGGAGAAGTGCCTGGGGATTCTTAGCAAAAGCTAATGGTCGACGTTTGGTGCAGGAGAGCCTGGCGTATGATGACACAACATCTAGCTTAAGAATGGAGGTGGAGGCGGTCAATGAAGCTTTCCGTTGGATAGAGAACACGATAAATACACACATTGTGATTGTAACTGACTCAGAAAGCATGCTGAGGAGGGTGAGGGCAGGCAGGCTTCGTGCAGAGTGGCTTGCTTCGCTTCGGAGGTCACGGGTAGAAAGCATCACCTGGATCTTTTCTCCGGGGCATGCCGGTGTGCTGGGGAATGAACAGACGGACAGATTGGCTGGCTCGGCAAAACTTGGTGGAGTATTGATGCATGACAAGACAGACGTGGTTGCGGCCTTGTGGGAGCACGTGTACACTTCGGAGGAGCAAATGGATCACCATAGTCTGGTAAGAATGAAGCAGCGAGGAGTGACGAGGGGATCTGGCCGATGCTCGACGCTCAGAGGAAAGGCGAGACAGACATATAATCAGATTGCTACTGGAACTATTAGTGTTGGAACTCTTCGCTGGCTGCTGAGGATGGGGACGGAGCGCTTATGGGAATGTCCCGAATGATGTGATGTTGGTTCCTAAATCAATGAATCAATCAATCAATCAGCAGTGGTTCGAATCGCATCGGTAACTTACGGGGTATGTGAGCCGGCCGCTCAGAAAGCAATGGCAAACTACTGAGCGTAATCTTGCCAAGAAATCAACATATAGCTGAAAGATGCTGGTGTTGACAGCGATGTCCTGTAAAGTATATGCCAAAAAAAGGGGGGGGGGGGGGCAACAGAGGTGGAGAGTGTTAACGATATAGACGGGCAGATAATGTGAAGGTATAATCAAGAGAGCCGGGGAGAGTGTTAACGATATAGACGGACAGATAATGCGAAGGTATAATCAAGATAGCCGGTGAGAGTGTTAACGATATAGACGGACAGATAACGTGTAAGATATAATCAAGATAGCCGGGGAGAGTGTTAACGATATAGACGGACAGATAATGTGAAGATATAATCACAATTCGCAATTCCAGATACCACGTTCGAAATACAGCTGCGAGTGATTTGGCAGTAGACCGCTTTACGTTAGTTTTTTTGTTTATTAAGTGGTATAGGTGCCGGTTGTTCAGATAGCAATGGCAAACTACTGAATATAAACCTGCCATGTTAAAATATGATGGGGTTGACTGCTACGTCCTGTAACGGATATGCAACTAACTAACAGTACTGACTGACCCGGATATAGCAAAATGATGTCCATTATGACTGTGCATAAATAAATACATATAATATTGTTTGGCGTTCATAGAAATGAGAACAAGGAAGTGGAGACTAAAAGACGTAATAGACAACACAAAAATGTAAAGCTACAAAAAAATGTGAAGAACACAAACACTATGTTCATGATAATCCCTAGTAATGTAACAAATTCAGTATACACATTATCATCAACACCATCATCATGTACCATACCGAGCGGCAACGGCGATTACGCTCCTTCACAGACATCCATCCTCTGAGTTCTTGGTAGGTTTTACTTTGATGGTCTTCCGTGCCTCTCTCTTAGATCATGCAGAACTGTCTCCCCCTCTGTTGGCCTTAATATCTAGCGTCCTCGAGTCCTCGACCTAGCCACTTGTCACAACTTCTTCAGACTTTCTGGTTAAATAAGCTTACACATAAATATCATTATTGCACAGTTTCGGGCCTTACATATTTCGCTAGATATCGTTACGCTCATCCTGAGAAAACAGTTCAATGCATATACGAAGACGTGTAATGAATCTTTTCAAGTGAAATAATCAAAACGCGTTGTCATTTGTTTTACTGTCACCATTGCAGTTTTTAAAAGACTATCATGATTTTATATTTTTATAATTGTGGTTTACCGGATGGTATATCAACCGTCTCTGCATACTTCAGTAATTTTTGATCGTGTCTTTTTGTCTGTCAAAAGATTATTTATATCTTCATTATTCAAATTTGCAAAGCGATATGATTTATTCATAAAACACGCTGATTCAATGACATATGTCAGACGCATAATATAAAAAGATATCACCATATTTCATTTCAATGATTATTTTTTAAATGGCTCTTCGTCATTTTAATGTTTTAAACTCGCTCCACCACGGTGTGAATCGCTGGATAATCACTAACATACAGTTTTGTGAGTTAGGTAATTGCACGATGCCATAATGTCCTAAAGCAGGCATTGAATGTAAGCCTGTCCTGACTGTACATTCGAATTCACGCCTGTGTGTCTGCTTGTCTGTATGCCTGACAGCCTAACTGTCTGCCTGTCTGTCTGTAGTACTTACATAGGTACTTATCTAGACAACGCCAAGATATTTCAGCTGGGTGGAAAGAAATTCCGAATGGATAGTTTTAACTTCGCGTCCGTTAACTATGACGCCTGGAACTTGGCTTCGTCATCCAAGAGACCTGACACCTGGCCCCCCTATCAGCCAAGACGCCTGACACCTGGCCCCGTCATCCAAGAAGCCTGACACCTGGCCCCGTCATCCAAGACACCTGACACCTGCCCCCGTCATCCAAGAGACCTGACACCTGGCCCCGTCATCCAAGAGGCCAGGAAACTAGCCCCGTCATCCATGAAGCCTGACACCTGGCCCCGTCATCCAAGAGGCCAGGAAACTAGCCCCATCATCCAAGAAGCCTGACACCTGGCCCCGTCATCCAAGAGGCCAGGAAACTAGCCCCGTCATCCAAGAAGCCTGACACCTGGCCCCGTCATCCAAGACACCTGACACCTGCCCCCGTCATCCAAGGCGCCTGACGTGAAGTTCCGGAACCCGTCTTGCATACTACGCCCATTTCTGAAGTTTACGACATGAATGACAGCTCTGCAACAGCGTCCAGATTGAGAAGGTCCTTCGGTACGGGTCCAGAGACAAGTCTTCACACCAGATGACTCCGATAAATGTAAACACTTTTCAGGCCTGACACGACCTGAATGTCAATGCACTGGACTCATCAGTTTTCCAGAGGGGATACATTATGAGAAGAAATACATTTGAAAACTTATTGGTAAAATCGGTGGGAAAAGAGCAAGGGGAAAGTAATGGGATAACTACCCGGATGGCTTGACCACAAGGCATAATCGGGACAAGAACACATACCCGATACAAGAGCCTTGTGAAGTGGCTAACCATGACCACTAACGCTTTGTCGGCATAGCTCATCAACGATGTTGATGATGATGATGATGAGATGATGATGATGATGATGATGATGATGATGATGAAGATGATGATGATGATGACGATGATGATGATGATGGTGGTGGTGGTGATGATGATGATGATGATGATGATGATGATGATGGTGGTGGTGGTGGTGGTGGTGGTGGTGGTGGTGGTGGTGGTGGTGTGGTGATGATGATGATGATAATGATGACGATGATGATGATGATGATGATGATGATGATGATGATGATGATGATGGTGGTGGTGGTGGTGATGATGATGATGATGATGATGATGATGATGATGATGATGATGATGATGATGATGATGATGATGATGATGATGATGATGATGATCAAGAGATAAAGTAGCCAGTGCTCGAGCATCAATTTCTTAACGATACGGTGACATCTTTAGTCGAACATCAAGAGACAACATAGCCAGTGGCTAAACATCAATTTGCTGATACAACAGTCACATTACCCTTCAGTGACAGCAGTATAAGATCATCAAGAAAACCACTATCACACAACCATTTCTATACAACTCCTAGAAATACACAGACATAAAATCACATAATTGAAGTGAAGTGCATAAGAAACACAGCTGGACACACAAGAAAATATAGATGGACAAATGAGAAACTAAGAACAAGTGTTGGGATACTACCAATTACTGACTTTATAGAACAACACAGATTTTAATAGGTCAGATATTTAGCTAGAATGTAACAAGATCAACCAACGGCTAGAGCGTTTACATGAGAACATCGGGATGCAAAGCGACAGGGCAACCCGGAAAGAGTTGGCTAGATGGAGTAAACGAGACATTGAGGAAATCATCTATGACGTTAACACAAGTAAAATGACAAGCAAGCACAGAAAATTGCATCTGCGTCACCCTGCGATGCTTCACGGCAAAAGCAGGAGGACAAAAGAACGAAAGGAAGCCAGAGATAATAACTCCGGTATCTCAGCTGATTTTTTTTCGTTTATGATGAGTGAGATACAAATTGATTCTCTCCCTCACGAGCGCGTCTGTTGATATCTAGACCTCTGATAACTCTCAGGGGCAGACATGTAACCTTGAGGCGTCCTTCCGACAAGGGTCAAAGGACAAAGTTTTTGTGATAATAAGTTTCTGTAAACTGTACTACTGTCAACACAGCTGTCTGAGCTTACAGATAGGACATTCCGCACTTCCAGTTCTAAGGCTGTTGATGACGTCAGTGAGAATAGTGAGCAGCCGTGAAAGACACGTTAACATCTATGTCTTACTCACAGGTGAAGGTCGCCTTGTCTTCTCGGTGCTCTTGGCCTCTGCGATCCCAATGATACGTGCTTAAAATCATATCATATTTAACTCTTAAAGGACGGAGAGATAGTATGTGTGGCCAGTAATTTCGAGATAGTCACCAGGACACTGCCGGCTTCGTGGCTTAGAGGTTAGCGACTTTTCTCCGTAATCTCGTATACTCTCGTAGGTAACGTGATGACGGTGAGAATCAGCAGTGGTTCGAATCGCATCGGTAACTTACGGGGTATGTGAGCCGGCCGCTCAGAAAGCAATGGCAAACTACTGAGCGTAATCTTCCAAGAAATCAACATACAGCTGAAAGATGCTGGTGTTGACAGCGATGTCCTGTAAAGGATATGAAAAAAAAAAGAAAAAAAAAACTAAGACACTTGCATTCATAAACTCTTTATTGTGATTTTATTCCCTTGTTATACATTTTAAAAAAAAAAGTTTCCTCTATGCAGTAAGTCACTATAATTTAATATAAGCATGTAAAACGTGTTTTGATGCGTGGTAGTGAATCATGGAAGGTAAATGAACAAATTAGGAAGAGCAATGGAGATGTGGTTTCCGGGACAAATGATGCTTTTACCTTGGAATGCTAGAGTAACTAAGAGCGATTGTCCGTTAGAGGCTCATGGAAGTCAAACATTATACACAATTATAAGAAAGCAACAAACTACATTCTGTGATCATATAAAAAGAGACAGGAAAACAACAACTAGAGAAAGTTAGTGGGAAAAGAGACTGAGACAACCGAGAGAAATAATGCTGGATGGAATGAGCCGATTGTATGCAGGAATATCATCTAACATAATTGATCCAGAACACAAATGACCGAGATCTTTGGAGAGATATAAACACATACGCCAGTTGGCAGGGCCCATGATGATGACCAATCAACATTCTGTAGATAATGTGGTCAGTATCACTCCGGCGGATTTTACTTCCAAAGACATTTCCTGATACATATTTTAGGCTAGGTCAATTCTTAAAATTCGAATCTGCTCCATTGTCGTCCGAACCCATGACCAACTTGCCGGCAGGATGGCGACTGGCCCAAACTCTACCGCAGCTCGCTAATATACAAGACAACGTGTGGACATGGTCACATGAAGACTGGTCATAGACAACAACAGGGAACAAATTAAAGTAAGCAATTTGAGAGAACATACATCTTTCATGTGACAGGATATGGGTGTGAGGCATGAGGAATTTTAAAATCAATGAAGAAAATCGGGTCTGGTAACTTTAAATGTGGGAGAGGAGAAGTAGCTGGTGACCAAGAGAAAATGCTGGACAGTTGAACACCATGGCCTGGATGAACATCGCTTTCAGATCTGATCGGCATCACAAGAGACAGGAGGCTGTGGACGGAGGTCAGCATGGCCGAATGGATAAGAGCGCATACTCTTAGACGTCAGGTGTCGAGGTAGCGGTTTCAACCCCTACACCGATCAGTTGGACTAATCTGTTGACGTCTCGTCTTTGAATTAGGAGCGTAAATTACAAGTACTTTTGAAGTCGCAGGGAGTTCGCCTAATAGCGAGGGACACGATTAAAGGAGAGCTAATGGACACGCAAATATCAGTCCAGTGGACAGGACGTAGTAGCATGTAAATGGACTACACTTGAGTTGAAAGCGAGCGAAAGGAAACACAAAGAAGACTGTTGACAGCTATGTTCACAAACGCGTACATCTTCCACGTGACAACATATAGATGTGAGACATTGAGCATTTTGCACAAACGCGTACATCTTCCACGTGACAACATATAGATGTGAGACATGGAGCATTTTGCAATCACTTATAAAGAAAATATGGTCTTGTAAACTTAATGTTACAGAGAAATTCATAGAATTCCGAAAAAAATTTTTTTCCCGCGTTTCCATCCTGTTTCAGGAGATTGCAGTCAACATTAGCATCTTTCAGCTGTATGTTGATTCTTAGGCTAGATTACGCTCATCAGCACGCCACGACTTTCTGAGCGACCGGCTTCATACTCTCATAAGTCACCGGAGCGACTCGAACCGCTTCCAATTCTCGTGCGCTCATGTTAACCACGAGAGTATTTGGGGTTACGGAGAAAGCTGCTAACACCTCGGCCAGGGAGACCGGCCCGTAAAATTAGAAAAAGAAAAATAATGACATTCTTATCTAAACATCCAAGAACATCAACTCTTAACCAGCAGGTCTCGGATACTAAAATATCTTTGGCCATATTAAACGTCACACTGGCTTGGAAAACAACAATCAAGAAAGAAGAAGTAATGGCCGCCAAGCACCAAGATGGACGCGATACATTGCAGACACAATACCTTAGGCTGAGACAGGAAATATGCCACGAAATCGATTTCCCGGGTTATGATGAAAGCGATGTTCTGTACAGGATCTGTCATGTTTTTAAACTTTAAGTCGACTTTTCGAAAGGATATGGCAAATTATTATGATGATTTACATTATATTTTTATCATTAATTAATTTTCTTAAGCTACTATTTCAGTAATTTCCATGTAAAATGTTATCGTAAGCTGACATTTTTGTCTCTGACTTCCTTGCACTCTTGTCTTTAACAGATTCAGTGCCAAACAAAAATTAGGTTTGGACCAAACAAAAATGGATGGCGGAAAATGAGAAGTAGGGGTGTGTCAAAGTTATGACCTAAAAGTTGTTAATATACGAGGGTGAGTCAATACGTAAGTCACACAGTTCTGTTGGATGGCAGGTAAATGTAGTTGGTGTTTTCTACAGGTATGATTATGTGACAGCAACATCGAACTTTATAATTCCCGTTCGTCAGGTGGCGCTAGGTGTCTCATGCGCATGCGCAGCGTATAGACAAAATGGCGACTGTACTTACGGCGTGTACAACCAAAGAGCAACGTGTTGTAGTGCGTTTTTTGTGGGCAAAAGTACTGCCTGCAAACGACATTCATAAGGACATGCTTCCTGTTTATGCTGACAAATGTTTGTCCCGTAAAGCGGTTCATAGCTGGGTATAAAAATTTTCTCAAGGACGCTTTAAAATTGTTGATGAAATCCGATCTGATCGTCCTGTTGAGATTGCAACAGAAGCATATGTGCAGCGGGTGGAGGAGATGATTAGAGGTGACAGGCGAGTAGCGATAGACTCTGTAGTATCTGCAATAGGATGCTCTTATGGTTCAGCATACGGCATAATGCATGATCAATTTAAATGTAAGAAAGTGTGCTCAAGGTGGGTACCCAGACAATTGAAGGAGGAACACAAAATGAACCGATTTGGTCTGTCCTTGCATTATCTCTGTCGATACGAAGATGAACGAGAAGACATTGTCAGGGTCTTAAACCTGGCTCGTTAACCTAACACATGTGAGACAGTACAAATACAACGTGATTTGACTTGAGACTCAACGACACGAAGTTTCGATGGATTTATTTACAGATCACGATCTAGAGATGATCATCACAATACATAAGTTATAACAATACACTTCCAGGCAACCCACAGCTTACAATCAGTCTCACAAGATGTACAGACACTCGACTTTCGGGCAACAGAACTACACAAGCCTTTCTCCCATCATACGTCCAGTCGAGTCCGAGTTCTAGAGCTGTCTCCCTATTTCTCGCAACGCGCCTGCCCACCTGAAGTGGCTTCACGAGGCCTGCGTGCGTCCTGCTTTGTCCTTGCCTGACCGCTGGCTGTCTGTCAGCCGGCAACCTCACAGGCAGGTAACTAATACTCGCCTGGCGGGCGTAACGATGTTACGGCATCCCCGCTAGGAACTATTCGCCTGGCGGGCGTAACGATGTCCCTGCATCTCTGCTGGCACTACATTGGACTCTGACATGCTCCCCCGGGACATCTTCATGAAAGATGCCATCTTTCATGTACACTCTATATACAATACTGGGTTAATATTTTAACCTTGTCAGAGTCAACCTTTCTGTTATATACATTGATGTAGAAATACATAAACACACACATCTTGGCATAGAAATACATAAGAAATGGACATTGTATCTAAAGACATGTGGTGTTCAACCTTTAACACTCGTCAAGCTTCATCCTCTCGATGGATGATTACCTTAATTGCATTATTGACCCAGTCAGATCGGTAATAACAGCTTCCCAAGCAATTACCTCTCAGCCATTCAAAAAAAAGTAATAATATGCTTTTTGAGACAAAAAAACATCTGGCAAGACCGTAATACGGCTTTATATAAGTCGCATTCAACGCTCAAACTCTGACCTCATTTGGCCAGGAGTTCTTGTGTCGGTCTGCAATGTCGGTAACACTCTACCATGCCCAGTAGATCGCTTCTTGCCATGTTAACAATCTGGCAACAACATGGCTATTTATACACAATACATCATCGTATACATTTCAATTAACGCCCTTGGTGTAATAATGTAATAACAATTAAATGAAAGGGACATAACTTCCAAATTTAAGAAATATAATATTTTACAATAGTTCTTCTATTTCTCAGCGTCATAGCTTGATGTTTTTCCATACTAGCGAAAACATGTCGGTAGTATGAATAAATTAATCAAGACATGATTCTAAGATTACATTTAATGAAAAATATTAATACACAATTCGTGTATTCGAAATTATTGAATCGTAAATAGTTTAAAAGTGTAATAACTTTTTAAGCTTTTGTTTGTCGTCTGCTAATTTTACACTAAATTTCTAAATCATCCGGAAGTACACACGAAACAGCTGATGTTGAAAATCTGTAGAACACACTTGTTCCGGTCTGATGTAGTAAAACGGAATGTGCAATGTTCTGATCGTTCATGTGTTGGTTGTTTCAAATGGAAAAAAACTTCTGGATTTCGATTGACTGAAGTGGTGTAGATGTCAATTTTCAGGTCACACTTTCACACACGGAGTTAAAATATCACTGGATAAGTTCCAAATGCAGCTACCACGGATAAATTTGACAGTTCGCTTGCGGTAAGTTCAGAGCGAATTTGGCACTGTTCTTGTTTCGTAATATATACAATTAATAAAGTTCTCTTTCTACCACACACTACACAATTATTCACAACAATCACTACATTAATAGTAAAATAAGAAAACTATATATATTGGGAATAAACCCCTATCACATCATATAGACATACACAGCTTTTGTGGAAAAAAACTTCACTGATGCATGGCTGTGTTGGTCCGACTGTATTTTACACACTGCACTCAGACATTGGTGCTTACTGGGTCGGTCGGACAACGGGACAAAAGATCGGCAATCGTGTTGGTTCTGCCCGCGATGTGTCGAACTTCAAAGCTGTAATCTTGAAGCTTAAAAGACCAGGGAGCTATCATTTGGTTGGAAGGTACACCTGAATTGATAAATCTCAATGGACTACTGTCAGACTCCACAATAAAATGACGTCCTAGGAGGAATCTGGACAATTTAGTTATCCCCACCACTAGAGCTAGGGCTTCCAACTGAGGTGTTGACCAAGCCCGTTCTCTCGGTTTTAATTTTCGGGAGACGAAGTACACAGGATGTAGGATGTTATTGTGCTCTTGCAACAAAACTGCTCCAATCGCCACGGAGCTCGCATCTGTGCGTAATCTAAAAGGTAAATGGAGATTGGGCAATTTCAGAATGGGATTGTGTAAGCTATTATCAGAAAAATAAGATAATACTTTCTGGAATGCAAATTTTAGGCATTCATTGCTTACAATTTTTTCGGGTTGATCTTTTGTTAGTAGGTTAGTAAATACCTCGGTCAGTTCAGCAAAATCTGGTATAAACTGCCTGTAATAATTTATAAGTCCCAACAAACTTCTGACTTGCTTTTTCGTAGTCAGAAGTGAGAGTTTTAGTATCTTGGACACAATGTTATCGTCTGTCGTGACAAAGCCATTAGATATTTTGTACCCCAAGAAGGATATTTCCTGATAGGCTATGTCTACTTTTGCAGGCTTCACCGTCAGTCCGTGCTGTCTAATGCGTTCAAATGTCTGTTCTTCATTATTGAATCGTAAATAGTTTAAAAGTGTAATAACTTTTTAAGCTTTTGTTTGTCGTCTGCTAATTTTACACTAAATTTCTAAATCATCCGGAAGTACACACGAAACAGCTGATGTTGAAAATCTGTAGAACACACTTGTTCCGGTCTGATGTAGTAAAACGGAATGTGCAATGTTCTGATCGTTCATGTGTTGGTTGTTTCAAATGGAAAAACTTCTGGATTTCGATTGACTGAAGTGGTGTAGATGTCAATTTTCAGGTCACACTTTCACACACGGAGTTAAAATATCACTGGATAAGTTCCAAATGCAGCTACCACGGATAAATTTGACAGTTCGCTTGCGGTAAGTTCAGAGCGAATTTGGCACTGTTCTTGTTTCGTAATATATACAATTAATAAAGTTCTCTTTCTACCACACACTACACAATTATTCACAACGATCACTACATTAATAGTAAAATAAGAAAACTATATATATTGGGAATAAACCCCTATCACATCATATAGACATACACAGCTTTTGTGGAAAAAAACTTCACTGATGCATGGCTGTGTTGGTCCGACTGTATTTTACACACTGCACTCAGACATTGGTGCTTACTGGGTCGGTCGGACAACGGGACAAAAGATCGGCAATCGTGTTGGTTCTGCCCGCGATGTGTCGAACTTCAAAGCTGTAATCTTGAAGCTTAAGAGACCAGGGAGCTATCATTTGGTTGGAAGGTACACCTGAATTGATAAATCTCAATGGACTACTGTCAGACTCCACAATAAAATGACGTCCTAGGAGGAATCTGGACAATTTAGTTATCCCCACCACTAGAGCTAGGGCTTCCAACTGAGGTGTTGACCAAGCCCGTTCTCTCGGTTTTAATTTTCGGGAGACGAAGTACACAGGATGTAGGATGTTATTGTGCTCTTGCAACAAAACTGCTCCAATCGCCACGGAGCTCGCATCTGTGCGTAATCTAAAAGGTAAATGGAGATTGGGCAATTTCAGAATGGGATTGTGTAAGCTATTATCAGAAAAATAAGATAATACTTTCTGGAATGCAAATTTTAGGCATTCATTGCTTACAATTTTTTCGGGTTGATCTTTTGTTAGTAGGTTAGTAAATACCTCGGTCAGTTCAGCAAAATCTGGTATAAACTGCCTGTAATAATTTATAAGTCCCAACAAACTTCTGACTTGCTTTTTCGTAGTCGGAAGTGAGAGTTTTAGTATCTTGGAAACAATGTTATCGTCTGTCGTGACAAAGCCATTAGATATTTTGTACCCCAAGAAGGATATTTCCTGATAGGCTATGTCTACTTTTGCAGGCTTCACCGTCAGTCCGTGCTGTCTAATGCGTTCAAATGTCTGTTCTAATGTCTTTATGTGGTCTGTCATCGTCTTTGTGTGAACAGAGAGGTCCCGGGTTCAGATCCCGGACGAGCCTCCACGTCCACACATGTCAGGGTCTTAAACCTGGCTCGTTGACCTAACACATGTGAGACAGTACAAATACAACATGATTTGACTTGAGACTCAACGACACGAAGTTTCGATGGATTTATTTACAGATCACGATCTAGAGATGATCATCACAATACATAAGTTATAACAATACACTTCCAGGCAACCCACAGCTTACAATCAGTCTCACAAGATGTACAGACACTCGACTTTCGGGCAACAGAACTACACAAGCCTTTCTCCCATCATACGTCCAGTCGAGTCCGAGTCCCAGAGCTGTCTCCCTATTTCTCGCAACGCGCCTGCCCACCTGAAGTGGCTTCACGAGGCCTGCGTGCGTCCTGCTTTGTCCTTGCCTGACCGCTGGCTGTCTGTCAGCAGGCAACCTCGCAGGCAGGTAACTAATACTCGCCTGGCGGGCGTAACGATGTTACGGCATCCCCGCTAGGAACTATTCGCCTGGCGGGCGTAACGATGTCCCTGCATCTCTGCTGGCACTACATTGGACTCTGACAGACATGCTGAACAGGATTGTTACTGGGGACGAATCATGGGAGTATCACTACCAGCCCGAACCAAAGCGTGCTTCAATGCAATGGAAACATCCTTCTTTGCCTTGTGTCTAAAAATTCAAGGTTACGCTTTCAGCAGGGAAGGTTATGTGGACAGTGTTCTGGGATTGTCAAGGAGTGCTTTTAACCAATTTCAAGAAGAAAAGTGACAATGTGAATTCTGAATCGTACTGTGAAGTTATATCGATGCTTCAGGATGCAATTCGAAGAATACGTCCAGGACTGTTGACTAGAGGAGTGTTGCTTCTTCATGATAATGTCAGACCACATACGGCTCGATTAACTCAGGCGAAAACTAACCAACTAAGGTGAAAAGTTCTGGAACATCCGCCTTACAGCCCCAAAACGTAACGCCTAGCGATTTCTATCTTTTTGGTCCACTGAAACTCCACCTTGGCGGGAGACATTTCGCGAATGACGCCGAAGTTGAATTTAAAGTGAAAACGTGGTTTAGAAAACAGAGCACGCAGTTCTATGCAGCCGGTTTTGGAGGACTGACAAAACTATGGGATAAGTGCATCAATGTTGGTGGAAATTATGTTCAGAAATAAAGGGACAATGTGTGTATAAAAATAAACTTGTTTCAAGTTGTTATCATATTTAGTTATTTTTCTACAGCCATTTGTGACTTACTTATTGACTTCTCCGCGTGGTAGACGACACGTTGTATTATATATCAAATTAAATCAGGTTGCTTCGAAAATTACTGTATTGATATTTTAATTGCGATTATTGAGACAGCATTTCGCAATGACATTATACGATATATAAACCATGGCAGATACGGGAAGTTGCTTACGACGATTAATCATTCCATTTCATTTAATCAGTTAAAATTATCGTGTCTTTTCACGTCAAAAATCATTTATTTGATGAGATATTTTTAAATATTTTAAAATAAATTAAATACTTACATAATTAAATAATTCTCATTTCCCTTCTAGTGTGTTTGGGACTTGTTTATTTGTCATGTTGTATTTTCATAGCGAATGTTCTTTATATTGGCATGTCGGCGGCTTTAATTCTGTTTTTAAACATGTATTCATTATGTCTTCATAACCATACACAAACGCGCGCGCGCACACACACACACAAACACGCGCGCGCATACACAAACACATGCGCGCGCACGCACACACGCACACAGGGCGGCACCGTTAGGGGGCAGCATAAGCAGCGAAATCAAAATACAATTTGAACCATTCAATAATTAAACATCCATACACTATGCTTTCAATCAATCAATCATGAGCCATGCCGGAAAGCGTGGGCGGTCATGACTCGCCATTTCACTCGATCACCAGTGTCGTGGATCAGCTCAGTGTTCCTGTCTCGTCCATGCCATGTGGCCAAGCTATCCAGGTATTTTCCTCTCGGTCTTCCTCTTGGTCTGTTCCCTTCGATCTTGCCAGTTGTCACTAAGTTCTCCAATCCATTTCTTCTCATAACATGTCCAAAAAATTTTGACTGTCTACGTCTAATTTCTCTAATCAGTTTACGATGTTCATTTGTCTCCTGTAGTACTAGGTCATTGGTTTTTCTGTCTGTCCATGGTATTCTTTGCATTTTCCCCAGAAACCACATTTCTGCAGCCATCAGATGCTTTTCAGCTTGACTGCTCATTGTCCAAGTTTCACATCCATACAAAAGAACAGGCTCTATGTATCCCCTCAACACTCTTTTTCTCGTCTCAATTGACATCTTTTTATTGGTCAGAATGTTTTTCATCTTGCTAAAGGCTATTTTCGCCATGGCGATTCTTGTTCTAATCTCTTCAAGGTTTTTGATAGAGTTAGACATGTCAGCATGGTGGATATGCTTGCAAATCTACAAATTGATGGGAAAGACAGACTTATAAAAAACATATATTGGAAACAACAAGCTGCAATAAGGATTGATAATGAAGTGGGACAGTATCAGCCAATTAAGAGAGGTGTTAGGCAGGGATGTGTGATGTCTCCAGATCTTTTTTCCCTATACAGTGAAAATATTTTCAGAAATGTAGAGGATATAAATGGAATCAGCATTGGCGGACGAAACATCAATAACATTAGATATGCAGATGATACAGTATTAATTAACAGGACCTGCAACAATTAGTAGGTGCGGTTGTTGTACACAGTGAGCAACTGGGGTTAGAATTAAATTGTAAAAAGACTCAGGTTATGGTCGTCACTAGGAAGGAAGAAGTGCCACAATGTAATATACAAGTAAATGGAAATATTCTTCAACAAGTGAATCGATACAATTATCTTGGAACAGTCATAACACTATGCTTTAAGAGGCGGCATTTCGAAGACTTGTGTCATACTGAGAAATTCTACCGCACGGTCCTGCACATACAGTCAGATGCAAGCGCTGTAAGGGCTTCGCAATCACACCCTGGCATTAATTACCTGATTGTGCTTTTCTAGACAAGTTTACTTTCAGTGGTTTATCATTTATTTTTGCACGACCGCCGCTCATACTATTGTGAAAACCAACGCAGGGCGGTCTGCTTCCAAACTGCTTGCAGTTGATTTCGATCCCAGTTATAATGACCGGGAAACTGTTTACCGCCGCTAAACTACAGATGCCGGTTTCTAACACAAACGGTAAGTTAGGCTAATTGCATATCCTTTACAGGACGCAACAAGCGTATCTTGGCTGTTCGTGATTCCTGGGCAAGTTTACGTTCACTAGTTTCCCATTGCTTTCTGAACGACCGGCACTCATACATACCTTTGCATAAACAACCAACGTCAAGCTGTCTGCTGCCAAATCGCCCACAGCTGTATATTGAACTGATATGCGGGATTACGAAATGCGTCTGTAACCTCTTCGCACGTTTAAACAGTAAGTACATCAGCGAAATAGGAGAAGTGTAACTAGTCAGCTTCACAAGAATACAATCACACGTGTTCTTGTAAACCTGACCAACTCCTATATGCTTCACAAGAATACAGTCACACGTTTTCTTGTAAACCTGACCAACTCCTATATGCTTCACAAGAATACAATCACACGTTTTCTTGTAAACCTGATCAACTCCTATATGCTTCACAAGAATACAATCATACGTTTTCTTGTAAACCTGACCAACTCCTATATGCTTCACAAGAATACAATCATACGTTTTCTTGTAAACCTGACCAACTCCTATATGCTTCACAAGAATACAATCATACGTTTTCTTGTAAACCTCACCAACTCCTATATGCTTCACAAGAATACAATCATACGTTTTCTTGTAAACCTGACCAACTCCTATATGCTATGCAGATGCAGATGACACAATATTGGTGGCAGATGATACAAAAGATCTACAACAATTGTTGGACATTGCAGTAACGGAGTGTGCAAAGACAGCACTCTCTTTAAATATCAAGAAAACAGTTAGAATGGTGATTCAAAGAAAAATGTTACACCAAAATGTGAAATGGAAATAGAAGGGAAAATTCTTAACCAAGTGGATAATTTTAAATACCTAGGGGCATTTATAACATCAGATGGAAGATGTACAACAGATATTAAGAGCAGAATAGGGCAGGCAAAAGCTGCATTTCAGAAAATGGAAAGTACCTTATGCAATAAATCACTATCATTGCATGTAAGAAAGAGAGTACCGAAGTGCTATATAGAACCAGTTTTGCTGTGTGGCAGTAAATCTTGGAATGTAAATGAACAAATCAGGAAGAACATTGGAAGCAACATAGATGTGGTTACTAAGATGAATGTTGCTAGAGTAACTAACGACGATTGCATGAAAGAGGCTAATGACACTAGAACATTATGTACAACAATCAGAAAGAGACAAACAGCTTTCTTTGGTCATGTGATGAGGAGAGGGGCATTAGAGAACATCGTGATGACTGGAAATGTCAGGGGAAAGAGAAGCAGAGGCAGACCAAGAGTAATGATGCTGGGTGGATTGAGACAGTGGCATGGAGGACTATCAGCAGCAGAGTTAATCTAGAGCACCAAAGACCGAGATCTGTGGAGAGACATGAACGCCTACGCCAGCTGGCAAGATACTTGATGATGATGACTGGTACTCGTATGTTTACAGCTGTTATGCAGTCCCGCCAGTTTCATTTCTCGTTAACAACAAACAGCGTATTTAAAACAATTGCTACATTCTTTATTATGTAAGACGACAAGGAACAACCGGCTTATGTTGACATGCGCGCTCGGCATTTTCATGATCTAGTTTGTGAACCTGTACCTGTAAACAAACTGCAGACAGCAAACGGTTCCCAGAAGACTGCCGAAGAGACACATGCACAAAGAGCTTCCTGTAGAGATGCAACGTCTACTACGCCAACGATAAGGCTTGATAGACACACAGTCGGGCAGTGACAATGTCCGTAGTCAGGGCAGACGACCGCCAGGTAACTGTAAACATCACGTGACCTGGCGACCTTCATTAACGATAATTCTCATCATGACGCACGATCATCACGAATTGATGACGTCAGGTTGTCGGTTAAAAAAATGGACGTCAACAAGAGGCGCCCTTATATCACGTGATACATATCGTTAAAAAATATACAAGGCAAGTTTCACAGAACAAAGATTAGAGTATCCGCCTAGAAAATCTATTCTACGGGGTGTTTGTATCTCACTACACTTTGTATGTAGATCAAATTTGAAAAATAAAGTACATGAACAAAAAAAATGTGCTTCACATTCCATCGTGAAGCAATATGCAGCTAATGGCTGTCTTCTGCCAGAATAAATCTTTGCACTCCAAACAGAATGGTGTCATCATCGAAGAAAGTTTTTTTTTTTTTCTTTTCTTCCGTTGAACAAGTGTTTCGAAATCGCAGTCGATACACATGGATGATTATTCAAACATTTGTAACAAGATTTCCTGATAAGCATTACGGTTGGAAATTTGTTGAATAAGTTTCTTGCTACGGGAAATGTTGAAGATGCTCCGGGATCTGGTAGGCCTGCTGTGTCTAAAGAAAAATGTCTAGATATCCCAGACTGGATCCTGAAAAGTCCAAGCAAGTCCATAAGGAAAATGTCGCAACCAGTGAAAGTATCAGTGAGCACAGTGCACAACTTGCTTAAACAACGACTACATTTTATCCATACAGGATTTATGGTGCGTCTGCACTAAAAGAGTGTGATAATCAATCTAGAGTCAACTACTCCACGTGGTTTGAAGCATTTTTAGCTGAAGAAGACGAGTCAATTCTCGTTGTAACGTTCTTCTCTGATGAGGCATAGTTTTGTCTATCTGAATACTTTAATAACCAAAATAATTGTATTTGGAACACTTTTACTCCCACTGCATGTTATAATGCGCCTCTACAGGATGAGAAAATTGGGGTACAGTGTGCGGTTAGTAGAACACGTTTTGTTGG
This sequence comes from Cepaea nemoralis, assembly GCA_014155875.1. Lineage (NCBI taxonomy): Eukaryota > Metazoa > Mollusca > Gastropoda > Stylommatophora > Helicidae > Cepaea > Cepaea nemoralis. Next base: position 94,865 of record JACEFZ010028281.1, on the reverse strand, counting down.
ACCAATTTTCTTCAACAACATTCTAAATGCCGATGGGTACTGTACTGACTTTCTGGAACCTTTTTTAGAACAGCTGAATGAACGTGAAATTGAAGAAGTGTGGTTCTAGCAAGATGGTGCAACTATACACACAGTTAGAGCATCGCCGCGTTTTTTTGGAAGACATTTTCGCAAATCGCATATCACGTGAATTTTGGCCTGCTAGATCTCCAGATTTAACTCCATTAGATTATTATCTATAGGGTTTCTTGAAAGGAAATGTTTACAAAAATAATATACAAACAATTGAGAACTGAAAGAAGCAATCAGAATTACCATTCATGAAACAACAACAGGCGCGTTGCAGAAGGTATTTAACAACATGAAGAGATGTGTACAGTCATGTCTTGAAGCCATGGTGGACATTTCCAACACCTGTTATAATGAATACTTCATTGGTACTTTCCAGCTTCCCCAAAACAGCGATAGACATTGCAGTTGCTATTGTTACTAATTTAATGAATATTTAGCAAATTTTTAATGACGTCATGTACTTCATTGTTCAGATTTGTTCTACATACAAAGTTAAGTGAGACTTTACAAACACCCGGGACCGCATATGCATATCGCATCAAAGTAATCATCATAACCATGTGAAAGGTTCTTTGCAGAACGTCGCTATCTACCCGTACTACCGAAAAGCGTATCTATTCATGTCCCCACCCTCATGCACCCTTATGTCTAAGGTGTCTGCAGCGTCCAGTGTCCCGTGTCCCTCTTTGGGCTGGTCGACCTCTGTCTCTACTCCCAGAAACAATCCCTTCCAGGCCGCTATTTGGCCTCTGTCTCTACTCCCAGAAACAATCCGCTGGAGGCCCATATTTGACCTCGGCCTCTGCTCCCAGAAACCATCCCTTCCAGGCCGCTATTTAACCTCTGTCTCTGCTCCAAGAAACCACCGCTTCCAGGCCGCTGGTTGACCTTGGTCTCTGCTCCCAGAAACCATCCCTTCCAGGCCGCTGCTCGACCTCGGCCTCTGCTCCCAGAAACCATCCCTTCCAGTCCGATGGTTGACCTCGGCCTCTGCTCCAAGAAACCATCCCTTCCAGGCCGCTGGTCGACCTCTACCTCTGCTCCCAGAAACCATCCCATTAAGGCCGCTGGTCGACCTCGGTCTCTGCTCCCAGAAATCATCACTTCCAGGCCGCTGGTTGACCTCGGTCTCTGCTCCCAGAAACTATCCCATCAAGGCCGCTGGTTGACCTCGTCCTTTGCTCCCAGAAACCATCCCTTCCAGGCCGCTGGTTGACCTCGTCCTCTGCTCCCAGAAACCATCCCTTCCAGGCCGCTATTTAACCTCGGTCTCTGCTCCCAGAAACCACCGCTTCCAGGCCGATGGTTGACCTCGGTCTCTGCTCCCAGAAACCGTCCCTTCCAGGCCGCTATTTGACCTCGGCCTCTGCTCCCAGAAACCATCCCTTCCAGGCCGCTATTTGACCCCGGTCTCTGCTCCCAGAAACCATCCCTTCCAGGCCGCTGGTCGAACTCGGCCTCTGCTCCCAGAAACCATCCCTTCCAGTCCGCTGGTTGACCTCGTACTCTGCTCCCAGAAACCGTCCCTTCCAGGCCGCTGGTTGACCTCGGCCTCTGCTCCCAGAAACCATCCCTTCCAGGCCGCTGGTTGACCTCGGTCTCTGCTCCCAGAAACCGTCCCTTCCAGGCCGCTGGTTGACCTCGGCCTCTGCTCCCAGAAACCATCCCTTCCAGGCCGCTATTTAACCTCGGTCTCTGCTCCCAGAAACCACCGCTTCCAGGCCGCTGGTTGACCTCGGTCTCTGCTCCCAGAAACCGTCCCTTCCAGGCCGCTATTTGACCTCGGCCTCTGCTCCCAGAAACCATCCCTTCCAGGCCGCTATTTGACCCCGGTCTCTGCTCCCAAAAACCATCCCTTCCAGTCCGATGGTTGACCTCGGCCTCTGCTCCAAGAAGCCATCCCTTCCAGGCCGCTGGTCGACCTCGACCTCTGCTCCCAGAAACCATCCCTTTAAGGCCGCTAGTCGACCACGGTCTCTGCTCCCAGAAACCATCCCTTCCAGGCCGCTGGTTGACCTCGACCTCTGCTCCCAGAAACCATCCCTTCCAGGCCGCTGGTTGACCTCGGTCTCTGCTCCCAGAAACCATCCCTTCCAGACCGCTGGTTGACCTCGGCCTCTGCTCCCAGAAACCATCCCTTCCAGGCCGCTGGTTGACCTCGTACTCTGCTCCCAGAAACCGTCCCTTCCAGGCCGCTGGTTGACCTCGGCCTCTGCTCCCAGAACCCATCCCTTCCTGGCCGCTGGTCGACCTCGGTCTCTGCTCCCAGAAACCATCCCTTCCAGGCCGCTGGTTGACCTTGGTCTCTGCTCCCAGAAACCATCCCTTCCAGGCCGCTGGTTGACCTCGGCTTCTGCTCCCAGAAACCATCCCTTCCAGGCCGCTGGTCGACCTCGGCCTCTGCTCCCAGAAACCATCCCTACCAGGCCGCTGGTCGACTTCTGTCTCTGCTCCCAGAAACCATCCCTTCCAGGCCGCTTTTTGACCTCGGCCTCTGCTCCCAGAAACCATCCCTTCCAGGCCGCTTTTTGACCTCGGCCTCTGCTCCCAGAAACCATCTCTTCCAGGCCGCTGGTTTATCTCGGCCTCTGCTCCCAGAAACCATCCCTTCCAGGCCGCTGATTGACCTCGTCCTCTGCTCCCAGAAACCATCCCTTACAGGCCGCTGGTCGACCTCGGCCTAAGCTCCCAAAAACCATCCCTTCCAGGCCGCTGGTCGACCTCAGCCTCTGCTCCCAGAAACCATCCCTTCCAGGCCGCTATTTAACCTCGGTCTCTGCTCCCAGAAACCACCGCTTCCAGGCCGCTGGTTGACCTTGGTCTCTGCTCCCAGAAACCGTGTCTTCCAGGCCGCTATTTGACCTCGGCCCCTGCTCCCAGAAACCATCCCTTCCAGGCCGCTATTTGACCCCGGTCTCTGCTCCCAGAAACCATCCCTTCCAGGCCGCTGGTCGACCTCGGCCTCTGCTCCCAGAAACCATCCCTTCCAGTCCGATGGTTGACCTCGGCCTCTGCTCCAAGAAACCATACCTTCCAGGCCGCTGGTCGACCTCGACCTCTGCTCCCAGAAACCATCCTTTTAAGGCCGCTGGTCGACCTCGGTCTCTACTCCCAGAAACCATCCCTTCCAGTCCGCTGCTTGACCTCGGCCTCTGCACCCAGAAACCATCCCTTCCAGGCCGCTGGTTGACCTCGTCCTCTGCTCCCAGAAACCATCACTTCCAGGCCGCTGGTCGACCTCGACCTAAGCTACCAGAAACCATCCCTTCAAGGCCGCTGTTCGACCTCGGCCTCTGCTCCCAGAAACCATCCCTTCCAGGCCGCTGGTTGACCTCGGTCTCTGCTCCCAGAAACCGTCCCTTCCAGGCCGCTATTTGACCTCGGCCTCTGCTCCCAGAAACCATCCCTTCCAGGCCGCTGGTTGACCTCAGCCTCTGCTCTCAGAAACCATCCCTTCCAGGCCTCTGGTTGACCTTGGCCTCTGCTCCCAGAAACCATCCCTTCCATGCCGCTGGTCGACCTCGGCTTCTGCTCCCAGAAACCATCCCTACCAGGCCGCTGGTCGACCTCGGCCTCTGCTCCCAGAAACCATCTCTTCCAGGCCGCTGGTTGACCTCGGTCTCTGCTCCCAGAAACCATCCCTTCCAGGCCGCTGGTTGACCTCGGTCTCTGCTCCCAGAAACCATCCCTTCCAGGCCGCTTTTTGACCTCGGCCTCTGCTCCCAGAAACCATCCCTTCCAGGCCGCTATTTAACCTCGGCCTCTGCTCCCAGAAACCATCCCTTCCAGGCCGCTGGTCGACCTCGGCCTCTGCTCCCAGAAACAATCCCTTCCAGGCCGCTGGTCGACCTCGGTCTCTGCTCCCAGAAACCATCCCTTCCAGGTCGCTATTTAACCTCGGTCTCTGCTCCCAGAAACCATCCCTTCCAGGCCGCTGGTTGACCTCGGCCACTGCTCCCAGAAACCATCCCGTCCAGGCCGCTGGTTGACCTCGGCCTCTGCTCCCATAAACCATCCCTTCCAGGCCGCTGGTTGACCTCGGTCTTTGCTCCCAGAAACCACCCTCTCCAGGCCGCTGGTTGACCTCGGCCTCTGCTTCCAGAAACCATCCCTTCCAGGCCGCTGGTCGACCTCGGCCTCTGCTCCCAGAAACCATCCCTTCCAGGTCGCTATTTAACCTCGGTCTCTGCTCCCAGAAACCATCCCTTCCAGGCCGCTGGTTGACCTCGGCCACTGCTCCCAGAAACCATCCCGTCCAGGCCGCTGGTTGACCTCGGCCTCTGCTCCCATAAACCATCCCTTCCAGGCCGCTGGTTGACCTCGGTCTTTGCTCCCAGAAACCACCCTCTCCAGGCCGCTGGTTGACCTCGGTCTCTGCTCCCAAAAACCATCCCTTCCAGGTTGCTGGTCGCCCTCTTCCTCTGCTCCCAGAAACCATCCCTTCCAGGCTGCTGGTCGACCTCGGCCTCTGCTCCCAGAAACCATCCCTTCCAGGCCGCTGGTTGACCTCGGTCTTTGCTCCCAGAAACCATCCCTTCCAGGCCGCTGGTTGACCTCGGTCTCTGCTCCCAGAAACCATCCCTTCCAGGCCGCTGGTTGACCTCGGCCTTTGCTCCCAGAAACCACCCTCTCCAGGCCGCTGGTTGACCTCGGTCTTTGCTCCCAGAAACCACCCTCTCCAGGCCGCTGGTTGACCTCGGTCTTTGCTCCCAGAAACCACCCTCTCCAGGCCGCTGGTTGACCTCGGTCTTTGCTCCCAGAAACCACCCTCGCCAGGCCGCTGGTTGACCTCGGTCTTTGCTCCCAGAAACCACCCTCTCCAGGCCACTGGTTGACCTTGGTCTCTGCTCCCAGAAACCATCTTTTTCTGGCCGCTGGGTTTGTAACGTGGCCAGCATATTTCAGTTCCGAGGAATGGTGCTGGTTATGAGCATGTTTTCTTTTATATTCAGATCTCACAGAATGGCCGTGGTTTTCTCCTTCTTGATCCAGACCCTTGTAAGAAGTCTTCTATAAGATTTAGGCAAAAATAAAATTACAAAATATCATTCTTTAGTTACTATAAAGCCAAACACTGCTGGGACTGACTGCGACGAGCTGTAAATGACACACAATTAACTTGTTAGTCACTACGATAGGCAGGGATGGATTAACCATTAGGCAAACAAGGCACGTGCCTAGGGCACCAAGCATTTGGCTGCACCACAAGTCCTCAAGAAAATGTGTATATTGTCCCGGTAGCGTAATTGCATGGCATAAGCAAATCGCTAATGTAATATTGAATCGCGCATTATTTAACCTTGGTCCCACAACCCGGGTGTAAAATACCCCCCACCCAGGTTTTTTTTTTTTTTTTTTTTGCTATTTTTTGTTATTTTTCTTCAAGGTTTTTTTGTGCTATTTTTTTTTTTACTTTTCTGGGATATGTTTGTGCTACGTAACGCACTAATGCGTAGCGACAAATTCACTTCCGTTTTGGTCTGCTAGTGAAAACAATTGTTAATAGTGCTAATTTGTCGACGTGTCATTGAATGACTGTACATTCACAGCTAATATGTCTGGGTGCTACAAGGGCATGCGGAAAAAAAATTCTAGAAGAAAATGAGTTTGATATATACATACCCTGTGCTGCCCATTCACTAAATCTGGTAGGCAGAAGTGCCGTTGACTCTTGTTTAGAGGCAGTAAACTTCTTCCATACAGTGCAACTGATCTATACTTTTTTCTCAGCTTCAACCAAAAGATGGAAGATTCTGAAAGGATGCCTTGTGAATGAAAAGCTGGTAAAGTCCCTTTCCGATACTAGATGGTAAGCACATGCTGTTGCAACTGAAGCCATTCTAATGTCTCATCCTCAGATTATAGAAGCGTTAGAATGTTTACAAGAAGACCAGTCACAGAAGGGGGACACCAGAAGAGAAGCAGAAAACATTGCAAAGAAGATGCAAGAATTAAAATTTGCTTTCATGCTTGTTTTTTGGGAAGAAGTGTTTCATTTTCACAGGGTCAGTCAAGCTCTACAAAATGAGCACGTGAACTTGAAAACGTGTGCTGATTTGTATTCTTCACTAGCTGATCACTTGCATGAATCTAGGAATTAATTTGAAAGATTTGAAGAAGCTGCAAAAGAAATAACACCAGGTGTGGATTATAAGTCAACTTTGACCCGTAATCGTAAACGAAAGACAGTGGTCATTGATGGTGATGCCCCTGAGGTATCTCAGAATGCCAGAGACAAATTTCGTATATCTGCTTTCTACACCATTGTTGACAAACTTGAGGCAGAGATGAGTAGACGAGGACAGGTATATAATGATCTAGCAGTTCGATTTTCTTGTTTGGTCGATGTACCACAAACATCTCAGTGTTGTGAAGGACTAATAAATGCTTATCCTGAAGATCTGAACAATAATTTATATACTGAACTACAACAGTTCCACTCATATATTCGCCACAAGTTTCGTGCATCAAAATCTGACAACAACACGTTCAGTCATGCAGAACTCTACAAAGTAATAGTTAGAGACAACATCGAGTGTGCTTTTCCAAAAGTAGAAATCGCCTTGCGCATATTTTTAACATTAATGCTTACGAACTGTTCAACTGAGCGCTCTTTTTCTCAGTAGAAACGTACAAAAAATCCAAGTAGATCGACAATGAAACTAGAAAGGCTTGATTCCTTATCTTTGCTGATGATTGAGGCAGACTTGTTGCGCAAAATTAACTTTGATGATGTACTCAAAAACTTTGCCAGACGTAAATCTAGAAAAAAGAACTTTAAAATGTAAATGTGTGCTCTCTCTCTCTCTCTCTCTGACTTTCTTATCTATCAAAAAAGTTACAGTATTTTTGTCTACTATTATTACAAAATTAATTAACTATTAATATTAATACAGAAATACCTTATTGTAGGTTTTATATGAGTGATAGTAGTACAAACATATGTGTTTACATTTCACAACTGTTTATCTTTGTTAGTTTTTTGCATAATATTGAACATACCAGCAGTCAGTGGAGGATCGGGGGCCCGGGGCAGTAGGGGGCACCCATGTGGGTTTGTGCCTAGGGCACCATGATGGCTTAATCCGGCCCTGACGATAGGTATCCATGGTTCAGACATTCACAAGAATACAATATAATGGCAAGTTTCGGAGAACGAGTTTTTAAGGATACATATTATGTTGTGAAAATCCAGTTGGCAATGATGCTCTTTATCTCTTTGAAAGTATACTTGTATATAACAAGATATCAATTGAAATGAGAAAAAAAAGAGTGTTGAAGTGATACATAGAACCTGTATTTTCGTGTGAATGTAAAGCGTGGACAATGAGCAGACAACCTGAAAAACATCTGATGGCTGTGGAAATGTGGTTTCTGATGAAAATGCAAAGAATACAATGGACAGACAGAAATCCCAATGACCAAGACCTAGAAGAAAGAATGAAAACCGTCAATTGATTAGAGACATAAGACGAAGACAGTCACAATTGTTTTTACAGGTCAAGAAAAGAAATAAAATGGAGAACTTGGTGACAACTGGCAAGATTGAGGAAAAAGAACAAGGGCAAGGCAGAGGAGTAAATATCTGGATGGCTTGGCCACGTGGTATGATCAAGACGGAGACACAGAGCTGATACACGACTATGATGATCGTGTGAAATGGCGAAACGTGACCGCCCAGGCTTATCGGCATGTCCCTTAATGATGATGATATGAAATTCTGAGGAATTGGCAGTGACACAGTGGCTAGCACCTTCCAGGTTGGGGGAGGGATCATTGATCTAGGCTCATATGTCAACCTAGCTTAAACTGAGTGCTGTGAAATTTCATTAGAAGTACAGGCGGCGGGCGTGATAATGAACATACCTCCTATTTAGTGTCGTGTCCAAGAAGTAAGAAGTACTATAATGTGACATCCAAGTAAATGAGAAACTTCTTAAAGTGACTCAGTATAACTATCAAGGAACAGTCATAACATCCAAAGGAAATGTGCCTTGTACGAGATCAAACTACGGATCGCTTTGGTAAAGATATCCTCTTGCGAGATGGAAAAACCGTGATCAATAAAATGCTGCCAATAGCAGGGATTAACCAAATATTTGAAGGGATCAATAGATCCCTTACTGTTGTATGCATGTGAGAATGAACAATAAGTAGACAAGCTGAGAAACATCTAATAATAGTGAATCTGTGGTTTCCGAATCAAATGCAAAGAATACCATGGAAAGACAAAACACGAATGAGATTTTAAAACAAAAAACACAGGCAAACTGTAAATTGATTTCAGAATTTTGACGTAGTGAAGATTTTCTTCGCAAGTTATGAGAAGACATTGACTTAAAAACTTCGTGAAAACTGGCAAAATTAATAGGAAGAGAGCAAGATGAAGACATACTGGTGAATATCTGAAGATGAAGACATACTGGTGAATATCTGAAGATGAAGATATGCTAGTGAATATCTGAAGATGAAGACATACTGGTGAATATCTGTAGACGAAGACATACTGGTGAATATCTGAAGATGAAGACATACTGGTGAATATCTGAAGATGAAGATATGCTAGTGAATATCTGAAGACGAAGACATACTGGTGAATATCTGAAGATGAAGACATCCTGGTGAATATCTAAAGATGAAGATATGCTAGTGAATATCTGAAGATGAAGACATACTGGTGAATATCTGAAGATGAAGACATCCTGGTGAATATCTGAAGATGAAGACATACTGGTGAATATCTGAAGATGAAGACATACTGGTGAATATCTGAAGATGAAGACATACTGGTGAATATCTGAAGATGAAGACATACTGGTGAATATCTGAAGATGAAGACATCCTGGTGAATATCTGAAGATGAAGACATACGATGCATATCTGAATGGCTTGACAACATGGCATAATCAGGACAAGAACACATACCTCATCCAAGACTGGTGGTCGAGTGCCCACGCTTATCGGCATAGCACAAGATGATGATGAGTGTATTCTTTGATCTCTACTTCAGTTCTTTCTCTCTATAAACGCCCATCACTACCGGTAAGAGTATGTCAATGACCAGAAACGATAGTCAGCCGTGGAATACTTGAATTCACCTGTGTAGCCCTCTATTCCATGCATTTAAATATTCATAAATACTAACGACCGTATTCTTTTCATGTCTGCAGACACGGAGAAGAGAAGAACATTTAAACTAAAATACAGTAGAAATCAAATTAAATGGTAATCAGCTAAAGAAAAAGATAGCAGAAGGGTTTCCAAACGTCAGGAAAATGTACCTGCAGCCTAGGAAGCGTGTGGGCGGTTGAGCTATTCTTTGATTAATTACACCATTGGAAAAACATTTTCCATGTGAAATAGGGCTATTCTGGTTTCAGTTCTTTCTGCTGGTTCGTATTTTTAGTCTAGAATGGTGATGACTCTTGGGTAAAACGAAATTTGATTCCCGCTAACGATACGGTATGCAAGATACATTCCATCGACCGATAATTTCATTATCATGTCCAATGAGATATTGATGCCATAGCCGAGTGACATTTACCATTTAAAGAGGCGTTCGGGTTTGGTGTTGTGTGCACTTTGTTTAATCTTACTGTCGGCACAGAAATTATTCTGTCCAGTCGCGAGAACAGCGTGACTGCTCATTGCCAGCTTGACAGTTCGTCCATGCTGCCAGATTCTTGTTCGCAACAGAAGCTATAATTTACAATTATTTTATGTTTGTTGAATTTACTATAGAAAAACGGGATTGTGTGGGTGTTGGCTGGAGTTCTAGGTTGGCAAAATAAGAGCTGAGGTGTTTAGTAAGAGGTGCAGGCAAATGCATGAGCAGATATGTCCGTGCAGTCATGAAGTTGTAGGTGTTTACGTATAATGAGTCTCGATTTCCAACGGAGCCTTGGCAGAGAGGTTGTGATGTCAGATTCGGGCTCATGAGGTACAGAGTTCGATACAATTACAGGGCTGGACATATTTCCACAAACCACAGGTTGGTAATGATATTCATCATCGTGTGCCATGGCGATAAGCGTGGGTAGTCATGTTTTGTCATCTCACACGATCACCAGAGTCGTGGATCAGTTTTGTGTTCTTATCTAGATCATATCACGTAGTCAAACTTCCAGATAGTTACATCTCTGCCTTCCGCTTGTTCTTTCCCCCTCAATCTTGCCAGTTGTCACCAAGTTCTGCAATTTATTTCTCCTCATAACGCGTCCAAAATATTTGGCTGTCTATGTCTAATCTCTATAATCAGTTTACGGTTTTCATTTATTTGTTCTATTTCTTCTGACTGTGCATGGTATTCTTTACATTTTCCCCAGAAACCACATTTCCACAGCCATCAGATACTTTTACCTTGTCTGCTCATTGTTTACGCTACACATTCATACAAAAGTACATATTCTACAAGGGACTTCTCTTAAGTCTTTAGCCTGACCATGAAGGAGTATGCGGAGAAAACTGAAATTTGGCATATGTATTGGTTGTTTTTTTTGTTTTTTTTTGCATATCCTTTATAGGACATCGCTGTCAACATCAGCATCTTTCAGCTGATTGTTGATTTCTTGGCAAGATTACGCTCAGTAGTTTGCGGCATATGTATAGCTAGTTTAATTTAGTAATGGACATATGAATTATGAATTTCCCAGCTCAACTGGTTTTCCCGATATGGTGCATGGCACAACACACCCTATTGACCAGATCTGCACATCCAACGGTTTGTCAGAACAATGGAGAAATAAGACGCCAGGACTGTGATAAAATTCTTGATGTTACAAGGAAAAACACCTACAGAAAAACACAGGGAGATGAAGCCAGTATTTCAGGAAGTCTGTCCTTCGTATGATTCTGTAAATAATTGGTGTTTGCAGTATAAGTGTGGCCGTTCCCAAGTTGCTGATTTGCCAAGATCAGGACGACCGTCCTCAGAATGCAATGATGCAAATGCTGCAAAAGTGAAGAAAATCATAGACCAGGATAGGAAAATGACAATTGCAGAGATATCGGGTTCAGCAAAACTGAGTAAGTAAAGTTTTTAGAATTTTACACAACTAGCTGAACGTGAGAAAAGCGTGTGCCTGCTTGGTCCCGCGCCTGCTGACATGTGAACAGAAACAAACACGGGTTGATTGCTGTGGCCATGTTGCTCAACATGTGGCGGTCGAAAACATGTTGAGAACCCTTGTGACGGTAGATGAGACTTGGATTCACCATTATGACCCAGAATCCAAAATTGCTAGCGTACAGTGCAAAACCCCGGGCTCGCCAACACATGTCAAGTCAAGAGCACAAAATTCTGCAAGAAAAGTGATGCTGACTGTTATTTTGGTACGTCAAATATGTCATATTGAAAGATTACATGCTTCATGACAACATGGTTAATGGGCAGTATTATGCAGATCTCCTTATCAAACTAAGAAAGACTGACCAGAAAACGAGGGATAGCGCGTACGCAAATTCTGCCTTTGCTTCAAGACAACGCGCCCTCCCATAAAGCACGGCTTGAGCTGCAAACTGCCAATGATTTGAATATTGAACTTCTTCCACGCCCACGATATTCTCCAGATTTGGCTCTATCAGACTTTTTTCTTTTCCCAAATCTTAAAAAAAATCAGCTGAAAGGAAATCGTTTTGACAGTGACGAAGATATCATACTGGCGTGTGATAATTGGTTTAGTTCGAAAAATAGGTTGTTTTATTCTGAAGGTCTTTTGAAGGTCACGCAGAGATGGCAGAAATGCATAAATTCGGATGGTGGCTACATTGAAAAGGAAAAAGCACTGTGCTAAATTTCAATTTTCTCCGATTACTCCTTCATGGTCAGGCTAAAGACTTATGAGAAGCCCCTTGTATGTAGCATTTCAACACTCTTTTTCTCGTTGCAAATGACATCTTTTAATTGGTCAGTATGTTTTCGATCTTGCAAAAAGCTACCTTCGCCATGGCGATTCTTGTTCTAATCTCTTAGATATTACAAATAAGAATAAAAAAGAGAAGAACAGTTTTCATAGCGCTAGTAAATTTGTGAATAACATTATTTAAACAGCAGTAAAGCGGTGGAAATGTACACAATATAAAAACCACGAAATATATGGCAGCTTTAAAATATACAATTACAGAATACAAAGGACCTTGCGGTGACAAGATTAGGAAATTTTGTGAAAATCTCACAATTAAACTGTTGACCAAACTTAGAGCATCCTTGGGAAATAAAGGAGACCGGTGGGATACCGACATCATCCATCGACTGTCTACAGGTCTATGACAATATGGAGCTACCAATACATGCGCGACACGTTTCAAAGATCCTATTATTACTTTTTTTTAAAACCAAACTTAGGACATCTAAATACTAACATTAAATTAGTACTTCTGTATAGATCATAAAAATGGAGGTTGACTATAACGATTACAGATACACTGTGAACATTTATTAGTTTATGCCTGCGCCGAATAACAGGGCTAAAATGGTATGACAGAATCGCCAATGTGGAGCTCACCGAGAGCTAAAAATAAAACAAATACGAGTGAATCAAAAGGTGAGAAAATGTTCTAGTGAAGGATTGAACACACAGTTTGAAAACCTGCAAATAGTTAACTAGAAAGACCTTTGTCTGCAACTCAGAGGGTAAACAACATAGCGGGAGTGCTAAATATATAGAGAGAAAAGAATGAGAGAGAGAGAGAGAGAGAGAGAGAGAGAGAGAGAGAGAGAGAGAGAGAGAGAGAGAGAGAGAGAGAGAGAGAGAGAGATATGAATAATTTGGGGTGTGTGTGAATGGAACTGCAAAAGAAAACAAGAGCTATACCAGCTTGGGGTCAGTTTGTTTTTGGTAGCAGAAGAAGACCTATTTTAGGCTGGATCTACTTGGGAGCTCTAATCAATTTAAAAAAAAAAAAATCTCTGTTAAATGAAAGTTCAAACACCTGACGAACTTGCCAATCTGCTATCTCGACTACCTCGATTATATTTAATTTCACAGAAAATGTTCCTCATTAATTTCCACAGATTGTTGCATGAGAAACCGTAGTTTTTCTGAGTTAATCGCATTGATAGACATGACAGCACAATCGTTCTCATTGTTAAAAGCAGACATGATTTACAACTGAAAGTCATAATATGCATCATATTTGTTTTTCTATTTGAAAGCAACATATAAATGGGCGGTAAAGTATTTTAAGGGAATAGATACACAATAAAGCTATACATTCATCAGTCTTTAAGCACTTTGCATAACATCACATTCAGATCCCTGGAAAGACTCTCGATCCTTCGCAAATGCCCCTGTCTCATGCATTCCCATTCCCAGGGTGTCGATCAATTCATGTGTGACGAGACGCTTGAGACTGATGCCAACAGGCATCTTCTCCAGCTTATCAGAGGTATACGAAGAAATATGAACCTGAAAACCAAAGGGCAAGTATCATCTGAAACAACTACACCATAAAGACGGAGAAAGGGCCATCACTAGACCACTAAAGCACTTGTAATTAAACACTTCCACACCATTATTCCGTCGCCCAGCTACCGAGTTAAGTGCGTAGAGCGACACTGTGAGCTTTGGATTTCATGTGGAATACTTTTCCATCTGTTCATGATTTTTTGTATTGTGAACTGAATGTTTAGAAAAATGGTGGACGGCCGGTTGCTGAACCAGTTGGTTTTGCATTATGCAGTAACATGTGTGAAGCCGCCGCTTGTCTAGTGACTGCCGCTTCCATTGACGATGACCTGTAATTTTAGTGGCTACTTTGTTGTGTTATCCTCTAAAAGTACTGGAGAGTTTTGGTCATAGACCATAACTTTAGGAAGGGAAAATCCCAATTGCACCTCCCCGTGGTAGAGGATGGAAACACACCACGGTGTGTCTAACACAGCTCTGGGGACCGAGTATCCACTGGAATAAGTGGACAACTCTGCAGCTGAGCAGAGCAGGGCACTCACTTGTCCTTACAGTCGGAAATGGCTGTCAAAGGCAGAGGTAAAAAGACCACCATGTGGATGTGGAAGTCAAGGGGAAACCACCACATTATCTTCCCAAGACTTCATGGCAAAACATATATCAGAGTTAGTGAACGACGTTAATGGCTGTCTTAGGACATCCTCGTCCGGTAGGGACAGTCATGAGCCACAGGTGACACCAGACCGTCATCCAGCTACTGATGGCAAAATCATAACTAAAATAAATAAATTTAGAGTAGGAACATGGAATGTTAGGACATTAAATGAGCTAGGAAAGTTGACCAATGTTCTAAGAGAGATGGATAACATGAAAATGAATATACTAGGTGTTAGTGAGATGAGATGGAAGGGATCGGGCGAAATTATAGCTGACAATCACACAATATTTTATTCTGGAGGGGATACACATGAAAAAGCTGTAGGAATAATATTAGACGAAAAAACAGCCAAGTCAATAAATGGATACTGGTGTATTTCAGATAGAGTTATTATGGTAAAAATCAAAGGCAAACCAATAGATATAAATATTATACAGGTATATGCACCAACAACAAGCAGTAGTGATGAAGAAATACAACACTTTTACGACGAAATAGAAATGGTGATGGCTCAAATTGGATCATAAGAAATAAAAATAATACTTGGTGATTTTAATGCAAAAGTAGGAAAGGGAAAAATGGAGGATGTCAGTGGGGAATTATGGTTTAGGTACAAGAAATGAAAGAGGGGAAAAGCTAATAGAATGGGCAAATATCAATGATATGATAATTGGAAACACATGGTTTAAACACCATAAAAGACGACTGTACACATGGAAAAGCCCTGATAAGAAAATACGCAACCAAATTGACTACATACTAATTAATAAAAGATTTTTTTTAGGGAGTCTCTGTGGCGAAGTGGTCAAGCCGTTTGACTCGTGCACCGAAGATTGTGGGTTCGATTCCGGGTTCGACGCCCTTCGGTTTACGAGTTAAATGTTTCGGAGACTCCTGTGGGTCGTCGCTTAAAGCTATGGAGTTCGTGCTTTGTGCGACGCTTTCAGTGCTGCGGAAAGAGACCGAACCATATGGGATAAAACCCGGTGCACTGAAGTCGACCCTGTCGACTTTTTAGCGACATTTTTTTAATAAAAGATTTAGAAATGCTTTAATTAATGTAAAGACAATGCCTGGTGCTGACTGTAATAGTGATCATATACCACTATGTGGACAAATAAAAGTAAGATTAAAGAGAGGGAAAAAAATGATTAAGAACATGAGACTTAATAAAGAGGTTTGAAGAAATTTTAAAACTGATGGACAAAAGAAAACAGAGTAAACATGACAAACATGAATACGCTAAGATAAATAAAGAAATAAAAGATAAATGTGGGAAAGCTAAAGAAAGTTGGTTAAACGAGCAATGCAAAAATATTGAATTAAATTCCATTAAAGATACAAAAAATATGCACAGACAAATCAGTGAGCTTACAGGAAGAAAAATAAGAATAAATACAGGGTGTTTGAAATCAAAAACAGGAAAGATATTATTAGAGGAAGGTGCTATAATGAAGAGGTGGAATGAGTATATAAGAGAATTATATGATGGAGAAAGGGAAGAATTAACAGAAGATAGTAACTTAGAAGGCCCACCTATTCTGAAAGAAGAAGTCGCTGACGCTATGAAACATATGAAGAAAGGAAAAACAGCTGGGCCAAATGAAATCACAATAGAAGAATTAAAAGTATTGGGAGAATTCGGAGTAGATATATTAACCAAAATGTTGAATGATATTTACAGCAGTGGATATTTACCCAGTGATATGCTGAAATCTGTATTTATAGCTATATTAAAAAGACCAGCCGCAATTGATTGTGAAGATTTTCGTACAATTAACCTTATAAACCATATCGCTAAGCTTCTACTCAGAATCATAATGAGAAGAACCAAAAAGAAAATAAAAATGGAAATTAGTGAAGAACAGTATGGATTTGTGGAAGGAAAGGGCACAAACAATGCAATTTATACATTACGGACACTAATAGAAAGGTCAATAGAGAAACAGAGAGACATATATTTGTGCTTCATAGAATATACCAAGGCATTTGATAAAGTAAAGCATGATGAACTGATTAAAATGTTGGAAGATATCAACATTGATGGAAAAGATTTAAGAATAATAAAGAATGTTTACTGGAACCAAGTAGCGGCAATTAAAATGGGAAATAAAGAGGGTAGTTACGAACAGATAAAGCTAGGAGTACGACAAGGGTGTGTCTTGTCACCAGATCTTTTCTCCCTGTATAGCGAAGTAATAATGAGAGAGATCAAAGAGATGCCATGAATACTAGTTGGAGGTTATAATATAAATAATATACGCTATGCAGATGACACAGTATTGATGGCGGATAATTCAACAGACCTACAACAATTATTTGACGTTGCAGTAACAGAGAGTGCAAGGAAAGGACTCTCCTTGAATATCAAGAAAACAGTAACAATGGTAATATCAAAGAAAATGATGACACCAAAATGTGACATAGAAATAGAAGGGAAAATCCTTAACCAAGTGGATGCTTGCTTGCTTGTGTTCGTTGGCTTGAGCTCCAACGTGAAGTCCTGTGTGTCGGATGAAGGCATCCTGTTGTCCAACATCAGTGTGATGTCGTACAGGACCTGAGGTTTGCGTGAGTATCCGTTGTCCCAAATCTGGCTTATTGGTGTGCAGACTGGTGGTTCCTCGCCGTAAAGGCAGACACTCTCCGACTTCGGAGGAATCGGCGATCCTACTGACTTTAGCCAGGACCCCGAAGGGACCTGTTGCCCAGGACGCTCGACAAGGACGCGTCAGTAGGTCTTGGCCAGTATATAACCTGGCCCTGGTGCCTTGGAAACACCTCTGCGTCCCACCAAGTGGATAATTTTAGATACCTAGGGGCATTTATAACATCAGATGGAAGATGTACAACAGAGATTATGAGCAGAATAGGGCAGGTAAAAGCCGCATTTCAGAAAATGAAGAGTATCTTATGCAATAAGTCACTATCATTGAATGTAAGAAAGAGAGTGATGAAATGCTATGCAGAACCAGTTTTGCTGTATGGCAGTGAATCTTGGAATGTAAATGAACAAATTAAGAAGAAATTAGAAGCAACAGAGATGTGGTTCCTGAGACGAATGTTGCGAATTCCTTGGACTGCCAGAGTAACTAACGACGACTGCCTGAAACAGGCTAATGAAACTAGAACATTATATACAACAATAAGACAGAGACAAACATCTTTCTTCGGTCACGTGATGAGAAGAGAGGCATTGGAGAACATCGTAACAACTGGAAAGATCGAGGGGAAGAGAGGCAGAGGCAGACCAAGAGAAATGGTGCTGGATGAATTGAGACGGTGGCATGGAGGAATATCAGCAGCTGAGTTGATCCAGAAAACCAAAGACCAAGATCTATGGAGAGCCATGAACGCCTACGCCAGCCGGCACGGCACTTGATGATGATGATGATACTGTTGTGTTGGCATTCTAGCAGCGAGCAGCTGTATGCATGTATGCCTGTACATGCTGTTGGTTTTTCGAGATTTCTGTCTGTTCCACTTTTTACATGTGACGACGAGGAGCATTTTGTGTGATATTCACCGGCACAGGAACGAAACATTATGGGATGACCCTTTGCCGTGAAGTTGGAACCGCGACTAACTAACTTTCACACCACCATGTCAACTTTCAACATTTGCAGATGAACTGGCAAGTCTCATCTCATCTCATCTCGTCATGTTCCTCTTGTACCTTGCGGTATCGAGGTGAAGTCTAAACAGCGGAAGAGTGATCGCTTATGTGCTTCATGTAATGATATTCCCATGGACTCTGTTATTCCCTGCGTCCATCGTTTACGTCGTCGGCCTTTTCCCCAGCTTCCACCTGGTCTGTACATCATTGCTTGTAGTGGTATACTGTATGTTGGTAACCTGCTTGCATGGCCAAACCATTTGACTTGCTGCATTCTAATAAAATCTAGTGCAGCTATAACCCCCACTTTAGTCCTGATTTCTTAATTTCTGATCTTATCTCTTCTTGATACATTGAGTATTCTTCTCAGGAATCTCATTTCTGTTTATGTGATTTTTCTTTTATCTTTTTCTATCATTGTCCAGGTTTGGCATTGGTAATATAGAGTTGGTAGGAAGATTGTGTTGTAAAGTGTTTTCTTAGTAGCTTTTGATACATGTTTGTTCTTCAGTATTGGTGCCATTTTTCTAGTGAGTTGGTTTGTCTTATTGCATCTATTATCGATCTTGCCTTCTGATTTGCCATTTGATGATATTAAACTTCCAAGGAACTTGAAACTCTTTACTTGTTTTAGGGATGTTCATTTAGATGAATTGTTGTCGTATTTTCTTCTAATACGTCTGTTTTGCTTGTGCTAATTTTCATGTTATGTTCCTTACACATTTCGTTTGGACTATTCATGTAGTCTTGTAATTCATCTTCTGATTTTGCTATTAGTTCTTGTTCATCCGCAAACAGGAGTTCTCTAATGGTGTAATTTGCAGATGGTTCTTCTTCTGTGTTCTCTTCATGCAGTGTTCTTGCGGTCTCTGTTTAGCTGGTTTCTTTACATTTGTTGTCTAAATAGGTTATGAAAAAGAGAGGGGACATGACACGACCTTGGTGTACTCCAGATCTTATGGTGAAGGGTTCTGGGATCTTATGGTGAAGGGTTCTGAGTGTCCTCCAGTTGCTCTCACTAGTGCATTCACTGTTGCTGTATAATCTTCTACATATGTTTGTTAGATGTGTACTCACCCCATACTGTTTAAGGATTTCCCACAGCTTGTTGTTATCTACTCTATCAAATGCCTCATCTCTGTCAACAAAGGCTAAGTATAGTGTTTCATGGAACTCAATTGAGTTTTCTGTAAATTGTCTAAGAGCATGTAATCTGCAACAAATAGTAGATGCGGTTGTTGTACACAGTGAGCAACTGGGGTTAGAATTAAATTGTAAAAAGACACAGGTTATGGTAGTCACTAGGAAGAACGAAATACCACAATCTAATATACAAGTAAATTGGACTATTCTTCAACAAGTGAATCGGTACAATTATCTCGGAACAGTCATAACATCTGATGGGAGATGCCTTGAAGAGATTAGAACAAGAATCGCCATGGCGAAAGTAGCCTTTAGCAAGATGAAAAACATTCTGACCAATAAAAAGATGCCAATTGAAACGAGAAAAAGAGTGTTGAGGGGATACATAGAGCCTGTTCTTGTGTATGGATGTGAAACTTGGACAATGAGCAGTCAAGCTGAAAAACATCTGATGGCTGCAGAAATGTGGTTTCTAAGGAAAATGCAAAGAATACCATGGACAGACAGAAAAACCACTGACCAAGTACAACAGGAGACAAATCAAATCAAATCAACTTTATTTTAAAAGGGTCACAAATTGGGCACGTAGGCCCGTCTTACATTCAGCTCTTCCAATCACTCATCTTTCGTTCATCAAGAGCATTATACATTCACATAGGAAGAAAAAAAAAAACATTGTGAAATGAATGTTGTAAACATAAACAAGGCAAATTACCATAGTTATGAGGCCCTTATCCCACCTACAACACATCTCCCTACCCACCCACACACACTCCCACCTACCCACACACACACTCCCACCTACTCACACACACACACACCCAGGTACACATACATACCCCACCAACCAAATCATCCCCCTCCCGCACATCCCCCACCCACACACACTGCCCTCACCTGTTCCCACAACCCAAACACACTCGCCACCCACACAAACATCCCCCACCAACACACACATCACGCGCCCACCCACATACACATCATATCCCGCACACCATCCCCCACCCACACATCCTCTCCCCACCCACACCTCCAACCACCCATCCCCCAACCACACCTCCATCGACCACATATTCTCCACCCACGCATACACATCCCGCACCAACCCATACATCGCACATCGACTCACACATCCCCAAACCATACACACACATCCCCACCAATTGACATCGCCCTACACACACACACACACACACACACACACACACACACACACACATCTCCCTAACCACCTATACATCCCCAATCCACTCTCACATACATCCTTCACCCACCCACACATGCCCTAACCCATATCCCCCACCACACACATACCCCACCCGCACATCACACACATCCCCTACCACACAATATTCCTAACCCACACATCCCACACTTACATACCACCACAATCCCCCACCTACACACCACACACATATCCCCCACCCACAAACCACACAATATCCCCACCCACACCCACAAAGATACCCTCACCCACCAACCCCGCACATACCCCCACCCACACACCACACAAATGACAATCGTAAATTGATTAGAGAAATTAGACGTAGACCGTCAAAATTTTTTGGAAATGTTATGAAAAGAAATGGATTGGAGAACTTAGTGACAACTGGCAAGATCGAAGGGATCAGACCAAGAGGAAGACCGAGAGGCGAATACCTGGATGGCTTGGCCACATGGCATGGACGAGACAGGAACATTGAGCTGATCCACGACTCTGGTGATCGAGTGAAATGGCGAGTCATGACCGCCCACGCTTTCCGGCACGGCACAGGATTAATTGATTGATTGATTGATTGATTGTCAAGACAGTGAATCTCAACCGGTGGGGAATCCCCCCAGGGGGGAATTTTAGGGTTTCCAGGGGGGGGGGGGGGGAATGAAGATCATTTCAAGATCACGTTAATACAAGAACCGATTACTTGATATTGCTTTTCCCTTCATACTTTACAGTTATGTACGTCTCATCCTTCTAAAATTCATTTTACAAAGTAAGTAGACCCACAAATCACGTTTTATGTGGATGTCTAGACTTGTTTTAACATATTTACCTTCCATTTATACGTATACTGTGTAGGGCGTGGGGGGGGGGGGGGCGATTTTTAGGTAGGAAATATGAAAAGGGGGGAATGACGTTCTGAAAATATAGTGAAGGGGGGCACGGGCCAAATTTTTGATAGGAAGGGGGGAAATGACGTTCTGAAAATATGGTGAAGGGGGGCACGGGCCAAAAAAGGTTGAGAACCACTGGTCTAAGAGCAACAATGGCTTCTGTGCGTCCTTTGTTTTTCTTAAATCCAAGTTGTGTTTCGCTTAGCTGGAGTTCTATAGTAGTTTGTAATCTTTTCTCAAGAATTTTGCAAAATATTTTCCCAGCATGACTCAAAAGGGAAATGCCTCTGTATTGTTTGCAGTCTCTTTTGCTGCCTTTGTTTGTTTTTTCCAAATTGGGATAATTATGGCGTTTCCCCAGTCTCGTGGTGAACTAGCAAGAAAACGCATGAAATACCAGTTTACCGGGCAGAAACCGGTGCCGATGTAAGATCCACAACTTATCAGACCCAATGTAAAACGAATTGCCTGTTAGCAACGTGCATTTACACCACCAGCGAATGCAGGTTTGAGGTGTCAGAATGACCATGGCACAGAAACAGATGGACAAGCTGTATCGCGTTGCCTTTACATATATAACGAAGATAAGGGTGGCAACAAAAACATTTAAGTAAGCTTACACTGCAGTACATCAGTAGACTTAATATTGGAGATGCTTATTAGTGTAGAAGAAATAGATGATGTACAAATAAAACACAACTCGAAAGGATTGCATAAAAATATAAAAAGATTTACAAAGAAGCAAAATAGTATAACAGTAAATGGTTGTATCAGAGGGAAAAATTCAGAAATTATAGTTGATAATACCGATATAATAAACAGTTGGACATAATACGCAGAAGATTTATTCTGGGACAGCAGGGTCAATAAACCAACATTGTATAATACTCAAGATGGACCAAACATATTAAAGGCTGAAGAATAGAAGGCTATTAAAAAGATGAAAGAAGGAAAGGCTGCAGGTCCTGACAAGATAACAACAGAGATGATAAAATCCTTATACAGCTTTGGCATTGATACTACGAGGGGTGTTAAGAAAGTAATGAACCACAGCGTTGTTTTTCTTTTTCTTTTTTTACATTCGAAAAAGCATGAAATGTATTCACGGTATAGATAGGATATGTCATGTAAACATAGGGAATATTCAACATAATTCCTATCAACTTGTACGGCGTTTTGCCAGCGCGAAACAAGTGCTTGCATTCCTTACCCGTACTTGATTTTGTCTTGATCATGCAGCCATTTCTTCACTGCATGAATCACTCCTTCAACATCTTCAAACTATATGCATCTTTACGTGGACAAAACAGATGAAAATCAGAAGGTGCCAAATCGTGGCTATACGGTAGATGGGATAGTACAATCCAACCCAATTGTGTGATGATTTGTTTCCCGTGTTGCCAGAATTGTGTGAGGGTGCACATTGTCGTGAAGGAGAAGTAGTGTCTGCTGGATTCTTATGTGGCCGAACACCGAGAAAACGTTTATCGAGCTTTTTCAATGTCTTAATATAATCTTGCGAACTGATTGTCTCTCCTCTTGGCATAACATCCACAAGAATTACACCTTCAATGGCCTAAAGGACAGTGATTATGACCTTTCCAGCTGAAGGAGTTGTCTTGAATTTCTTTCTCGGTGGTGATTGCGGATGATGCCACTCCATTGACTCTATTTTTGTCTCAGGTTCAAAATTATGTTTCGTCACCTGTAAAGATATTAGCCATACTGTTCTCATCATCAGCATTGAAGCCCTCCAACAATTCAGAAGAAATTGCTTTTCTTTGCAATCGGTGGTTGTGGCGAAACGCCAGTGGCTCATGTCCTCATGCCTTCTATAAATTTGGGGACATAGAGGGAAACAGCTTTCGGGAACCCTCAGTTCTCTTGTTTGCTCAATCCCCATGGAAGATACTTTAACAACACGTTCTTCTTAATAGAATTATTAGAAATATATCTTTCTTCGGGGAAAACCCGATAGGGTCCCCTACACCAAATGAGCACCAGTGCAAGTTCTGGTGCAATTCATGGCCGTTCCAGCACATACCGTTTGGTAGTTGCAGCATGTCAAGTTGATTTAAAGATTAAGACAGAGGTGCAACCTACTACTGATGCAGTTGGAAAGGTAATAATTGGGTTGTGGGTGGTCCAGCCAGACCTGGACCTATAAATGTATTTTGTCTCGACGGGGAAGCTGAATTGGCGAAAAGCCAATCATAACATATGAAGAGTTGGTTGACCGTTGGCCAATCTAACTAGGCGTCTTGTTCTTGGCATAGCCGGGGAAGTGAATCTGAACAATATATCTCCCCAGAGGATTTCATTTGTTCTTGGCGGCAGATGAGCTGTTGCTATCTTTCTTTCTACGGCCTGAACTGGGCATACTGTCATCTTTCTGTAGAATATAATCATTGGATAGCTACGGTGTGCCGGAAGGAGGGAAGGGCTCCTTGGGGATGGGGTCCACCAATCTATGATCTATCTTCTTGAGCCGGAAGAGGCTATCCACAGTGCTATCTCTTTCGTCTTTTACTCGATAGGATGATGTCGGGAAGATAATGGACTTCTCTATCTCACTGAGAGAACCTGAACTCATCTACACTCTATGGCTTATTGCAGGGCACTGCCGGTGACATTGCGGCGACAGCTCAGTCGAAGAGCAGGCGGCCGGAAGGGGGTGGTATCTTTTTTCTTATTCTTGCTGGGAATAGGGAACGACACTTCTTTACATACAGAAATGTACCCACACAACACCACAAGAGCTTTGTCGTGAGAAAGGCCGGGTTTGCAAGTGAGAGGGAAGCATGGACATGAATGTGCCCAATAATAATAAAGGCTTGGTATGAGTGTGGAGAGTGAGTCTTATATGCAAAAGGTTCCTAGGGTCAAACGACAAGACCTCGTCAAGCTGAAGGCCTAGTCTAGGAAAGACGCCTGCCAATCCAGGACCTCTTGTCAGGTCAGGGCCAATTCAATCAGGGCTCTTGATTAGTATTATTATGTATATATTTTGTTATGGCAACTAATGTGCTGAGACCATTAGGAGTCTCCATGTCGGCTGTACCAGAAGTTTAGGCTGGAGACTCTCACAAATGTTTGTCCTTTCCAGGGTCCTTCTTTTGGAAGTATGAACAGAGCTGAAGGTCTCGACAGGGCTCTACGCTGAAAGTATGTTTAGGACGATGCCATGTCAAGTTTTGGGCCATGCCAGGTCTAAGGAGTATGATCTCTACGAGATAGAGCCACTGCTGACCTTGAAAGAATGACCATCAGCTGTACTGACACATCACCAGTCATCTCGATACGCTAGGATCGAGTCCTTTTGTATTATTGGCTGGACCCCGCCAATCACTCAGACACACCCATTATTATATAAGAACTGTTCTCCATGATATTATTTCCTACCCGACATTATGCCAAGTGATTCCATGGCACTTCCCTAGAACATTTGATTACTATAGACTGTGGTCCATGGAAACTTGGAAGTTTGGTTCTACAGAAGCCTATTGTACGTACAACCAATTACCTGGAAGGAAGGAGATTCTTGCACACGCGGTGAGCTGTATGTGGACAGATCGGACAGTGTATGAAGCTGGGTCTGTGAAGATAGCTACCTGAGGCTCTGTGCCTGAACTTTATCCTTGTTGTGTCTGTTTAGAACTATCTGTTTTAACTGCCTTGATGTTTTCCTGTGCTGTTCTTTATTAATTTAATAAATCACGTTTTAGTTTACTCCAACGATCATCGTGTTATCTATGGATCAGCCAGAAGGACACTGCAGGGAATAGGTCCCGAGGTCGAAAGAAAGAGTGACAGTGAGTCCGGGGAAACGGAGGAGGGTTGGCAAGTAAAGACCTATCCCAGCCAGGGCTATAGAAGATTATTTAAACATTGTGACCGGGCTATTTGGGACCCTCCACGTAGCTTGTTACAATTTCTGGGGGCTCGTCCGGGATATTTGAAATCCTGGTGGAATTCTGGCTTATATAGTGATAGGGGACAGATATTCTTGTCTACTATCAATAGGTTCTGCCTACCGTACCCGGCTATTGTCTATACTCTTCCTGACACGGACTGACCGACATATGACTTGTTGTGGTCGTGTAATTTAACTTGTTGTGTACTTGAGAGTGAAATTTAATATACAATTACTTCTTCCCTTACCCTCTGAGTTTAAGATGGCATCAGCAAAATTTAATGTTGCTGAAGTACAGGCTACAGGGCGTGAGATGGGTTATGATGGGGCGGAGTTACAGAAATATGTTCAGGAAGTGGAAAGAGACTTCAGACAAGCTGTGCGCGAAGCTAAGAAAATTGAGGCTGAGGCTGAGGCTAGGAAGATGGAGGCTGAGGCTAGGAAGATGGAGGCCGAGCAGGCAGTCAGAGACCATGAGTTCCGTATGAGGGAGTTGGAGCTGAAAACTCAAACTGCCAAGGAAAGCGAGGGTGCAGTGGGAGGCGCAGTTCTCCCTGACTCAACAACTTCTAGTGGCGGTCCATACCAGGCAATGAAGTTCCCATTGCTCCCGTTCGATGAACACAAAGATAAGATCGACCAGTATCTTCACAGATTTCAGTCAATGGCTTTGGCTATGGGATTGGAGCGTGGGAAATGGAACATGAAACTCTCACAGGGCCTGAGGGGGACAGCGTACGAGGTCTATTCAAGGTTGCCACCTGGTATGGAGAATGACTATGAAGCCCTGGAAAAAGCATTATTGAAAAGGTTCCAGATGACAGCACATACATACCGACAGCAGTTCAGAAAGTCGAAGAGAGAGCCAGGAGAGATGTTCGCAGCCTACAGTGTTAGACTGAAGTCTTACCTTTTGAAGTGGATGTCATTAGCTGGATTTGCTAACGACTATGAAAGTTTAGAAGAATTAGTGGTCGTGGACCAAATGAAGAGAATGATGCCTAAGCCATTGCAAACCTTCTTGCTTGAAAATGTGGCAGAAAGGTTAGACATAGTGAACACATTAGCGGAAAGGTATGTGCTAGCTCATGGGGATAATGGGGAACTGTCACAACCCAATCCCCGACCACCAGACACATGATCTGGAAAGAAGAAGAACCCTAAAACAGCTCACACCAAGAAGGAGGATCCTTTCGATAAAGTTCCAATTAAGAAACCCTCTGGTAAGAATCCACCTGGATCTCCTAAAAGAAAGTGGAGTGAAAAGTGGTGCGCCTACTGCAAATCTCCCACCCATAATATGGCCGATTGCAGGCGAAAACAGAAAGACTCTCACTATGCTGCCTGTCTTGTAGAAACCGGGGAAGGGTCTAACAAGGAGGTAGAAGGGAGGGGTGTTGAGAACAAAGATTCAGAGAAAACACCAGTAGTAGAGACGATACTTATGAACGGACAACCAGTCGAGTGTCTCTATGACACCGGTCTGCAGTTTGAGGCCGTAATTTCCTCACACTTAGTGAGCCCAGAGCAGCTAACCGGGGAGTCTATTGAGATTCAAACGGCGACCAAGAGTGCGTTAGCGATGTCTCTTCCGATTGCGAAGGTTGACATCAAATCGAAATATGTTACCGGCACTATACAGGCAGCCGTTCTGCTAGATCCGATCTTCCCAATGATCTTGGGTTGTCGCTACGTCTTTCTAGGGATCCCAACAGAACCCATGTACGTAGGGGCAATACAAACCAGATCGCAATCGGGAGATGAGCAGACGCCGGCCTTGATCGTGAATCCCTTGCCTGGGGAGTTACGAGCTGCTCAAAGCCAGGATGCTACTTTGCAACCTTGCTTTAACCAGTTGCCAAAAAGTTCTGCCCCACCAAGACGGGGTCAGTATTATATGAAGAATCGGTTACTGTACCGGAGAGCCGGAGTGGAGGAACGCCAGCATGGACAGCTGGTAGTTCCTAAGGCCTATCGGGAACAGCTTCTTCATATGGGACACACCATTTCATTCAGTGGACATATGGGTGTCGGGGCAACACTCCAGCGCATTTCCTGCCATTACTACTGGCCAGGGATGACTGGAGACGTGCGTCGGTACGTCAAGTCGTGCCCAGAGTGCCAGCGTGTGGCACCAAAACACTGGACGGCTCCAGTAATCCTGGGCGACATGCCCATTATGAACACTCCTTTCGAGAGAGTTGCCATCGATCTGGTTGGTCCTCTTCCTCGGACTAGGAAGAGGAATATGTATATTCTTACGATGGTGGATTGCTGTTCCATGTGGGGCGAGGCGATACCGTTGGCCACAATCGACTCTAAGCGAGTGGCTGATGCACTGATGGTGACCTTTACTCAGTTGGGATTTCCAAACCAGATCCTAACGGACAATGGGTCTCAGTTCTGTGGTAAGCTGATGGAGGAAGTCTTTCGCATCTTCCAGACTAACCACATTCACACAAGCCCATACCACCCTCAGTCGAATGGGCAAGTAGAGAGGTTTAATGGTACCTTGATGACCATGCTTCGGAAGCTGGCTCAAGAGAAACCAGACAGATGGGATGAGTATATCCCAGCCGCCTTGTTCGCCTATCGGGAGGTTCCCCATGGGTCGACCGGGTTGCCACCAGCCACTCTACTATTCGGGAGACCAATCAATGGTCCCTTAGAAGCCCTATTGAGATGTTGGACAGAGGAGGAAACTTCCGAAGAAGTTGTATCCTCATATAAATACGTCGAAGAGTTAAAGAAGAAACTCCAGACGGGTTGGGCTTTGGCAGCTCAGAATCTGAGGGCGGCCAGAAAGAGACACGCGGCCTACTACAATAGAAGGACGAAAGATAGGTCTCTTAAAGTGGGGGATCGGGTTCTGTTGTTACTTCCAGTAGGTTCCAATAAACTCGAGATTGGTTGGCAGGGGCCTTTCCCGGTGGAAAGGGTTGTGTCCCGCACCAACTATGCCATCCGGATCAGGGGGAAATACAAAATCTTCCACATTAACCTCCTCAAAAAGTATGAAGAACGATCTGATGGTACTTCTCTCCCACTCATGACTATGGCGGTCGCGATGGAAACTGAATCGGGCGAAGACGCGGATAGGGAGTATCTTTTACACCCTGGGGAAACCTATAGGGATGTACATATAAATCCTGATCTGTCGGCTGAAGAAACAGACCGGGTCATCCGTTTGTTGGAGTCCCATCAGCAGATTCTTACCGATCGGCCATGGCGGACAGGGTTAGTCGAGTTTGATATGACTCTGACTACCCAAGACCCCGTTCGCCAAAAAATATATCCAGTGCTCTTTTCAAAAGAGAAGGCCCTGGAAGCCGAAATCCAGAAACTTCTGGACGATGACATCATCACTCCTTCGACTTCTCCTTATAATGCCGGGGTTGTCTTGTTGAGGAAGTCTAGTGTGGGCGGTACAGAAATTTCAACCTAATCTGTATGGAGTACCGTTAAAAGTGCAATCCGACCATCAACCTCTGATGTTTTGGCAACTTCTAAGAAACTGAACGAGAGGTTAATGAGATGGTCATTGCTCCTACAACCGTATCAGTTCACGGTCGAATACATCCCCGGAAGGGAGAATGTGGGAGCTGATTTTCTTTCACGGCATCCTATGGTTGAATGTGAGGGTGGGGTCATTCGAACAGAACCTCTGGTAGTCGAAAGTTCGTAGGGTTCGACTTTCTTAAGAGGGGGCCTATGTGGCGAAACGCCAGTGGCTCATGTCCTCATGCCTTCTATAAATTTTGGGAAATAGAGGGAAACGGCTTTCGGGAACCCTCAGTTCTCTTGTTCGCTCAATCCCCATTGAAGATACTTTAACAACACGTTCTTCTTAATAGAATTATTAGAAATATATCTTTCTTCGGGGAAAACCCGATAGGGTCCCCTACACCAAATGAGCACCAGTGCAAGTTCTGGTGCAATTCATGGCCGTTCCAGCACATACCGTTTGGTAGTTGCAGCATGTCAAGTTGATTTAAAGATTAAGACAGAGGTGCAACCTACTACTGATGCAGTTGGAAAGGTAATAATTGGGTTGTGGGTAGTCCAGCCAGACCTGGACCTATAAATGTATTTTGTCTCGACGGGGAAGATGAATTGGCGAAAAGCCAATCATAACATATGAAGAGTTGGTTGACCGTTGGCCAATCTAACTAGGCGTCTTGTTCTTGGCATAGCCGGGGGAGTGAATCTGAACAATATATCTCCCCAGAGGATTTCATTTGTTCTTGGCGGCAGATGAGCTGTTGCTATCTTTCTTTCTACGGCCTTGAACTGGGCATACTGTCATCTTTCTGTAGAATATAATCATTGGATAGCTACGGTATGCCGGAAGGAGGGAAGGGCTCCTTGGGGATGGGGTCCACCAATCTATGATCTATCTTCTTGAGCCGGAAGAGGCTATCCACAGTGCTATCTCTTTCGTCTTTTACTCGATAGGATGATGTCGGGAAGATAATGGACTTCTCTATCTCACTGAGAGAACCTGAACTCATCTACACCTATGGCTTGTGCAGGGCACTGCCGGTGCATTGGGGCGACAGCTCAGTCGAGAGCGGCGGCCGGAGGGGTGGTATCTTCTTTCTTATTCTTGCTGGGAATAGGGAACGACACTTCTTTACATACAGAAATGTACCCACACAACACCACAAGAGCTTTGTCGTGAGAAAGGCCGGGTTTGCAAGTGAGAGGGAAGCATGGACATGAATGTGCCCAATAATAATAAAGGCTTGGTATGAGTGTGGAGAGTGAGTCTTATATGCAAAAGGTTCCTAGGGTCAAACGACAAGACCTCGTCAAGCTGAAGGCCTAGTCTAGGAAAGACGCTGCCAATCCAGGACCTCTTGTCAGGTCAGGGCCAATTCAATCAGGGCTCTTGATTAGTATTATTATGTATATATTTTGTTATGGCAACTGATGTGCTGAGACCATTAGGAGTCTCCATGTCGGCTGTACCAGAAGTTTAGGCTGGAGACTCTCACAAATGTTTGTCCTTTCCAGGGTCCTTCTTTTGGAAGTATGAACAGAGCTGAAGATTTCGACAGGGCTCTACGCAGAAAGTATGTTTAGGACGATGCCATGTCAAGTTTTGGGCCATGCCAGGTCTACGAGTATGATCTCTACGAGATAGAGCCACTGCTGACCTTGAAAGAATGACCATCAGCTGTACTGACACATCACCAGTCATCTCGATACGCTAGGATCGAGTCCTTTTGTATTCTGGACTGAACCCCACCTAAATATCAGACCCACCCATCCTTGTCTGAGACAGTGAAGGATACCTACTCAATTCCCGCTCAGGAACTATTTCCTTTTTGTAAGAACTTTCCCTTAGCATTGTGACCAGGGATCACAGGACATTTTCCCACGAACATTAATCTGGTTCCACGGAGAACCGTTGTTGGCCAAACGAACCGGGAGGGAAAGCAAGGAGGACTTATCATTTGGTGAGCGATATGTGGACAGAACGGACCTTGACTACAGCTTGGTCTATGATGTAAAGCCTTGATGCTCTGTGTCTGAACTGAATTCTGTGTCCCGGTTTTGTCTGTGTAGAACTATCTGTTTTAACTGCCTTAATGTTTTCCTTTGCTGTTCTTGATTAGGTTAATAAAATTACTTTCAAGTTGTTCTGACGATTGCCATGTTATTTATGCGTCAGCCAGAAATACACCTTAGAGATTAGGTCCCGAGGTCGAAAGAGAGAGTGACAGTGAGTCCAGGGAACGGAGGAGGGTTGGCAAGCAAAGACCTATCCCAGCCAGGGCTATAGAATAATATTGAAATATTGTTACATAGTTACTTGGGACCCTCCACGTAGCTTGTTACAATTTCTGGGGGCACGTCGCGGGATATTTGAAATCCTGGTGGAGTTCTGGCTGATTTAGTGATAGGGGACAGATATTCTTGTCTACTATCAATAGGTTCTGCCTACCGTGCCTGGCTATTGTCTATACTCTTCCTGACACGGACTGACCGATATATGACGTGTTGTGGTCGTGTAATTTAACTTGTTGTGTACTTGAGAGTGAAATTTAATATACAATTACCTCTTCCCTTACCCTCTGAGTTTAAGATGGCATCAGCAAAATTTAATGTTGCTGAAGTACAGGCTACAGGGCGTGAGATGGGTTATGATGGAGCGGAGTTACAGAAATATGTTCAGGAAGTGGAAAGAGACTTCAGACAGGCTGTGCGCGAAGCCAAGAAAATTGAGGCTGAGGCTGAGGCTAGGAAGATGGAGGCCGAGCAGGCAGTCAGAGACCATGAGTTCCGTATGAGGGAGTTGGAGCTGAAAGCTCAAACTGCCAAGGAAAGCGAGGGTGCAGTGGGAGGCGCAAGTCTCCCTGACTCAACAACTTCTAGTGGCGGTCCATACCAGGCAATGAAGTTCCCATTGCTCCCGTTCGATGAACACAAAGATAAGATCGACCAGTATCTTCACAGATTTCAGTCAATGGCTTTGGCTATGGGATTGGAACGTGGGAAATGGAACTTGAAACTCTCACAGGGCCTGAGGGGGACAGCGTACGAGGTCCATTCAAGGTTGCCACCTGGTATAGAGAATGACTATGAAGCCCTGGAAAAAGCATTATTGAAAAGGTTCCAGATGACAGCCCATACATACCGACAGCAGTTCAGAAAGTCGAAGAGAGAGCCAGGAGAGATGTTCGCAGCCTACAGTGTTAGACTGAAGTCTTACCTTTTGAAGTGGATGTCATTAGCTGGATTTGCTAACGACTATGAAAGTTTAGAAGAATTAGTGGTCGTGGACCAAATGAAGAGAATGATGCCTAAGCCATTGCAAACCTTCTTGCTTGAAAATGTGGCAGAAAGGTTAGACATAGTGAACACATTAGCGGAAAGGTATGTGCTAGCTCATGGGGATAATGGGGAACTGTCACAACCCAATCCCCGACCACCAGACACATGGTCTGGAAAGAAGAAGAACCCTAAAACAGCTCACACCAAGAAGGAGGATCCTTTCGATAAAGTTCCAATTAAGAAACCCTCTGGTAAGAGTCCACCTGGATCTCCTAAAAGAAAGTGGAGTGAAAAGTGGTGCGCCTACTGCAAATCTCCCACACACAATACGGCCGATTGCAGGCGCAAACAGAAAGACTCTCACTATGCTGCCTGTCTTGTAGAAACCGGGGAAGGGTCTAACAAGGAGGTAGAAGGGAGGGGTCTTGAGAACAAAGATTCAGAGAAACCACCAGTAGTAGAGACGATACTTGTGAACGGACAACCAGTCGAGTGTCTCTATGACACCGGTCTGCAGTTTCGAGGCCGTAATTTCCTCACACTTAGTGAGCCCAGAGCAGCTAACCGGGGAATCTATTGAGATTCAAACGGCGACCAAGAGTGCGGTAGCGATGTCTCTTCCGATTGCGAAGGTGGACATCAAATCGAAATATGTTACCGGCACTATACAGGCAGCCGTTCTGCTAGATCCGATCTTCCCAATGATCTTGGGTTGTCGCTACGTCTTTCTAGGGATCCCAACAGAACCCATGTACGTAGGGGCAATACAAACCAGATCGCAATCGGGAGATGAGCAGACGCCGGGCTTGATCGTGAATCCCTTGCCTGGGGAGTTACGAGCTGCTCAAAGCCAGGATGCTACTTTGCAACCTTGCTTTAACCAGTTGCCAAAAAGTTCTGACCCACCAAGACGGGGTCAGTATTATATGAAGAATCGGTTACTGTACCGGAGAGCCGGAGTGGAGGAACGCCAGCATGGACAGCTGGTAGTTCCTAAGGCCTATCGGGAACAGCTTCTTCATATGGGACACACCATTTCATTCAGTGGACATATGGGTGTCGGGGCAACACTCCAGCGCATTTCCTGCCATTACTACTGGCCAGGGATGACTGGAGACGTGCGTCGGTACGTCAAGTCGTGCCCAGAGTGCCAGCGTGTGGCACCAAAACACTGGACGGCTCCAGTAATCCTGGGCGACATGCCCATTATGAACTCTCCTTTCGAGAGAGTTGCCATCGATCTTGTTGGTCCTCTTCCTCGGACTAGGAAGAGGAATATGTATATTCTTACGATGGTGGATTGCTGTTCCATGTGGGGCGAGGCGATACCGTTGGCCTACAATCGACTCTAAGCGAGTGGCTGATGCACTGATGGAGACCTTTACTCGGTTGGGATTTCCAAACCAGATCCTAACGGACAATGGGTCTCAGTTCTGTGGTAAGCTGATGGAGGAAGTCTTTCGTATCTTCCAGACTAACCACATTCACACAAGCCCATACCACCCTCAGTCGAATGGGCAAGTAGAGAGGTTTAATGGTACCTTGATGACCATGCTTCGGAAGCTGGCTCAAGAGAAACCAGACAGATGGGATGAGTATATCCCAGCCGCCTTGTTCGCCTATCGGGAGGTTCCCCATGGGTCGACCGGGTTGCCACCAGCCACTCTACTATTCGGGAGGCCAATCAAGGGTCCCTTAGAAGCCCTATTGAGATGTTGGACAGAGGAGGAAACTTCCGAAGAAGTTGTATCCTCATATAAATACGTCGAAGAGTTAAAGAAGAAACTCCAGACGGGTTGGGCTTTGGCAGCTCAGAATCTGAGGGCGGCCAGAAAGAGACACGCGGCCTACTACAATAGAAGGACGAAAGATAGGTCTCTTAAAGTGGGGGATCGGGTTTTGTTGTTACTTCCAGTAGGTTCCAATAAACTCGAGATTGGTTGGCAGGGGCCTTTCCCGGTGGAAAGGGTTGTGTCCCGCACCAACTATGCCATCCGGATCAGGGGGAAATCCAAAATCTTCCACATTAACCTCCTCAAAAAGTATGAAGAACGATCTGATGGTACTTCTCTCCCACTCATGACTATGGCGGTCGCGATGGAAACTGAATCGGGCGAAGACGCGGATAGGGAGTATCCTTTACACCCTGGGGAAACCTATAGGGATGTACATATAAATCCTGATCTGTCGGCTGAAGAAACAGACCGGGTCATCCGTTTGTTGGAGTCCCATCAGCAGAGTCTTACCGATCGGCCAGGGCGGACAGGGTTAGTCGAGTTTGATATGACTCTGACTACCCAAGACCCCGTTCGCCAAAAAATATATCCAGTGCTCTTTTCAAAAGAGAAGGCCCTGGAAGCCGAAATCCAGAAGCTTCTGGACGATGACATCATCACTCCTTCGACTTCTCCTTATAATGCCGGAGTTGTCTTGTTGAGGAAGTCTAGTGTGGGCGGTACAGAAATTTCAACCTTATCTGTATGGAGTACCGTTCAAAGTGCAATCCGACCATCAACCTCTGATGTTTTTGGCAACTTCTAAGAAACTGAACGCGAGGTTAATGAGATGGTCATTGCTCCTACAACCGTATCAGTTCACGGTCGAATACATCCCCGGAAGGGAGAATGTGGGAGCTGATTTTCTTTCACGGCATCCTATGGTTGAATGTGAGGGTGGGGTCATTCGAACAGAACCTCTGGTAGTCGAAAGTTCGTAGGGTTCGACTTTCTTAAGATGGGGCCTATGTGGCGAAACGCCAGTGGCTCATGTCCTCATGCCTTCTATAAATTTGGGGAAATAGAGGGAAACAGCTTTCGGGAACCCTCAGTTCTCTTGTTCGCTCAATCCCCATGGAAGATACTTTAACAACACGTTCTTCTTAATAGAATTATTAGAAATACATCTTTCTTCGGGGAAAACCCGATAGGGTCCCCTACACCAAATGAGCACCAGTGCAAGTTCTGGTGCAATTCATGGCCGTTCCAGCACATACCGTTTGGTAGTTGCAGCATGTCAAGTTGATTTAAAGATTAAGACAGAGGTGCAACCTACTACTGATGCAGTTGGAAAGGTAATAATTGGGTTGTGGGTAGTCCAGCCAGACCTGGACCTATAAATGTATTTTGTCTCGACGGGGAAGATGAATTGGCGAAAAGCCAATCATAACATATGAAGAGTTGGTTGACCGTTGGCCAATCTAACTAGGCGTCTTGTTCTTGGCATAGCCGGGGGAGTGAATCTGAACAATATATCTCCCCAGAGGATTTCATTTGTTCTTGGCGGCAGATGAGCTGTTGCTATCTTTCTTTCTACGGCTTGAACTGGGCATACTGTCATCTTTCTGTAGAATATAATCATTGGATAGCTACGGTATGCCGGAAGGAGGGAAGGGCTCCTTGGGGATGGGGTCCACCAATCTATGATCTATCTTCTTGAGCCGGAAGAGGCTATCCACAGTGCTATCTCTTTCGTCTTTTACTCGATAGGATGATGTCGGGAAGATAATGGACTTCTCTATCTCACTGAGAGAACCTGAACTCATCTACACTTATGGCTTGTGCAGGGCACTGCCGGTGCATTGGGGCGACAGCTCAGTCGAGAGCGGCGGCCGGAGGGGGTGGTATCTTCTTTCTTATTCTTGCTGGGAATAGGGAACGACACTTCTTTACATACAGAAATGTACCCACACAACACCACAAGAGCTTTGTCGTGAGAAAGGCCGGGTTTGCAAGTGAGAGGGAAGCATGGACATGAATGTGCCCAATAATAATAAAGGCTTGGTATGAGTGTGGAGAGTGAGTCTTATATGCAAAAGGTTCCTAGGGTCAAACGACAAGACCTCGTCAAGCTGAAGGCCTAGTCTAGGAAAGACGCTGCCAATCCAGGACCTCTTGTCAGGTCGGGCCAATTCAATCAGGGCTCTTGATTAGTATTATTATGTATATATTTTGTTATGGCAACTGATGTGCTGAGACCATTAGGAGTCTCCATGTCGGCTGTACCAGAAGTTTAGGCTGGAGACTCTCACAAATGTTTGTCCTTTCCAGGGTCCTTCTTTTGGAAGTAGGAACAGAGCTGAAGGTCTCGACAGGGCTCTACGCAGAAAGTATGTTTAGGACGATGCCATGTCAAGTTTTGGGCCATGCCAGGTCTAAGAGTATGATCTCTACGAGATAGAGCCACTGCTGACCTTGAAAGAATTACCATCAGCTGTACTGACACATCACCAGTCATCTCGATACGCTAGGATCGAGTCCTTTTGTATTATTGGCTGGACCCCGCCAATCACTCAGACACACCCATTATTATATAAGAACTGTTCTCCATGATATTATTTCCTACCCGACATTATGCCAAGTGATTCCATGGCACTTCCCTAGAACATTTGATTACTATAGACTGTGGTCCATGGAAACTTGGAAAGTTTGGTTCTACAGAAGCCTGTTGTACGTACAACCAATTACCTGGAAGGAAGGAGATTCTTGCACACGCGGTGAGCTGTATGTGGACAGATCGGCAGTGTATGAAGCTGGGTCTGTGAAGATAGCTACCTGAGGCTCTGTGCCTGAACTTTATCCTTGTTGTGTCTGTTTAGAACTATCTGTTTTAACTGCCTTGATGTTTTCCTGTGCTGTTCTTTATTAATTTAATAAATCACGTTTCAGTTTACTTTAACGATCATCGTGTTATCTATGGATCAGCCAGAAGGACACTGCAGGGAATAGGTCCCGAGGTCGAAAGAAAGAGTGACAGTGAGTCCGGGGAAACGGAGGAGGGTTGGCAAGTAAAGACCTATCCCAGCCAGGGCTATAGAAGATTATTTAAACATTGTGACCGGGCTATTTGGGACCCTCCACGTAGCTTGTTACAGTGGTCATTTGTGAGACTTCGAGGAACCCATCGTGTGCAAACCTGAGAAGATCCTAGGATTTGTATAACTGCATTTGCACTACCATTGCTGGCTGACAGGTATAAGGACAATTGATGAGTAGTGATTCGCCTATCAGTAAAAATAATGCCCTCAGCGCATTTCAACATTTCTGCTTTGGTGGCTATGGCAGGATGTACACAGCACGACCAATCAAGCAGCTCCATATCTCCACTTCCTGATTCTTTGGTTTTCTGAATCCAGCAACTGACTGTACTTATGTTGACTGCATAACTCCCATACACATCACATAGACGCTTGTGAATGTGCACAATAGTTTCCTTCTCTGCAACGAGAAATTCAATCACAATTTGCTGTTTATTGCGCAAGTTACTAACACGCTTCATTTCTACGGTTTAGGGCAGCCATACTATTTGGCCAATTGGGTTGCAATTTGGTTTGCACAATTGGCATATGGCATATTTCAAGAGCGCAAAATTTCATGATTCTAGCTTCTTTAGTAGCTGAGAAAAATGATATGGTGCATTATTTTCTGAACGACTATGATATACTGGGTACATCCCCAAGGATGTGAAAACATCCATTCTCATCACATTACCTAGGAAGCCAAGAGCTGTTGATTGTGAGAATTACATAACTATTAGCTTAATGAAATATATAACTAAGACTCCTCAAGGTAATATAAGAAAGAATTCAAAAATAAATTAGAAGAGGAAGTAGCAGAAGAACAATTTGAGTTCCACAAAAAGAGCGGCAGCGGAGAAGCAATAATCTGTTTAAGGATGTTAACTGAAAAATAAATAGAAGTTCAGAAAAAATATATATGTCATGTTTTATAGACTACAGGAAAGCCGTTGATAGGGTACAACATGAACGATTAATTACATGCCTCCAATATATAGGAGTAGACGGACAGGACATTAGACTTATTAGTAACTTGTACTGGGAACGAGTGGCTTCAATTAGATATGGAAATAGTTATTCGTTCCTAATAGAGATTAAAAAGAGGAGTGCGGCATGGATGCGTATTGTCACCAATTCATTTTAGCTTATACACAGAAAACAATTTTAAACAAGATGGATTTAACATCAATGGAAGAATCATAAACAATCTTAGGTATGCTGACAATACATTGTTACTATAGTCTGTCCAGAAATGAATGCCGTTATTCACTATCAGTTATTTTGAAAACTGTCTGTTGCATCGTTATGAAATTTTTCCTGTCGTCTTATATTTACCCCCACCCAAGGAATATGTCTTTGATAGGTCCAAAAACAACTTAAATCGTTCTAATTTCTTTGATTTTTTGGCCAAAATGTAGTGAATTCACGCTAACAAACTAGTCTTACGGTAATGCACGACACATTTCGGGTAACGACACAAGTACAAGGCGTTGCCAGATTCGTATCGGAGTGGGTGCAATAAAAAAAAAAGTAGCTTAAAAGTCGACAGGGTCGACTGCATTGCACCGGTTTTTTTTTTTTTGGTATCCCATATGGCTCAGTCTCTTTCCGCAGCGCGGAAAGCATCGCACAAAGCACGAACTCCGTAGCTCCAGCGACGACCCTCAGAGGTCTCCGAAAAAATGCACTCATAAAATGAAGGACGCGGTCCGGAATCGAACATACAGCCTTCGGAGCCCGAGTCAGACGGCTTGACCACTTCACCATGGAGACTTCCCGAGAGGGGTGCAATGTGTAATATTAGTAAAGACAGAGAATTTACAGAGGGGGTAAATGGGGTAAACAATGTGTAAATTGACAGGAAAGTAGAAGGTATATATTTCTTACCTTATTTTTCATTTCCTTCTTGCTTCTTCAGCTGCTGGTTAATAATGTGTACACAAGTATTCATGTTACTAGGATGCATTTAGCTTTTTATATTGAATTCGTGAAAGCTTCCAAATATCTGTGCGTTAATGTGCGTATGGAGTGACCAGAAATGATACCGCAATTTAGTCATCATGTGTCCATTTTTAAGGATCTGTTCAGCTGTCTGTGTAGTTTGTTTACACGTACACATGGGTGACAGACCCGCTTTGAGTCTTCGTGAAAGATTGTCTACTTTGCTGTTTACCGTTCAGAGACGGAACATGATTACCTGTTTTGCACTATGAAAATGGTTGTCAGTGTCTCTGTAGCGGGCTTTCTTCTTAACGACCAAGATGTTGGTCCTCTTTTCATTGAAGTTTATATATTGATTCGTATGCACGTGTGTTGTTCCCTAATTTGACAACGTGTTTGCTCTCACGTTTCTTGTTATGCCACAATATGTCAGTTTCAACCGCAATATTACTCTTATTTTGGTATTCAATGCGTTTAGTGTGTTTTCTTTCCCCAATACCAGTTGTTTGTCACCGCTGAGGGCATGTGGAATTGAAAATTCATCACTGTGGAATACAAACTGTTGCCATTGACATTGTGCTGATGCTGTAATGTTTAGGGTCTGCAATTCGTCTGAATAGTTGGAGCAAAATATCCCAGTAAGTGTGCACGTGGATTAAGGTCTGCGATCTGCCCAGACCTTAATCTGTGTCGGATGATTCCAGTAGGTTGATGACTGCTCTCTGTTGCATAAAATTCAGTCCATCTTTTCTCCAATAGTTCTCTTCCTCTTTCAACACATGGCCCTCACATTTTTACCAGTAACTTGTATCTGCTTCTCATGGCTCCTAAATGCGGTTGTTCGCAAAGGATATTTCTATTTCCCTTGTACTTTCTAAACGTGAAGCCTTCTATCATTATAATTTTCCACAAAGTTGTTTTGGATATCCCTATTTTATTGTTCTTTCTCAACTAAACCCTATGTTTTCTTATAGTCACTGTTTCTTTGGCATCCAGCATTTTTATAATAGCTCGCCATATGACATCCTTGTCAACGCTGTCTACAATTTACTTTCTACCTACCGTTTGCTTATCACGTGTTGGTTTCATTCCAGATTCTGGCACCCATCGACGAAATGACCGTTTACTCAAACTCAATGCATGCACCGTTCAATTTTCGGGATTTCTAACAGTTTGAAAGTTTCCTGCGATCAGCTTCTTGTCAAAAAATGTGTGTACACCTTCATAGCAATGCTTTGAAGTGTAAAAATTGCATATTCAATCCCATTGAACAATATTCACACATTCAGATGTTATCAGGATTCATGAAAGTACCCACATATTGACGACACCTCTGAATAATCTCATTTTAAACTGCGTGGGGTTCTTGTCTTAAGGCAAATCCCGTGAATCACGAGAAAGTTAACCACTCAACGCTAATGTTTCGGTGTGACGATGTAATACTTCTAATATTGTGCACTTCATCTGTGGCCCCTTAAATTATATGCCGCATATAAACAAACATTGAAATCTACTGTACAATCTCCAGAACAAAAATTTTTTTGTTGGATGGACATGATGATAAGGTTATATGCTAAATCTCATAATTTCCCCTCAGTTGGTTACTGAGATATGGATTTTTATATTGAGGCAAACAAATGTGAATGCACTATAACAGAAAGCGAGCAAGAGTTACAAAACTTAGTGGAACAGGTAAACATGTATAGTTAAGAATGTGGCTTATCACTCTTAGAAAAGCATCGGGCGTTGTTTGCATTATAGCAATATCAAGCAGGGCATTGTTATCATTGTAAGAGAAACCCACAATGGTGTTTACAAATTAACATGATTAAGTCTGACACAGTTATCACTTTCACACAATGTTGCACCTCTTGGAATTATAATTACAGTTTCAAACTGTGTCCAGTGTCCTCCATATTCTTCAATATGGTGAGGAATTTCGTGTAAAAGATAATCTTCTTCTCCTTAGTTCATAAATCAAGTTGCTCATATGTAAAATAATCAGTCAACTTGAGATTGTTACAATTCCATAGGGTACGAAGATGAGAATTATTGTTAAGTAGGATTTGATATACATGTATTATATATTTCCCCATCTTTTCTCATGCGAGATTAACACAGATATAAAAATATAAAAAATGACAACACATTGTGAATTTAAGTAATATAATTATGAACTTAAGCAACAAAATGTTTTAAAGAATATTGTGGGAAAATGATTATTGTTTGGTTACATTCTTACAGAGGCATTTCTTATATATGTATGTATATATATATATATATATATATATATATATATATATATATATATATATATATATATATATATATATATATATATATATATATATATATATATATATATATATATATTGCAGAGGTCGGCAAAGTAAGTAATAACCTCTAACCCTGGTAATGTACTATTCTTCTATGTGAAAGTAACATGCACAATGATGAACGAAAAATGAGTGGTTGGAAGGACCGAATGTAAGACGGGCCTGCGTGCCCAATTTGTGACCCTTTGAAAATAAAGCTCGTTCGTTCGTTCGTTCGTTCGTTCGTTCTAGCTTGGGACATGGATCCTGTAACTAGACAATCGTCGCTGCAGACGAGAATATGCTACCAAAAATAAAAACCAGCTCACTACAGTCCACCAAATACAAAAAGGGAAAGAGCGTTAATACGTTCAAGGAACTCTTGTTTTCTTTATAACCCTTCTGTGCGTGGTTACAACAGTACTATTACTGATTCTATAAATTAACTATCCATACCTATCTACTGATGACGTCTATAAAAAAATATTAAAAGACATAATATGCAGGAGACTAAACCTAAAACCGTTGCGTCACTATGAAAATGTGAATAGGTGTGAAAATACTCTTCTTGCAGTTTGAATCCTACATAATCCAGAGGCAGTGGTTCTTATGCAATTTTAGGTAAACCGATATTTGTATGTCGTTTCTAGTTCTCTGTGGATTTTCTCGGGAAAACATTCACCCGATTCAAGAAGGCTGGCTCTGTGAACTTTTCGTTTCTGTGTACTAAATGTCTGTAGCTTCGATGAGGGTGCAGTTTCTAAGACTTCTATGATTAATGTTTGTAAGATGTTTAAGATATACTACACCAGGCTGAATATTATACTAATGTTATTACCGCTGCATATGTGCTAATGTTGATATATTCAGTGGTTGTAAAATGTTTAAGATAGTTATAATACACCGGGGTGAACGTTATGTTACATTACCGTTGGTACTGAGATATTTGATAACATACCATGGCGTACCATGACAGATAGTTGTTGGTTATGGTTTCAAGTCAGTGACGGTGTGCGGAGGATCTCTCAAAAGAGACAATGGCTACGGTCATCCGAACAGTGTGGTCACTGCCAGGAAGGAAGAATAGTAGACTTCCCTCCTTATTGATTCCCGGGCAGAGGAGACTCGTCAGCCTTGGTTGGTATCTCTTCTAAGAGAGGGACCTCAAAATCTCAAACCTCCCCTGCCTTGCGGGTATACCCATATCGGAAAGGCTTCGGGAGTAAACTCTAAGGACAAATCCGGAGATGGAGTGCCTAAGGCAGTTAAATGTTGTACACAACATAGTTATAGCAACTCCTGCGACGGCACCGATGCCAAGGTGCATTGGCTACTGCCTTTCCCTTGGTCAACATCGGCGACGTGGAGAGGGGGAACTTGCCACTGGGCAACAGCTGGTTCTCCGATTTCCATTGCCCAGGCTTGTGCCCTGAAGAAGTCACTTCAGCACCGCGTAAAGCGGTGACACAACACGGGAAGTAGCAGTTACCGGTTATAAGTCTTAATGCTCGATTGGCGTAGAGCAAGGCGCCAGGGGCTGCTTCCGACGGTGGGAGAGATCATTGTATCTCACTAGACAGCTACTGCCCGCCTAAGCTGTTCATCCCCCAGTCAATAAGGTGCTATTTCGCCACGGTTCATCTGCTGCTGAGGGTGTGTGGAGCTTATGGGGAAAATCCTGATACATGGACCGCAATCTATACACCTAGCAACAAGGAAAAAACAAAACAACCGGCCCTAAGGCTGGGAACATGGAACGTAAGAACCATGTATCTTGGCATCTCAGATGATCTAACCGAGATTGTGAATGCCCGCAAAACTGCAGTGATAAACAACGAACTACTCAGACTGGGGATAGACATTGTCGCCCTACAAGAGACCAGACTTCAAGAATCTGGAAACATCAAAGAGAAGGACTTCACTTTCTACTGGCATGGCAAGCCATGCGGAGAGACCAGGAGCATGGAGTTGGCTTCGCTATCAGAAACAAGCTACTTAATTCCATCATACCACCAAGTGATGGCACTGAAAGAATACTGAAGCTCCAACTCCAGATAGAGGCAGGCCCAGTTAGTATTATAAGCGTGAACGCCCCAACACTAACTTTAGCATCAGAATCCAAAGACAAGTTTTATGATGACCTTAGCAAAGAAGTCAGTGAAACACCAGAGAAACAAAATCTTTTTATCCTGGGGGATTTCAATGCCAGGGTTGGCTCGGACCATAAATCTTGGCCTTCGTGTCTAGGACAGTTTGGCGTTGGGAAGATCAATGACAATGGACAATG
The DNA here is from genome assembly GCA_014155875.1 of Cepaea nemoralis. Lineage (NCBI taxonomy): Eukaryota > Metazoa > Mollusca > Gastropoda > Stylommatophora > Helicidae > Cepaea > Cepaea nemoralis. Next base: position 51,830 of record JACEFZ010028281.1, on the reverse strand, counting down.
TCTTTTGGAATTCTGCAGCCACCATAATCTGTGCGTGACCAACACCTTCTTTGACACAAAACCTCAACACAAGGTGTCATGGAGGCACCCCAGATCAAAGAACTGACACCAACTCGACCTGGTGCTCACTAAACGCAGCAATCTCCGCAATGTACGGCTGACTCGCAGCTGTCATAGTGCTGACTGCGACACCGACCATTCACTCGTCTCCAGCAAGGTGAAGATAAAGCCCAAGAGAATCTACAGAAGCAGAACAGAAGGAAGACTACGGATTGACACCACATATATATTAAGATTAATATTACAGAAATTGCAGAGGTAGGCAAAGTAAGTGATAACCTCTAACCCTGGTAATGTACTATTCTTCTATGTGAAAGTAACATGTACAATGATGAACGAAAAATGAGTGGTTGGAAGGGCCGAATGTAAGACAGGCTTGCGTGCCCAATTTGTGACCCTTTGAAAATAAAGTTCGTTCGTTCGTTCGTTCTAGCTTGGGATATGGATCCTGTAACTAGACATTCGTCGCTGCAGACGAGAATATGCTACCAAAAATAAAAACCAGTTCACTATAGTCCACCAAATACAAAAAGGGAAAGAGCGTTAATACGTTCAAGGAACTCTTTCTTGTTTTCTTCAGAACCCTTCAGTGCGTGGTTACAACAGTACTATTACTGATTCTATAAATTAACTATCCATACCTATCTACTGATGACGTCTAGAAAAAAAATATTAAAAGACATAATATGCAGGAGACTAAACCTAAAACCGTTGCGTCACTATGAAAATGCGAATAGGTGTAAAAATACTCTTCTTGCAGTTTGAATCCTACATAATCCAGAGGCAGTGGTTCTTAAGCAATTTTAGGTAAACCGATATTTGTATGTCGTCCCTAGTTCTCTGTAGATTTTCTCGGGAAAACATTCACCCGATTCAAGAAAGGCTGGCTTTGTGAACTTTCATTTCTCTGTACTAAATGGCTGTAGCTTTGATGAGGGTGCAGTTTCTAAGACTTCTGTGATTAATGTTTATAAGATGTTTAATATATACTACACCAGGCTGAACATTATGCAAATGTTATTACTGCTGCATATGTGTTAATGTTGATATTTTCAGTGGTTGTAAAATGTTTAAGATAGTTATAATACACCGGGGTGAACGTTATGTTATATTACCGTTGGTACTGAGGTATTTGATAACATACCATGGCGTACCAAGACAGATAGTTGTTGGTTATGGTTTCAAGTCAGTGACGGTGGGCAGAGGATCTCTCAATAGAGACAATGTTCATCCGAACAGTGTGGTCACTGCCAGGAAGGAAGAATGGTAGACTTCCCTCCTTATTGATTCCCGGGCAGAGGAGGCTCGTCAGCCTTGGTTGGTATCTCTTCTAAGAGAGGGACCTCTAAATTTCAAACCTCCGCTGCCTTGCGGGTATACCCATATGGGAAAGGCTTCGGGAGTAACCCTGAGGGCAAATCTGGAGATGTAGTGCCTAAGGCAGTTCCATGTTGTAAACAACATAGTTATGGCGACCCGTGCGACGGCACCGATGCCAAGATGCATTAGCTACTGCCTTTCCGTTGGTCAACATCGGCGACGTGGAGAGGGGGAACTTGCTACTGGCAACAGCTGGTTCTCCGATTTCCATTGCCCAGGCTTGTGCCCTGAAGAGGTCACTTCAGCACCGCTTAAAGCGGGGACACAATACGAGAATACGAGAAGCGTAGAGCAAGGCGCCAGGGGCTACTTCCGACGGTGGTAGAGATCATCGTATCTCACTAGACAGCTACCGCCTGCCTAAGCTGGACATCCCCCAGTCAATAAGGTGCTGTCTCATCACTCCTGAGGGTGTGTGGAGCTTATGGGGAAAATGCTGATACATGGACCGCAATCTATACACCTAGCAACAAGGAAAGAACAAAACAACCGGCCCTAAGGCTGGGAACATGGAACGTAAGAACCATGTACCTTGGCATCTCAGACGATCTAAACGAGATTGTGGATGCCCGCAAAACTGCAGTGATAAACAACGAACTACTAAGACTGAGGATAGACATTGTCGCCCTACAAGAGACCAGACTCCAAGAATCTGGAAACATCAAAGAGAAGGACTTCACTTTTTACTGGCATGGCAAGCCATGCGGGGAGACCAGGGAACATGGAGTTGGCTTCGCTATCAGAAACAAGCTGCTTAATTCCATCATACCACCCAAGTGATGGCACTGAAAGAATACTGAAGCTCCAGCTCCAGATAGAGGCAGGCCCAGTTAGATTTAAGCGTTTACGCCCCAACACTAACTTTAGCATCAAAATCCAAAGACAAGTTTTATGACGACCTTAGCAAAGAAGTCAGTGAAACACCAGAGAAACAAAATCTTTTTATCCTGGGGGATTTCAATTCCAGGGTTGGCTCCAACCATAAATCTTGGCTTTTATGTCAAGGACAGTTTGGCATTGGGAAGATCAATGACAATGGACAATGTCTCATGGAATTCTGCAGCCACCATAATCTGTGCGTGACCAACACCTTCTTTGACACAAAAACTCAACACAAGGTGTCATGGAGGCACCCCAGATCAAAGAACTGGCACCAACTCGACCTGGTGCTCACTAAACGCAGCAATCTCCGCAATGTACGGCTGACTCGCAGCTGTCATAGTGCTGACTGCGACACCGACCATTCACTCGTCTCCAGCAAGGTGAAGATAAAGCCCAAGAGAATCTACAGAAGCAGAACAGAAGGAAGACTACGGATTGACACCACGGCACCCAAAACAAAGAGAAGGTCAACAAATTCATCCAGGCTCTAACGTTGACTCTGCCTGGCCCCACAGATAGAACTGCCACCGAGAGATGGAGTCAGTTTCGCGACACCATCTACAATACAGCACTATCAACATTTGGCAAGAAGCAAACTAAGTCAACCGACTGGTTTGAAGCACACTCTGAAGAGATGCTCCCAGTCCTGGAGATAAAGAGACATGCATTCTCAGTGTATAAAACATCACCTTCAGAGAAAACATTGCATGCATTGCGTACGGCCAGAAATAGAGTACAACAGATGACTAGAAAATGTGCGAACAGGTACTGGCTACAGCTCTCTGCTCAAATTCAAATTTGTGCAGACACTGGAAACTGCACCATACTACATTTCTGTATGACGAGAGAAAGAGACAGTAGGCCACACTACTTAGCATGACAGGCAGCTGATGCAGGACAGGATTGCTCGACTACTGAAAAATCATTTCAGCCTCACATAGCGCGGGAGGAGAGAGAGAGAGAGAGAGAGAGAGAGAGAGAGAAAGAGAGAGAGAGAGAGAGAGAGAGAGAGAGAGAGAGAGAGAGAGAGAGAGAGAGAGAGAGAGAGAGAGAGAGAGAGAGAGAGAGTTAGACGGAGGTCAGCTTGGATGAGATACATTGCATTCCTTAATTAATATACATGTTTATTTGACTGCATAAATATAATTTGATACGTACAAATCTTAAAAACTACACACTCCTATTCGTTTATTTCTAGCGCAATACTGTACACAAGACCATCAGAATTCCGCCCACTCAATATGAGGAGCTGGTCTTAAGAACCGACTTGCTGTGGTGAAGACTCTTTTCCAGCTGTATCCAGGAAGATTCTCAAATTGAGGCCTGTCTTCAAGCAAACTTTCTTGAGTTCGTAACGTTATCGTATTCAAACTTTGATGTAAACAATATATCATATCATGGTTTACATCATAATGTGTCCTCACATTGTCTACGGTCATCAATTCACAATACCATTTCATATATGTGAAATATATTTGAACCAACCAACTCATATGTGTTGTAATTAAAAGCATTATTAACATATTCACAAGCTATCACAACAACATTACATCTAATTATTATTTTGAATTTCTATTATAGAATATTATAGAAAGAGACAAACAGCTTTTTTTTTTGGTCAGGTGATTAGAAGAGAGGCGCTGGAGAACATCGTGACAACTGGAAAGATCGAGGGGAAGAGAGGCAGATGCAGACCACGAGAAATGATGCTGGATGGATTGCGATGGTGGCATGGAGGGATATCAACGGCAAGAGTTAATCCATAAAACCAAAGACCGAGATCTGTGGATAGTCATGAACGCCTACGCCAATCGGCACGGCACTTGATGGTGACTATAGAATTGACGTTAACAGCCAATCAGACGCTCTGTATATCAGAATGGACAGATTAACTATCCACGTTATATATACTGGAATTTATGTAAGCATCCTAACTCTAGACGTTCTCTATAATTCTTCTTCTTCTGCGTTCATCCGTCTTTTTTTTCCTTCAGACGTGGTTGCGTTGTGCCTGTTTACAGTAGAGCTGCGTTCTTGCGCCGTTAGGCCGACACATCCGACTTCTGCGGGCATTTGTTGATCGGGTTAACCTTCCCGGGGTTCTCTATATCAAACCTAATCTTCCCCTCTGCCGTGCGTCCACCTTGACGAGGTAGAGGGGCTTGCGCGTTCCAATGACCCCAAGAGCTATGCCGACGGTAGCACAGCTACTGGTAGGGTCACCCATGTCGGACAGGTCAAGGGAGAGGGACCAGACGAAGAGACGTACAAACCTGCTGCCTTGTAGGTAGACTGGGGACAGTCAAAGGCTAGGGAAAGCATCCCGAACAAATGCTTGTCGAAATCGGATGTACTGAGCCACATGCTTGACAAAGAAGTGCAACGTAACTTTATCATTTCATGATGCCACAGATGAAAATTAATCGTTATGGTGCTAATCCCGTGAAGTCCCATCAGGCGGTGATAGTGCCGGGCCCCCTGCCTCGAGGGGGTCCACCCATGACTACTGGTGGTCACCTTCCCCTGTGCTGTGGAGTCAAGGCACAGAGGAGTAGGTTAAGAGCTATTGACCAAACACCCCGGACACTCAACATACTACAATGGAATGCAGAAGGAGTTTATAACAAGAAAGCCTCCCTAACACAGCGTCTTCATAAAGATAGAATAGATGTGGCATGCATTCAAGAGACACACCTCAACGCCAATCGCACATTTTCAGTCGAGGGATATCAGGCCACACGTTTCGACCGCGAAGGACACAAAGGAGGAGTTGTAATACTTACACGAAATACAATACCTTGCAGCAAAGTATCTGTGATCTTTGACAACCAAACGGAAATTATAGGTGTTGATATAATGATAAAGGACGTGAAAATAAGAATTTACAATCTGTATAGCCCGGCAGATAAGGATCTTACACTCTCAAACATGGAAATAACTGACACAAATTGCATTGTTGTCGGAGACTTTAATAGCCGTTCAGAAAGATGGGGATACCCAGATACTGACAAAAGAGGAGATGAAGTGGAGGACTGGGAAATAGACTCAAATCTCCATCTACTCAACAAAGCGGATGACACACCGAGCTTCTACTCCAGAAGATGGATTACCACTTCTACTCCAGACTTAGCTTTCTGCACAGGAGACATCCTCCACAAAATCGATCGCCATGTGCTTGACCAATTAGCAGGTAGTGACCACAGACCAATCAAGCTTGTAATAAATATGGAGCCTTTGCCCCGTTGGAATTACAAACGAGCAGATTGGGACAGATTTGCCATACTAACAGACAAATATTGTGAAAACGTAAATACACGATATGGCAACATGAAGCAAATGGTGGAAAGTCTAAACAGAGCAATAATACAGGCGGCCACTGAGTCTATTCCAAGAGGAGCGAGGAAAAATTACAAACCATACTGGACTGAAGAACTACATATTTTGGAGGACAAAGTTGAAGATGCTAGGAAGACCGCAGAGAGAGAACAAACAACTGAAGCGAACATCTCTCTCAAAGCCATCTCAGCAAAATATAAAAGAACAGTAAATCAAACAACAAGAGATCGTTGGAGGAAAAAAAAACAGAAAACCTGAATTTTGACAGGGATGGAAACAAACTATGGAAACTAGAGAAAGCCATGAACAATGAAGGACCTAGAAGCAAACAAATAACAATTAAACAAGGAAATGCCTTGCTTACAGGAAAAAAGGCTGCAAATGCACTAATGGAACACTATGCCAGTGCAAACCACATTGATATTACAGCCGAACAGAAGAAAGCAATCAAAGACAAACAGATACATCATAGAAATACAGAGACAGCAGCAGAATATATGATGGCAAATCTAACAATGGAAGAAATGGAACAGGCAATGAATACCCTAAAAAAGAAGACATCACCAGGAAAGGATGGAATCACAAATGAAATGCTAATAGGACTAGGCACTAAGGCAAAAAGAAACTACTAGCAGTCCTAAATTACAGCTGGAAGAGGGGAATAGTCCCACAGGCATGGAAGGAAGCTATACTAATACCAGTCCCAAAGAAAGGAAAAGACCTGGAAGAACCAAATGGCTATCGACCTATCAGTCTTCTTAGCTGTGTAGGAAAATTAATGGAACGCATTATCAATGGCAGGCTAACATGGCATCTGGAAGAAAACCAACTCTTAACACCTCACCAAGCAGGATTCAGAAAGTACAGATCCACTGAAGATCAAATAACCTATATAGCTCAGGAAATAGAGGATGCCTTCCAAGAGAAAAAGCACACACTAGCGGTCTGGATAGATTTAGAAAAAGCATTTGATAAAGTATGGAAGGAAGGACTGAAAGTAAAACTGCAAAAAATGCATGTTTGTGGGAAAATGTACAAATGGATCAGCCACTACCTTGAGAACAGAACTGCCAGGACAAAAGTACAAGGACAAATCAGCAAAATGATGCTATTGGAGCAAGGTGTCCCCCAAGGAGGAGTTCTTTCACCAACATTATTCCTAGCATATATAAACGACATCACGGAAAATTTTCCAGCCAGAGTACACACATCATCCTTTGCAGATGACCTAGCCATATGGACATCTGAAGAATATATTAGTACAGCTAACAGCAGAATACAGCAAGCCCTATTAGCGCTAGAAGGACTGGTCAAAATCATGGCTAGTGAAGATAAGTGAGGAGAAAACAACATGCACAGTGTTCTCCCTCTCAACTAAAACTCAGCAACCTAAGCTGGTATTGAATGGAAAAATATTGCGCCATGAAGAAAATCCAAACTATCTAGGAGTCACCTTTGATCGTCGCCTGACATGGAAGACACAGGTTGAGAAAAATCGAACAAGAGCAAGGCAAAGAATGGCAATCATGAAAAAGCTTGCTGGTACAACGTGGGGAGCAGATGAGAAAGTTCTCAAGAAGTTATATACTGGACGGGTGAGGCCAGTACTGGAATATGGCATTGCAGCTTGGGCAACAGCAGCTAAGTCAAACTTTAACAAAATAAGTAGAGTCCAAAATCAAGGAATGCGAATCATAACTGGAAAGCCTGAAGACAACGCCTATTAATGAATTAGAAAAGATCACTTGTTTACAACCAATGCAGGATAGAAGAGATAGCAGAGCCCAGCAACAAGCTGAAAAATTTAGAAGATTGACAGACCACCCTATGTATAAAAGGTTTAGTGGTTTTGGAAAGGGAAGACTGAAGCGTAGCAACTTTGTAGAAACTGCAAAACGAAGGATTAGGGCAGATCCCATACTTAACATATCAACAGTCAAACCCATTTACAATGCAGACAAGTTCTCAGCTTGGAGACAGCAGCAACTGCCTGAGATGATAGAAAAAATTCCTGGTATTGAGAAAAAGAACACTCAGCATGAAACCGAAAGAAGAGAAATAACCCTAAACTACATAAAAGAACATTACCCAAGCAGCAATTGGACCCATGCATATACAGATGGATCAGCCAAAAATTCAGTAGAGAATGGAGGAGGAGGAATTCTCCTAAATTTAAAAAATGGAGTGAAAAAAACACATTCAGTGGCAACTGGAAAGTTCTCAAGTAACTTCAAAGCGGAGGTAGAGGCTCTGAAAACTGCAGCAGAAATGCTCTTGATGGAGGAAAATAAAGAGACGCAAATAGCTATCTTCACAGATGCAAAGTCAGCTGTCTCAATACTGAAGAGCAAAAACAGCACAGAACTAGCTGACCTAAGAGCAGCACTCCAAGGTCTATGCCAGAAATCCAAAAAAGTTATAATACAGTGGATCCCATCACATTGCAGTATACCTGGAAATGAAGAGGCTGACAGACTGGCAAAAGAGGGCGGACGACTACCACAGCCTGACATAGACATAACCTATAATGAGGCAAAGAGGTTGATAAAAAGCACTTATAGAACCAAATGGGAATCAGAGCATCCAGGCCACCAGAAGGATGATGCATATTACAAACTCGACCGAAGAGAACAAGTAGCAATCTTCAGACTCCGCACAGGACATAACAGGCTGAAATACCACTTGTTCAACAAACTAAAGATAGGAGATACAGATGAATGTAATTGTGGAACTGGTAAAATGACAGCTAAACATTTGCTGCAAGAGTGCCCAATATATGCAGAACAGAGAAAGATATTTTGGCCCACACCTGCTTCATTCGAGGACAAGCTCTATGGAGATATCAACAAGCTCAAGTCGACTGCAGCTTACTTTAACTGTATTCAGGTTGACATTTAAATGTACATGAAGAAGTATTTAGACTGCCACACTTCATACCACAGGCATGTCGGTTACACAAGCCTCCCAGAGGCATGAAATGGAATATTGCTTGGATAGCAAATCCATTACGTGGAAAGTCCGAATCGAAAGCTCACTGTGTTGGCTTCATAAAAGGTGGAAAAAGTGTCCTAGTGGCACAAAATGGAATATTGCTTGGATAGCAAATCCATTAAGTGGAAAGTCCGAATCGAAAGCTCACTGTGTGGATGTCATCTGCAAAAGCATTCTTCTGGATTCTGGAAGAACAGCCTATGGTGAACGGAAGGCCCAATATACGGAAGTGAGGCTAAGCAGCCATGTGCAGGACGTGACGATTCCTTGGGTGAGCCCAGTACCAGAGCGCTGTGTGTTGGCTCTGCAATTATGGAAGCCTCCTTGGATGGCGGGGAATGCCCATGGTCTGCCCCTGCCTTCCCTTGAGGGCCGACCAGGATGCCTTTGGCTGTTCTGTATGGGCCAGCTGGGATGGGAGATAACACCACAACAGTGAGAGTCTAACGTCCTAAGAAACCCCCGGGAAGGTTAACCCGGTCAACAAATGCCCGCAGAAGTCGGATGTGTTGGCCTAACGGCGCAAGAACGCAGCTCTGCTGTAAACAGGCACAACGAAATCACGTCCGGAAAAAAAAACTCCGGATGAACGAAGAAGAAGAAGAAGAAACCTAATCTTAACATGAATTTATTGTTGTTTTTGTTCTTGTTGCTGCTGCTGCTATTATTGTTGTTGTTGTCCCTTCAATGTTCACTCTTACACAACATGAACAACTGTGGGGGGTGATGGTAACTTTTCTACCATCCTGGTAGCTAAGCAACAAACTCATGTCGATTATTCACAAGAGGACTCCATGCCTGAGTGCACCGCATGGGTGCTGATGTCTGCCTTTACCCTGAAGATTTGCTCTGATTTTGTATCAGACTCGAAGCATGCTAGGCGTAATATCATCTGCAGGTTTCATGATTCCGTTGTTAACGGTGTTAACCCCCTACTGTAGTTTCTTATGACATTCTACCGCCTCAGAGTTTCCAATATATGATCTTTACAAGTCTAGGGTCTTTCACATGCCGATACAGATGCATGCAGATATCTAAATTCATGAAAAAGATCTAAGAATCTAAGAATTGTAAAACAATATATTGGCAACAAGCTGCCAATAAAAGTTAGACGGATGTAGGTTAAGAGCCTATTAAGAGAGGTGTGTAACGTGGATGTGTAATGTCCCCGGCCTTGTTAGTTAGTTAGTTAGTCGTGGTTCCAACTTCACGGCAACTGGTCATCCCCATATTGCTCCGTTTCTGTGCCAGTGAATATCACAAAATGCTCCTCACTGCCCTATGTGAACAATGGAATAGACAGGAGTGTCGGCAAACCAACAGCCCGCACAGGTACACTGTGCATAATGCCGGCGCCAGAATCCCAACACAAAAGTCCTCCACGAAAAATACAGTTCATCGTCGATGAAAATGGCAGTCACCAGAAAGACTTCATTGACCGGGGTTTTATCCCATATGGCTCGGTCTCTTTCTGCAGGGCGACCCACCGAAAGCGCCGCACAAAGAACTAACTCCGTAGCTACAGCGACGACTCCTGAAAAAATGCACTCATGAACCGAAAAGGCAAACCAGTCAATCCAGCAACAGCCAGCCATCATCGTTTCGAACATGCAGTTCACGCGAAAAACAATCTCGGACAGATGCAAAAGCATTCCACGCGAAATTCACAGCTCAGTGTCGCGCCACGCACTCATTCAGTAGCAGGGCGACGGAATCATAGCCTCCTTAGTCGCCTCTTACGACGTGCATGGTAGGCAACAGTGTTACTATTCTTTGCTCCCCCGTATGGGCCCCGGCAACACACGGGCGAAATATATCCGTCCCGGCCTTGTTTCCCTATGTAGTGAACATATTATCAGAAATGTAGAGGATATAAGGGGATTTGCCAGAGAGCACCTGCTGTTGGCACCTTGCTGTCTTAACAGACAATAAGTTGTTACATTGTGCATACAAAGAGGCATATTAACTACAATTCATAGTGGCGTCCACAGTGGATGCACGCGAACACATGGTGTTGTTTGTCCATCAAGAATTATGATGACCATTCATTTCATCGAATATTTTGGATGAAGAATGACTTGCGCGATGAATTGGATTATAGTGAGGAAGAGTTGCGCAAATTCGTCGACCTCAATCTCTCGCCTGCGTCCATCTGAATCCAGTAGCAAGACAAGTCAAGACGACTGGAGGCGAATGCAGATGCAGTAGACTTTAGGCTGTCACAAGCTAGTTATCCATATGGTATTTCCATCATCACTCATCTATCGTCTCACACGCTCAGTGTGTGACCTATCTGCAATTATTTTTTCCTGTGTCTTTATTGCATTTCTGATCTGTGTCCTCCATGTAACGCGATCAACGGCGGCTTGCTCCCAGGATGCAATATCAATGCCTGTATCAATCATGTCCCGTTTACACACATCTTTGTATCATAGTAGAGGCCGACCGCGAAATCTTTTACCCGTCTGTAATTCACCAGAAAGATGTCTTTTGGTATTTTACTATCGTCCATCCTCCTACTGTGTTCTATCCATCTAAAGCTACGAAGACTGAGCATGGAACAAACGGTCACACCAACCGATCTTTTTAATACTTCAGTATTTGTGATCTTATTTTGCCACTTAATACCAATTATTCTTCGCAGACACCGAATATAAAAGCTGTGTAAAGGTTTCTCTTGGTGTAATTGGCCAGATTTCACCGCGATAAAGAATAGTACTAAGGGCGCAAGCTTGATAGACCTGGATTTTGTCAGAGAGCTTATCATTAGCAATATAAGACATAAAGATAATACAGTATTGTATTGATTGCAGACAATGAACAGGAACTGCAGAACGAACGAACGAACGGACTTTATTTTCAAAGGTAACAAATTGGGCACCCAGGCCCGTCTTATATTCGGCCCTTCCAATCACTCATCTTTCGTTCTTCAATAATGCATAATACATTCACATAGAAAAAAAAAACATTGTCAAATGAATGTTGTAAACATAAACAATGCATGTTAACATGTTATGAGACACATACCCCAACCATTCACTCATCTCCTACATATATCCACCCACTAACGTACTCATCCATCAACCACTCACACCCACACATCCCCCACCCACCAATCAACACATACATCTCCCATCTACCCACCCACACTCATACGCCGCATCCACCCAGCCGAACACACATCCCCCACCCTCACATATATCTTTTACCCACCCGCACATTCCACACCCAATCACACCGACCCCACCTACCCATACAAACATCCCTCACCCACACACATCTCCCCTCCCACACAATACCCCACCCATATACACATCCTCCACCCTCACATACACATCCCCCACACGCATCCCACATACACATACCCACCCACTCATCCCTCACCCACACACACATTTCCCCACCCACCCACACATTCCCCACCTACAAACACACTCACCACCCACACATACATCCTCAACTCACCCATAATTACCCCACCTACACACACCCTCATCCACACAGACATATCCCCCACCAACACACACACATCCCCAAATCCATCCCCCACACCCATCACACACCCATCCCCAACCCACAAAAATCTCCTACACACCCATTCACCCTCACATCTATCACCCACTCACCCACATACACATTACCTCATCCACACAAACCTTCACCCACCAACACCCCCACACTTTCAACCATCACCCAAACATCCCTCACCCACGCACACACCCCACTGACCACACATCCTTTCACCCACCCACACATCACCCATGCACCCAAACACAACCCCTCCACACATACATCCCCCACATACACATCCCCCAGACACACACGCATGCCTCATACACACCCACACTCCCTCGAATACACTGCATGCATGTACACATACACACACAAACATATACGCATACATACACAAACATACACACACATACACACGCCCATACACACATATATACACGTTCATAAATATAAACACTTGTACGCACACATAAACACACGTACAGACATACACACACAAAAGCACACACACACATGCACACATTTACACACGTTTAGACCCATACACGCATATAGACATGCACACACACATACATCCACACATATAAACACACACACACATAGACACACATATACACACTCATCCATCCACACACTTACACGCTGCCTCACATAATCACTAAAACTAATATGAATATATGTGAGCATCCTCACAAAAACATTCAAAATTGGGAAAAAGTGGGAAAACATGAGAAATATGGAAAATGGTGATGAAAATGTGTTATACATTGTGTAACGTAACAAAAAAAATATAGTGGTGCAATTCAGTAAGATAATTTCTAGAATTGACATAAACATGATGAAAAAAGCAATGCATGTCAAATTCAATTGGCAGTAAAAATGCTAACATGAAAGATGAGGATACAGAAAAAAATATGGCATAATGACATGCTTGCGCTCAGCTCTCTCTCTCTCTCTCTCTCTCTCTCTCTCTCTCTCTCTCTCTCTCTCTCTCTCTCTCTCTCTCTCTCTCTCTCTCTCTCTCTCTCTATTTCTCTTTCACGCACACTGACACACTAACTCTCTCATTGTCTCATTCTCTCTTCTCTCTCTCTCTCTCTCTCTCTCTCTCTCATTCACTCTCTCTCTCTCCCTCTCTCTCTCGCTTATATGCGACTCTTACACTCGCCCTCACTTACACACACATACTCACATATTCACTCTTACTCAATCTCTCATTCACTCTCCCACTTACACTCACTCTCTTAATCTCTCTCTCACTCACACTCACTCATTCACTCTCTAAACCACACTAACTCATTCTCTTATTCGCACACATAGACAAGCAAACAGACACACATACCCACTCACTCTCACTAATTCACTTTCTCATGCACTCTCTCTCTCTCTCTCTCTCTCTCTCTCTCTCTCTCTCTCTCTCTCTCTCTCTCTCTCTCTCTCTCTCTCTCTCTCTCTCTCTTACACATTCACTGGCTCTCATACTCACTCACTCACGCACATACACACATACCAACAAATTATCTCTCTCACTCACTCTAACTCACACTCACTCACTTTCTCACTCTATCACACAGACAGGCAGACACACAACATAACCTCTCTCTCATATTCACTCATTATCTCACTCAATCTCTCACACATACGTGTACACACACTCACTCACTTTTACAACCACTCAGGCACACGCGCATGCTTACTCTCTCACTCTCTCTGTCTCATGCTCACTCTCTCACTCACATTCTTTCTCACTCACTCTCTCACACACTCTGTCACACACACAGTGAAGAATGATAGTGAAAAAATGATACCAGTAGGTGACTTATGGAGGCATGTAGTCGGTATGAATTAATTATTGAAAGAGTTTTCGTTTGAATGTGTAGGGACTCATTGGAGTTTTCAGATCTGGTGAAGGCTATTCCACAAGTGAGCACCAGAATACGCGACACAAGTTCTGTATAAGTCTAATCTAGGCTTCAGAACCTGTAATAAATTTAAGCGCTTACTGATCATTGCATTAGATCATGGCATTAGATTAACGGTAGAAGATACTCTGGGATATTTTCAGATATAATGTTATTCACTAATTTTGCTTTGTTAAAAAGGAAGCACTTTCGAAGTGGTAGAATTCTTTGATGGCTGTATAATTTCTTACTTTCAAAGTGCTTTATGCCAGAAATTAGACATGTAGCGCGGTTTTGAAGCGAACTACAGTCGTTTCTTATTAGATCTAGGGCAACCATCTCAGACTGAGGAACAATAATGGAGAGGTGATTGGATATAGGATGCATAGAATATTTTTCGTGTGCTTTCATCCACGAAGTGCTGAATTTTAGCAAGTTGGTAAAATGTTTATCCTATTCTCTTGGTAAGGACGTGAACATGAGAGCTCCAGTTTAAATGTCTGTCAATTAAAAGACCTAATGTGTTATGTTCTTTTACATTAATTATAGGTAACGTGTCCACGTGGAGCTCGAGCGGTGCCCCAGTTATGGCTAGGGTCTGTAGTTTTTGTCTGGTCGTTATTAGCATCGATTTGGTTTTGTCGATGTTAATTAACATGCGGTTTTCATTGCTCCTACTACTAAGGTTATCAAGTTCGTTTTGTAAAGAGCTAAGTCACTACGGTTCTCTTGACTAGATGTATATATTGCAGTCGTCCGCAAATAGGTCACACGAAGTATTGAGATATAAAGGAAGATCGTTAATATAAACTGCAAAAAGCAGCGGACCTAGTATTGAGTCCTGAGGCACACCAATATTAAGTTGTGTGGGTCTTGATAGACAGTTATTGAAGGACACTACTTATTGTCTGTCGGATAAAAATGACGTAATTAGGTTCACCAAATTGGTGCTAGTCTTCATTTGTTTAAATTTTCTAATTAAAATATCATGATCTACCATATCAAAGGCTTTTTTTAAGTCTACAAATACTGCTCCACAAATGTTGCCATTTATCGGGGTACAAAGATGCCAGTTATCGGTCATTTTTGTAAGAGCACTATGACATGAATATTTAGGTCGAAACCCAGATTTGCTGTCAATTATTTGATCGTTGTTAATTAAATGGTGTAATGTTATTTTATGTATGTGTTTTTTTAATGGCTTTGATAGCGACGATAGTAAGGAAATAGGTCTATAATTACCAAAGACGCTATTATCAGTTGAGCCATGTTTAAGTAGAGGATGAACTTTAGCAACTTCAAAGGCAGATGGAAAGTAGTTTTTGGACAGGCACTGGTTATATTTGAACGTTAAGGACTCGCTAATAATTGGTGCAGCACACCGAAGAATTCTATTACTGATACCATCTAGGCCTTCTGAATGTGTTGCTTTGAGATTTGAGAGATATTTATATATTTCTGCAACAGACACCAAGGGAATCTCAGGGAGGAATATTTCTAGAGCACTTCCCTTCACAGAATGATGACAGTGAACTTAAATTACATACTGAGTCTGGTATTGATGACTTTAGATTCTCTATTTCTGATTGAAAGAAGCAACTGAAATCCTAGTGTTTGGTATTGCTGACTCTGAAGCTTGTTTCTTGTTGGTTAGCGAGTTAATAGCCTTCCATATATTTGTGTTATTTGATTTATCTACAATCAAATTTTTGAAATGATCTTTCTTTATCCTACGAATGTCATATTTAACTTTATTTCTTAGTCTGCGGTAATTGACAAAATCTTTATTTTTGTGTGCTGTATCTCGTTCTCTCATGATTTCGAGAACTTCGCTAGTGACCCATGGGGATTTATGTTGATTCTTGACTCGAACTTCTTTGACTGGCACATGTTTATCAAATACATGGTAGACTGTCTTTGTCCAGTAAGCTAGTGCATCATCCGGATCAGGAAGTTGGTAGACATGTTCAAATGCTGCATTTTTTAAGTCGTCTAAAAATAAAGTTTGGCTGAGAGCTTTAACATTTCTAAATTTGTTGCTTAAATGTTTATTTTTAGGAGTTTTGAACTCAATTTTCGACCATGTACAACATACTGGGTAATGGTCACTAACTACACTAACAGGAATAGAACAGTCGATAATATTAACTGGACAAGTAACATATATATGATCAATTATAGTTCAGGAGGTGTCTGTAACCCTTGTGGGACAATTTATTAGTTTGAAATTGTAAGATAGAATGATATCGTCCCATGTCTGGTTGGATTTAGTACTATCTGTGTTAAAGTCACCTAATATCACGACTTCTCTACCTGCTGTAAACACTCTATCTATCATTGTAGTGAGACAGCTATACCAACTGTACCCAGCACAAGGATTCCGATATAGGTATCCAATGATAAACGGTTGCTGGTTGACTGGCTTCACCTCTAACCAAACACATTCTATCTCTTCTGTCTCGAGATCACGTCTACGGAACAGTTGAGAGAATTGGAAATATATACAGCAATACTTGTCTCTATTTTTTGATTTGCGTCTCTTCGAATTACTTTAAACCCCTTAAGAGCGATTTCAGAGTCGGTTATTTTGTCGTTGAGACGACTTTCTGTGATTCCAAACACATGGAACTGTTTTCACAGTATTACCGAAAGCTCACGTAATTTATTGATCAAATTATAGATGTTCAGATGGCCTATATGTAGACCATGTTTGTTGAGCCACTGATCGTGATTGTCGAACATTACACTATGAAACGATGATGTCGCTTGTGGTAGAAAAATTTCAGGGTTTTTGAAAATTTATTTAGTAGTAGTTAAGGCTTTTAGAGGGGGTAGGAAAATGTCTGTGCTGGAGTGACATCATGAAAGCTTGGTGCAGGGCTGCAGGATTGTATTGCATTAGCTGTTGAAGTTGACGGTTCCACTGATAGAAGTATATATTACCGTCCAACAAGGGACCACTGCTATGAGAGTTATTAGAAGTGCCTACATTGGAAGCAGGCATCGGGAGCACCGCAACATTGTTTAACAGTGTCCCCTTTGACATGATAGGGGAAGACTGTTTTACGGGCAAGGGAGGAAACAAAGCACCATAGTTAGCAACATTGGGATTGGAGCATGGGTTGTTATTTACGGCATTGGATTCCTGTGGAATAGACGAGGGTGGTGTGAGCAGAGATTGAGTGTTTTCTGAACACTGAGAGATGGCTACTGCTTGAGGTGAAGATCGATTTACTCCTGTAACTGGTTCTGGTTGTGCACGTTCAGGATATTTTATGTTTTTCGCTAGTATGCCAGCTCCTTGTTTAAAACAACGTAGTTGATCTCTATATAGTGTTTTCTTGGGAGCCCAGGACGGCGATGTGAAATACGGGGTATTACTATTATTGAAATCCATGTTATTTTCTTTACACAATTTATATAGAGTTAGATTGCCAGCATCGGCAGTACGGCGCTGGAATCCATAACATGGTGGGATGATTGATGGAAAGAAAATAGATGATTTAGGAAATTTATTGCGCAACAAGTCCAACGTAGCTAGTTGTTAGGTGCTTATGATTTTATTGTTCATAATACCGATGACATCAATATGGACTGTTGTTTTTTTTTCTAATTCTGAC
Source organism: Cepaea nemoralis (assembly GCA_014155875.1). Lineage (NCBI taxonomy): Eukaryota > Metazoa > Mollusca > Gastropoda > Stylommatophora > Helicidae > Cepaea > Cepaea nemoralis. Next base: position 34,147 of record JACEFZ010028281.1, on the reverse strand, counting down.
GTTAAACTTGTCAGTGTAGAGGTCAGCCTGTGAATGTCAGCTCCTGGTAGAGGGTAGATCGAGGTTGTTTCGCTGTTAGAAGATGACATGGGGTCACTATAGATTCCCTTGAGCAGGGAGTCCGACATGAGTTGCACTGTCATCTTTTGTTATTTCACGCTTTTGACGTGTCCGTCTGATTTGTTGCCACTGGTCGCTGCCGTCCTTCATGTGTTCTTGTTTATTATAGTCGTTGCTTGTTTGGGCTGGTTGTTGATGCTCAGTAGTGGTAGCTGCTAAGCTCTTTAAATCCTCGTCTGCTGCTGGAGAGTCTACACTTGAGGCCTGGGACCTATTGCTGATACGCTCATCAATGGGGTAGATGGATGGTGCGAGTTCTACAGGTTTAGTAGTGTTGCAGCCTGTAGGAAACTGTCTGTATGTCATTTTGTGACGAACATCCACTGGTCATACACACCTCTGCAGCACTATGGATACCTCCTGTTTGTGCACTTTTGTCAAATGACTGTGCACCCTTTAGTTTTAAGGCATGGATTGTTATTTTAAAGGTGTCCTACTCTTCTTTAAGGAGGCGGATTTCTTTTTGAAGGCGTGCTTTTCGTCTTTAAACACGGCAATTATATTAGATGTGTTGTTGGAAATAAAGTCTTTTAGCCTGTCCTCTAAAGCTTGGATGAGGTCACGACAGGCATTGTGGTTGTGCGGTTCGGCCCAGGAAAGAGTGACTAAAGGTGATATGTTAGTCTGATCAGATTGGGTTAGTGAACTGTGATGTTCTTCCGGCTTGAGCTTGGGATCAGTGTCTGCAGATTCACTAAACCGCATGTTTGAAGTTGGCATTGAAGAAGTCCGACGTTTAGGTGGCGTGCTCGTTAACTTTTTCCCGTCTTGTCTTTGTTTGTATTTTCATGGCGCTTAGATACAGTAGAGTTCCCTAAGTTGGACGCCATTTTAGTAATATATGCGGCCCCAACAGGGCAGGGTGTACACACAAGTTCGCCGCCTTTCGGTAAAGCGTGCTTGGCGACTCACCACGCCCTAGTCACGCATGGTTGAATAACACGTTGTCGTTAATCGATAATTGGTAGATTTCAAAATTGAATGCTCTTACCGTCCATTTCACAAAGAAATCCTCATTTTACTAAATAAACAGTCACATAAACTTAACATATTAATTAGTATTAGATCCAGTTTTAGAACAAACACAATGATATACACAGCATCTCGATTGAAATAAGCAAAACTTTGATAAATTATATAAAAATTGCGAGAGCTTGTGAAAACACGTCTGCTCGAAGCCCGAAACCGGAACAGGGATGAAATTAGAAATTAGTAGAGGTGGTTATTTTTCACAGTGAGCCACTTGGTTAGAATTTAATTGTGAGAAACAAAGATCAGTCTCCCAGATTAATCAAATATCACAATGTAACATCCGAGTAAATGGGGACATTCTTAATCGGATGGAACGGTAAAGCTATCTCGGAACAGTCATAATATCTGATCAAAGATGCTTTGTACAGTTTATACCAGTATCGTTATGACAAAGGTAGCCTATTAGAAGATATGAAACATTCCCATCGATAAACAGAAATGTAGCCGAGGGAAAAGACAAAGGGAGACAATCATAAGCTTGATGCTTCCTTTGCTATGGTGCTAAGAGGTAGAGAGTAGTTCTGACTTCGTTACGGCCAAAGAAGAAAAGTAGTAAAAGATAGAGAACCTCACACCGCCATCAACTGACAAAAAAAAAAGATGATAGTAATTAGATAAGAAGATGTAGTAGATTTCGGGCAGGGGCCTCAACTCTGGACAATAACTGTCATATTTGAGGTCCAGACAATGGATTAAGGTGTTAGATTGTGGTAGAAATAGTGATTGTAAAAACTAAAAGAGACTAAACAAACAAATCAAGGACAAATAAACAAGCTCTTTATTTATTTCTTCTAACAGAACATTGCATGTTAATAACAGATACGACAGACAACTGTATATATCAAATAACAACAGTGGGTAACCCCTAACCGATCAGCAGCACTTAGCTCAACAGGGTACACCAAGTACCACAACACAGGTGATCCAAACAATAGCTGGTTAGACTGACACAATAAAGAACTTCGATACAAGCGACACTGCACAGACAATAAAGCGCTACAAAAACATAGGTTACACAACATAAACCCCCAGACGCGACATAAGCAAAAGGCAAAAAGTGACACAATTTATTATCCCACCAAGAACCCAGGCCTGCTGACACTAACTAGTCAGCCGCTCGGCTCTGTTAACACATCAGTTGACCGCAGATTAACTCAGGGAATTGTTCTCACAACTGAACAGGCCGAAATATGGTGCAGCACTGCCCACATTTCTCATCTTCACAAACCGGGCAGGATGGCACTTTTGTTTTCACCAACAAGCCGGGGGAGACATCAGACAAAATGGATTTCCAGATTGCTTTGTTCTCAGTGGTGTTCCGCCGCAGTCCAGATTTTTTGAGTAAAAGAGGCCAAACGAAGGTGCATCGGTGTGTTGTGGATACCAAGGTGCATCGGTTTGGCGCTATCACAGAAAGATGAAAATCGTGTTAAGTGCTATATAGAAACTATACTGATGCATGCATGTGAAACATAGACAATAAGCTGAGAAACATGTAATACAATGGAAATGTGCTTTCCTGGGAAACTGCAAGGAATATCATGGACGGACAGAATCAAGAATGACAATGTCCTACTTGAAACTAATGAAAACCGAACATTATTTACATATGTTAGACGAAGACAGATACTAGTTGTTGGGAAATGTTATGAGGAGAAATAATCTTGAAAACTTAGTGACAACTGACAAACGTCAAATAAAAAAAGCAATAGGAAAGTAAAGAGAACGTATCAGGATTATACATGGTATAATCGGTACAAGATCGTTTGAGTGGCAAACCATGACCGTCCACGCTTATCGTCATGGTACATAATACTGATGATACAGTTTCCGAGACGGCACACTGTATCACTAATCAATAACCAAAATGTACCTGATATGAAAATATCTTAATTCGCTGCGGTGAGCTGAAAATGAAAATGACATTAAATAATGTTGATTTGCTCTAGTTTTCAAGATATATGCTATTAGTTTAGAAAATAAGGAACTCTGGAAAATCTAAACATCCCCTTTGCAGTACGTCCGACCTTACATGGCGATGATCTACAAGTTTTCAACGTGTAAGAATCATCTTCAGCTGAATTCACTGATGAAGAAGAAGACATTGTTGGTCCTGAACCATCAACCCCCAAGGGACGAAGATTTTGAGCAAACTACATCCACTAAACCACACTTAAAAACTCACGACGAAATGAATGATCTTGTAAGAGATCTGAATTTACCGAAGAACAAGATGGATCTTTTGGGTTCCACATTGCAACAGTGGAATCTCCTGGCAGAAGATGTTATAATGTCTGTGTATAGGAACCTCCAGAAGTCGCTCATTACATTCTTTTTCAAGGAGGGTGACCATTCTGCTTGCCGCTTTTCTGGTTTAATGGCAGCCTTCAACATCAATTACAAACCGGAAGAGTGAAGGATTTTCATTGATTCATCCAAGACGAGTCTGAAAGCATTTTTTTTTTAAATAATGGTAATGTGTTACCGTCAATTCCAGTTGGTCACGCAGTTCATTTGAAAGAAACTTATGAAAACATTAAGTAGTTTTTGAAGTGTATAAACTACGATCATCATCATTGGCTACTTTACGGTGACTGAAAAGTGGTCGCTCTTTTGCTTGGACTACAGGGCGGATACACTAATTACTGTTACTTTCTCTGTGAGTGGGATGACCGTACACAATTTACCATTACATCAAAAGACATTGGCCAATCAGGCAGACATTGCAGCCTAGTGGTAAGAGCGTTAAGAATCCAGCACTTGTCAACATCAGGAAGATTTTGTTGCTACCCTTGCACATTTAGATGGGTCTCGTTGAAAACTGTGTCAAGGAAATGGAGAAAACAAATGAGGCATTCAAATACCTCATCAGAAATTGTCCAAGACTGAGTGAAGCTAAAGTAAGAGAGGGAGCATTTGTTGGTCAGAAAATTAGAAGACTTCTTCATGATGAGAGTTTCTTTGCGTGTTGCATGGGACGGAAAGAGCAGTATAGCTAGTATTTAAGTCACGTGTCAGCAACTTTCTTGGTCAATGGTTTCACCAGAACATTGCTGCTATGGAGACAAGGTATCAAGGCAATTGGAGTCTTCAATGCTTGCTGCTTACTGTTGGACTATGACAAGAGACACTTAATTCATTGGCTACAAGAAGCAAACACAGAGAGCTCGAACAGCGATTGAATAATAACGGATTGAGTTCAAATGTGCTTTTTAAAACATTATATTTGAACTTTACTGTTTTTTTAAATTTTTATTTTCTATCATTTTATGTTGAAATATCAATTAATTGAGTATTTAACCACCCTTTTTCTACTGCTGAAGTAGAAAGACTAACTTTTCACCCCAGAGAAAACGAAATATGAATGTTTTCACAAACATACATTATTTGAATTACTGTAATGTAAATTCATCATTAAACAAGAGGGGACAAAACAGAGCTAGCTGGTGAGTTTCATCAAGATATTCGAAATCAGCATGTCAAAATCAATAAGAAATTGTGTATTTATATTTTGATACAAATAAATTTTGAAAATTTGTTGACTAGTAACTTATGAACCAAGTTTCTTGGATGTTCAGATCTGGTAGAAAGTCAGTATTTTGTCTTTCTTGGTTTACGATATTGTAAGAACTGTCTTGTAACTTTTAAGTTCAGAAACCGCAATTTTGTTCTGCAGTGATTTCGAAATTGTCCATGACCTACATCCGTATGTTGTCACAGGAAACAGCCATGTTGTAAAAATGTTACATTTATTTTGTCTTCTTATATTGATAGTTGGTATGATTTTTAGTGGGATATTTTAAAACACATAACCAAGACATATTGAAACACACACTTTGACAGCAGTTGCGAGAATTCAAAAGAGTGTATTCCCTTAATGAATTTAAACACACTCTATGAATAAAATATTTCAGGATTTCTTGCCTGGCATATTTCGCCGCATCTCGTCAGGTACATACAGCAGAGTTATGCATCTTTTCATGTAAAAAATAAATTATATTTTGGCTGAAATATGGTGTACATCGCCGCTGACATTCCGCAAATGTGTAGAACATTATATATTAGCCGATACCTGCCGTTACTATGTAAACAGAAGGACTTGGTGATGATTGCATATTAAATAAATTATGTGTTTCTTCGTGCTATCCCAAACTAAGAGTTTTGTACTGGAGCATCGGAAGTGTGTTGGGGTATGTAACGGGTTTTTCTCCTAAATTTCTCATTTCTTAGGCGTTTTATTGTTTTATTGCATGCGGAATGTATGTGTTCGTCTATGGTGTTTACACAAAACCCGACACTCCACTTTGTCCCAATGGCTTCTGTGGAGGAGTAAAATTGGGAGGGTACCAGCCTTATCCTAGTGAGAGGAAATGCAACCTAAAGGCTAAATGTCACGGCAAGCAGACAGGCCCTAAGCTTTGGTCGGCAACTGGTCCAGGATCGAAACGCTGACAGGCGGACAGTAAGAGCATTGCTTTGCTGATCTGACAGCTTCTGCAGCTGGTCTTGTTCCAGATGTATTGTGATCTTTCCTCTAGAGCAAGGGTGTCAAAATCAATCGCTCAGAAGGGCCAAAACTCAAATCACACGTAAGGTTGCGGGCTGGACAGGATAAACATTCAATAAGCCGAAAATTAAACCTGTTTTAAACATTAATATAAATTAAAACAGAAAAAAGTGTTAATAATAAAACATCATTGGTATACACATGTTCACTCTTATGTCAATTTGTCAGAGCACGATGTTTTGCATCTTTTCTTGGCTACAAGTTCGTTTATGTTGGGAGTAATGTTTTGTGTCATTGAGATTCTCATGATGGACTGCAAGTGTTCATCAGTGAGACGACTCCTGCGTGATGTTTTGTTAATCTTCATCACAGAAAACAGCTGCTGAGTTTGTCCCAAGGCAGGTTCGTGTTGGTTAAACTTTGACATATGTTGTCAAAAATGACTTTTCCTGTCGTTGTCATGCATGGATTTCATGTCCAATATTTCTTCTGTAACATTCAAACTGGAGTCCACTCCACGGATGAAGATGGCGAGCTGTGCAGTGTCAGTCGTGTCATTACTTTTATCGACAGCAAGGGAGAATGCAAAAAAGCCTTTTTCGATCATCTGTGTTTTGGCATCAGCGGCCATCTCATAAACCCGATCAACAACCGTATTTCTGCTTAGGCTTACCTTTGCAAACATCTGCTGTTTGTCTGAACACAAGACGTCACACGCTTTCATCATGCAGCGCTTCAGAAACTCTCCTTCTGTAAATGGTCGGCCTGATTTTGCGATCTCCTCTGACACAATAAAACTTGCTTTGACTGCAGCATCAGTTTGTGATTTTGCTTTGATGAAAAAAATCTGCTGTGATGTTAGATGCCTCTTCAATTCTTCTACATTCTGTAGCTGCTGCTCTGCATTCAGGTTGTTTAACTTGTCTTGATGTTAAGTCTCTTAGTGCCGTCGCAGATTATATTCTTTGATCACAGCCACATTATCTCCACAAGTTAGACACACATGTTTACCGCTAATATCAGTAAACATATATTCAGCGTCCCTGCGGCTTTGAAAGGCTCTGTTTTCAGAATCAACTTTTCTCTTGGTCATTTTAAAGGCTAGCTTTGATTTTAAAAGATTGTGCATCTACCGGCAAACGCTTGATTGATATCAGGTTAGCCGTAGCTGGAAAAGGTGATGTCATATCCGGGCATTACACTACTTTCACTTTTTATGCGCCAATCAAAAACGAGCATCTGAACGTTGCTAGGTAACTATAACGACGAACACTAACTCACTACACAATTTTTATTTTCGCTTATTCTGATCGAAGCGAGAACGCTGTCAGATAGCCTATCATTCGGAAGACTGTTAATTAGGGAATCTGATTTGCACTTTATATCGTGACCATAAAAAAAATATTTTTGCCTAAATTCTCTCTTGGGCCGAATATATTTGTACGTCGGTTGAGACCTTGCGGGCTTGATATGATTTTATGTGGCCCGCGGGCCTTGAGTTTGACACATGTGCTCTGGAGTAAACTAGGCAGACCGAGAAAGGGATCATGCTGGATGGGCAACACATCGTCTCTGCAATTCAGCCCAGGCTTTGTGCTATGTAGAATTTTAACTCCATTCCTGAACCTCGCAACGAGTTGTAGTTATTATGCCTTTTTTGAAGCACAGTGTAACAAGCTATCGTATGTCAAGACGGCAAGGTGCCAGTAGAGGTAGATGTTTATTCTCCAAGGCCTACATTGTTGCTTTTTTTTTTTTTTTTGCATATCCTTTACAGGACATCGCTGTCAACACCAGCAGCTTTCAGCTGTCTGTTGATTTCTTGGCAAGATTACGCTCAGTAGTTTGCCATTGCTTTCTGAGCGGCCGGCTCACATAACTCGTAAGTTACCGATGCGATTCGAACCAATGCTGATTCTCACTGTCATCACGTTACCCACGAGAGTATACGAGATTATGGAGAAAAGTCATAACCTCTAAGCCACGAAGCCGGCACATTGTTGCTAGGGTACAAAATATTATGAGTTTGTTTGTGGGTTTTCTCCACATGATCGCAACATAACTTTGGTGGTCTCATTTTGTAATGTCATACCCTGCTGCAGCCCATAATGTTCTTATTTGCTGTAATAATGAAGTCATCTCTGTTGAGAAGTCTGCTGGATAATGAAGATACCTTACTTTAAGGAGGTCTAGTTCGTCCTAAGTCGAAGAATAACTGTTCCTTCAGCCAGATGCTGTATTTGGAGTCGACAAGTTCGAAACTCAGTATGGCAACTACAGCTTTAAATTATTTGGGTAGAGTGGAAGGGCCGGGGAGAGAGAGAGAGAGAGAGAGAGAGAGAGAGAGAGAGAGAGAGAGAGAGAGAGAGAGAGAGAGAGAGAGAGAGAGTGAGTGAGTGTGTGTATGTGTGAGAGAGAGAGAGAGAGAGAGAGAGAGAGAGAGAGAGAGAGAGAGAGAGAGAGAGAGAGAGAGAGAGAGAGATTGATGTCCTAATATCTCTACTTCTTTCCTCTTCCTCTATGAGTGCCCATCAATACATGGAAATGTATATTTCATATTATTCCAGTGGTGCCACCCGCTCTGTGGCAGAGGAGTTACGGACGAAGTTAGTAATCCCGCATACCGCGTTCGAAACACTGCTGCGGGAAATTTGGCAGCAGTTCGCCTTGCGTTGATTTTTTACGAAATGGTATACCGTTCGTTCAGAAAGCAATGGCAAACTACTGAACTTAAACTTCCCAAGAGATAGCAAACAGCATAAAAATGGTGGGGTTGACTGCGACGTCCTGTAATAGGATATGCTACTAACGTTTTCGCCCCAGTGGTGCCATGGGTTTCACAGCAACTGCTATTTCTGTAGATGAGCATTTCTTGTTTCGCAAACTGTGGCAGGCCAAGAATTCAGGCATGATCTATATCCTCCAATATAATGTCAGAAAAAAGTAAAAGGCCCTTCTACACTCTTTAGAGCCGACTGGACATGTGGTGTTGGATCCACATTTGATTAGACAATCGCCACTCCAGGGGTGATGTGGTCAGTGTCACGCTGACCATCTTGACTTCCTCGGACATTTCCTGAAGCCCATATTAGGCCGGGTCGACCAAGGACCCTGGTCTATTTTAATTAGCCGCCTCCATGCGAATTGGAACCTATGACCAGCTTAGTGGGCGGTCAAGCGTCTACCCATTACTCGACTGCGGCTACCTGACATCATCTAGATTACCTACACCAATGTGGTTTTGAAAACAACGACAACAATAAAACTGTTTTTCAACAAAATACATCTCTTATGAACGCGTCATTTATAGAGTTAGGGTAACGTATGCTAAATAACAAATTGTGACCAGAGTATCTGGCCAACACTCGAAACTCCGAGGAAAGGCTAGACGGACACATAATCAGACTGCTACTGGTACCATTTGCACTAGGACTCTTCGCTGGCTGTTGCAGATGAGGACGGAGCACGTATTAGAATGTCCCGAGTGCTGTGATGTCGGTTCTTAACTCAATTAAACTCAAATAACACTAGTAACTAATGCATACTTATCGGGGTATGTCCACTCCTCTTCACACCTAATATAATCTTCCATGTTTACATTTAACATTGCATTTGACCTTGATTTTTTTGTTTTAACAATGTTAAATAGGGCCATTGATACCAAAGAAGTGCAGTCCCGATGACTCATCTGCTTTCAACCGCAGCGCCCAAACATAATTAGGGTAGCTTCTGTGATAATACTCCATGTTGTCTCAATGGTTTTGAAGTTATTACTGTAATGATTAGGTTTCTGTGGCGGGTAAATAACATATAAGAAGATATAAGGATCTACAGTATTAGGATCTATGATTAACAGTTCACGTTTACAAGTGCAGAAAATTGTTCAATTTACTGTAAGGACTCAACGATTAGAGCTTCAGTTTACAAACAGGTTTCATTTCTTAAAATATTAGCTCGAGTGTGACTTACCTTAATGATAAAGGGGATTATAATCATCATGCACCTGGACAAGTGGATTAGGCATTAATGTATCTCCAGAGTTCTCGGTACTTGTTGAACTAAGTCAATTCTACTTCTGGCATTCATTCATAGCCTAGTCTTAGACCATCATTGATCCCTGTCTGACTTTGTTTCTGCTACCAATTATCTGTCTAGGCGTTGCGACGTTCTCCGTTGCTTTATTCTCATTATGTCACAGAAGAATACTGATCTTATAATTGTATGTTATGTTCTAGTTCCATTAGCATCTTCCTGGCAAGCGTTCTTATTTACTCTGGCCAATAAAGGCATTCACAACATTAGTCTCAGAAATATCAATTGGGGAACTCTTCGAGGCCAATAAGACAGTTCATAAACAAACACACATGCATTGTTTGACGTTCATACAAGTAGTACTAGTTTCTACTTCTTTCTTCTACTTCTATGTGTGCTAATCAATACTTGCTTGTTTATTTATGAGTTAGTCTCTGTATCGCATCTCTGTTGCCTTTAAATTCTTCCTAGTCTATTCATTACGTCCCAATATTCACTGCCGTACTGCCGTACTGAAGAGCTGTCTTTTTCTGAAATTTCATGAAAATTATTTGTTATACAATATGCGTTTCACATTCCCAAATGCAGCGTTTGCTAGACCTATTCTTCTATCAATCTTTATAGCATACTAGCTGACCCGGCCCGGCTTCGCCCAGCCCCTCGCGATGATCTATCTATCTATCTATCTATCTATCTATCTATCTATCTATCTATCTATCTATCTATCTATCTATCTATCTATCTATCTATCTATGTCTGTCTGTCTGTCTGTCTAATGACCCAGCCCGGCTGTCTATCTATCTATCTATCTATCTATCTATCTATCTATCTATCTATCTATCTATCTATCTATCTATCTATCTATCTATCTATCTGTCTGTCTGTCTGTCTGTCTGTCTGTCTGTCTGTCTGCCTGCCTGCCTGCCTGCCTGTCTACCCGTCCGTCCGTCTCTCCCTCCGTCTATCCCTTCCTTCCTCCCTACCTCCTTCCCTCCCTGTTTGTCTGTCTGTCTGTCTGTCTGTCTGTCTAATAATTTATTGGTTGCAGTTAGAAAATTTCGCTTAATGCTAGGATTAGGAGGAGGAGGAGGAGGAGGAGAGGGGAGGGGGAGGAGGAGAAGAAGGGGAGGAGGGAAGGAGGAGGGGGAGGAGGAGAGGAGGAGGGGAAGGAGGAGGGGGAGGAAGAAGAGGGAGGGGGAGGAGGAGGGGAGGGGGAGAGGAGGATGGGAGGAGGAGTGGGAGGAGGGGAATTAGGAGGAGGAAGAGGGGAAGGGGAGGAGGGGAGGAGGAAGAGGAGTAGGAGGGGGAGGAGGAGGAGGGGGAGGGGAGGAGGAGGATTATAACGCATATGCCTGTAGATAACTGTAGCGAAAAGGTCCACCTATTTGAGAAATATGCAACAATTTTACATATATAGCAATGCTATTAAAAGTTATGTCCCCTCGCTATATAAAAATTATAATGGAAATTAATATTAAATAATATTAAGTAAATAACTGTTTGTACACTGACAAACTATGACAGTTGGCAGCACCGGAATGAGAAGAAGACGTGTAGATAATATCATCTCAATCGGATGGATCGTTCGCGAACGCATAAATAACATACAAACAGACATTACATTTTATGTATATATAGATCTGCCTTTTGATGTTATAACATCCCCCCATCCCCCAAATATTTGTATTTATTGATTTGGTTAAGCATCCTTCTATTGTAATATCACATTTCGGTGTTATCTTTTTATTTTATATAACAATTATTTCTTCTTTTTTTCTTGAAAATTAAAGGACGTCCCATGTTTGTGTTTTCTGTTACTACAATATCCACCAGGTATTGCCAATCTCTTGCGTTTTCCAATATCGATGCTGTGTCATCTGCATCACATCGATTGTTTATATAAATACCTCCAACCTGTAATGCTAGTTTATCTTTTGTATCTCGCATTATTATTTCGGTTTATAGAGAGAAAAGAGATACGGTGACAAAACATAAGTTCTAGGATTCGATGTCCCCTTGTTGCATAATTATGTCCTACAGAAGCATTTGTCATTTCTATGACTCTACGTTCTCTTACTGCCCAAATATCTCATCTAGTACTCTTTGCTTTATCTATTCTTAATTGTCTACTTTAGTTTCTATTTAAATTGCAGGTAACTGTTTCCAGTAAATACTCTTCATTAATCTAAGATCATTCCTATGTCTGACATTCACTTGTGACTCGTAATAATCCCTTCCAGGTCTCTTCAGAAAGCAATTAACGTCATTTTCTGGCTTTAAACTGCTTTCATTCATGAGGATTTTGGAAGATAATGTAGTGGTTTCTCTTGTCTTCTACACCTACTCTATGAATAAATTACCTCTGCATTGATAGAATGTCCCGCTGTCATGACAAATGAGTTCCCTGCTCTGGTAGATACTCAAACTCCAGAGCTGTATTTGCGCCTCCTCCATCACTTGTAGATTCAGTTGGCAGTTTCCCTTCAACGAAATGAGTATGAGACCACGATGGCCTTTCATATACTCTCCGTCGCTTTTATAAGACTTTTAGAGAACTAATCTTAATTATTTGGGGACTAACCTTAATTTTTGAATGTTTTTATAAGTCTTAAGCTCATTGGGCATATAGTGCTCGTCCTAGTTTTTATAGACCAACAATGGTATTGAATGGGTGATATGATCAACATCACGCCGGCCGCTTTACTTCATTTATATATAGTCGTTAAGTTTTCAAGTTTATTTCTACGCGTAATGTGTCCAAAAAGTCTTGACTATATTTAATCGCTCAAATTGAATTTACGTTTCCATTTCTTACTTTAAGGACTTTCTTATTCGTTGTTCTGTCCGTCAATGGTATCTTTCATTTTCCCAATAAATTACAGTGCCTTGGCACTGATATGAATTATGAGCCTCGCAATGGATAAGGCAAACACTCTGCAGACCACCCATGAACAAATTGCTAGCTAAAGATAACATGTGTGATCAAACAACACATTTAATCATGCTTGAATACGTGTATGTATCCGAGTGTGGAGCTGGCACGGAGGGGTGTAGGAGACGAAGAATACGTGTATGTATCCGAGTGTGGAGCTGGCACGGAGGGGTGTAGGAGACGAAGAATACGTGTATGTATGAGTGTGGAGCTGGCACGGAGGGGTGTAGGAGACGAAGAGTACGTGTATGTATCTTAGTGTGGAGCTGGCACGGAGGGGTGTAGGAGACAAAGAATACGTGTATGTATCTGAGTGTGGAGCTGGCACGGAGGGGTGTAGGAGACGAAGAATATGTGTATGTATCTGAGTGTGGAGCTGGCACGGAGGGGTGTAGGAGACGAAGAATACGTGTATGTATCTGAGTGTGGAGCTGGCACGGAGGGGTGTAGGAGACGAAGAATACGTGTATGTATCTGAGTGTGGAGCTGGCACGGAGGGGTGTACTAGACGAAGAATACGTGTATGTATCTGAGTGTGGAGCTGGCACGGAGGGGTGTAGGAGACAAAGAATACGCGTATGTATGTGAGTGTGGAGCTGGCACGGAGGGGTGTAGGAGACGAAGAATACGTGTATGTATGTAAGTGTGGAGCTGGCACGGAGGGGTGTAGGAGACGAAGAATACGTGTATGTATGTGAGTGTGGAGCTGGCACGGAGGGGTGTAGGAGACGAAGAATACGTGTATGTATCTGAGTGTGGAGCTGGCACGGAGGGGTGTAAAAGACGAAGAATACGTGTATGTATGTGAGTGTGGAGCTGGCACGGAGGGGTGTAGGAGACGAAGAATACGTGTATGTATCTGAGTGTGGAGCTGGCACGGAGGGGTGTAGGAGACGAAGAATACGTGTATGTATCTGAGTGTGGAGCTGGCACGGAGGGGTGTAAGAGACGAAGAATACGTGTATGTATGTGAGTGTGGAGCTGGCACGGAGGGGTGTTGGAGACGAAGAATACGTGTATGTATGTGAGTGTGGAGCTGACACGGAGGGGTGTAGGAGACGAAGAATATGACGTGTTTTCAGCCGTCGTGATACTGGGCTGTTCAGCATCTACACCTTACGGTATTTGCTGCTGGAGAAGAAGCGTCTATTTGTTTGCCTGGTGTGTTATGATGACATTTCTTAAATCAATCAATTACTCAATGAATTAGAAAGAGAATAGCGGAGGACAAGAACTAGTCATCCCACTTAGAATACGGGAATGTCTCACGCCTACATCAACATTATCTGCATTTTTTTTTGGAAGTGGGGGAATAATGTTCGCGCGCTTTTGAACATAAGCTTAATCCATACACGTCTTGTGGACTAATTTTTGCGAGTGGATTAGCTTTCTCTATTAGCAATGTCCCCCGCCATCAGGCGAACCCACTCCGATTTCTGAGGTACGTGTAATTTACGTCCCCAAATCAAGGACGGGAAGTCAACATTTTAGTCCAATTGACTGATGTAAGGATTGAACCCGTTACCTCGGCGTTAACACACCGGGAGTTTAAGAGCGAGCGCTCTTATCCATTCGGCCATATCACCGGTACTTTCTGGTCTATTTGTCATGTGTGTTGATCAAGGAGGGTGTGACCTGACAGGAAACGTCGACGCAGGAAAAAAAATACAAGCCTCCTAGTGATGAAGATGAAAGCCGTGTTTACACAGTTCTCTCCTACAACAGCGATTCTCCTTTCTATGACTGGGTGTCGCCCTTGCTGCTGCGCAGTGGTCCTCATGTCTAGGACTCGGTGTTCCCCACAGTTCTGTCCTACAGCAGTGGTCCTCATTTCTAGGACATTGTGTCCCCTTGCTGCACAGTTCTGTCTTTCAGCAGTGTTTCTCATTTCTATTACTCTACGTACACTTACTGCTAAATTATTTCTAGGCTGACAGTCTGCGTGTTCTTCTCCCACAACAGTTGGTCTCACATTCCACAACGGGATGTCTGTTTTCTTCAGTCTTCTTCTGTTTTATTATTTTTAATAATTTGTTGCATAGCCTTTACAGGACGTCGCAATCATCCCCAAATATTTTTTGGCTGTTTGTGATTTTTGTGTGTGGCAAGTTTACGTTCAGTAGTTTGCCATTGCTTTCTGAACGACCGGCATTTATACAATTGTATGAAAACCCGCGCAAGGCGATCTATTTCCAAATCGTACGCCGCTGTGTTTCCAACACGGTATGCGTGATTATGAATAGCATTCGTAACCTCTTCGCCAGGGGCGCTAAAACAGTACACTTCCCACAACGGGCACCCTTTATAATGTGGAAGGCAAGAGAAAACCATTACAATAATATCCCATGACTATGTCTACAAACAGCCACTACGATATATTTTAAGTGCAATGATAGTAAGTAAAGTAAAGAAACCTTTAACACGCCTGTAGGCATTTTGGGCTAATTGTACTATTTGCATTCTTAATAGACCAATAGGCACTAGGTAGGCTGGTGCGGTTAGCATCACGCCGTCCGCCTTTACCTTACAAGATATGTCCAATTTTTAGGTTAGGTTGACCGGGGAGACCAGGACAATTTTAAAAATCCTCCCCTGTGGAGATTAGAATAGTTGAGTGATATGATCACCAAATCCCATACTAGATTTAACATTGAATAATTTATCATTAACATAATCGTTACTTTTCTCCTGACTTATTTGTAACCATGGATCCACCGTGACTGGCCGGGCTTTATTTCAAGCTTATAAAATCTGCCGGCAAACAGAGTATTTATAGCATGTGTAATGTTGATACACTCACATTTGGACCGTGACCAGCGCAACTGAGTTCATGTCGGTGCTCTCACGTTTGTATCCTCGCCAGTGCCACACACATTCTCATTCCAAGCATCTGTTGCATCATTTCAATTAAGGCTGTCTTCTTGTCCTAGAAATCAGAAGTCTATGGCAGGGACCACCAAGTTAGAAACGATGTCTGCTACCCGCATGTATACACCCCGGCACGTATGTATACCAGCAGATGGCCCCCGTCTTTCTCACGCACACAACAGCACTCGGAAGCGCCTCAATGAGTTATATCGCCACCCGAACACAGGCTCATTTGTAACGTGGGTGGAGATCTGCGGGCAAGAAATAATCCAAACAAAAATAGACACTGCCACCCTAAAACGCAACCTGGAGCGCAGAATTCCGAACCTATTGTTTATTCTTGGGCCTCCCTTTTTGATACATTTCTTCTAAATTTAGTTTCAATGCCACATATTTCAAACATTGTTGCCAAAGTAATGAATTGGGTTTATTCAGAGACGCTTCCGTTTACTCTTCACTGAATGCCAAAGCTGTTGAGAAAATTGGTGAGAAAATCGTTAATTAATTTGTAAAAGCAGGTTTATAAAGAGGTAACGGGGTGAGAGAATGGCAATCTTAACATTCTGTACAGGAAAGGCCAGGCTGGAATACCATCTGTTCAGTAGTGAATGTAACGGCGCAATTTATATAAGACAACAAACATTTGTTATGAGAATGCGTAACTTATTCTCCTTATTATATTTATGGTCTATCCGGTGTGGCGTTAGTGATCATGCCTGTCCACTGTCTTATGTCTAATTTCCTGCCAATCATTTTGATCATCGATTTTCTTCCATGCCATGACGTCATACTGTCCAGCATCGTCTCCATCCCCCCCCCCTTTCCCGCCAGCGATTTCACCTTGTGAGGGCATACTCCAGCTTCTCCCTTCTCATGACATACCCATAGAATGTGGACTGTCTTCTGATATGAGTAACCAGTTCCCTTTTCCAGCTAACTTTTTCCAAGATATCCTCACTGCTCTTTCAATCCGAGGATGGTGTTTTCGTCATTCTTCTATAAAACAACAATCCACAGCTTTCACATAATTCCTCACTTTGCGACACATTAGGAATAAAGAAACCGCGTGTGACATACGGTCCATCCACATCGTCGACAAACTCTATGGATGTGGCCAGTTTACCGCTGCTTTATACCATTTTGGATGTCTAAAAAATTAATAATAATTGTAAAATTAAAAATGATGATGATGATAATAATAATAATAATAATAATAATAATAATAATAATAATAATAATAATAATAATGGTGAAGATAATAATAATAATAATAATAATAATAATAAGAAGAAGAAGAAGAAGAAGAAGAAGAAGAAGAAGAAGAAGAAGAAGAAGAAGAAGAAGAAGAAGAGAAGAAGAAGAAGAAGAAGAAGAAGAAGAAGAAGAAGAAGATGATGATGATGATGATGATGATGATGATGATGATGATGATGATGATGATGATGATGATGATGATGATGATGAACGTCACCATCACCAAGGGCAGCAGAAGAAGATATTATAATTATGAGAAGAGGCGGCCCAATATTATCAATATTAGAAGATGATTATAATGGATGGTGGGGTAGGGGTATCACCTATCAAAGGAGAGGTAAGGTGCCTCATTCCCTCCGCTAGCCTACAGAACACCCTTAGGCTAGGTGGAGTACCCGTTTAGCCCCCCCCCCTCCATCCCCCTCAGATCAGATTTACGTGAAGCCATGGGTGCAGGTGGTGGATGAAATTGAAGAGCAGCCAACAAATAGTTGTAGAATATGGTATCCAACTTCACGACGGCAGGCAGAGGATCTCTTCTTTTATTTTATTTATTTTTTTTTTTATTTTTTTTTTTTTTGGGGGGGGTTGAGAGAAGGGCTACGGTCTTCGACCAGTATGGTCACTGCTAACAAGAAAAGCAATGGCAAACTACCTTCTTTACAGATGACAAGAATATCATGAATTGCAATCTCATAGAAAATCAGAGAAACGGAGTAAATGGGTGCTCCATAGAAGCAGCCTCGCCCGGTAGGGGTAGTCATGTGCTCCAGGTGACTCCAGACCGTCAGCAGGAGACTGAATGCAAAAGATTATCAATATTGAAAGAGGAAACATTGAATGTAATAACTAAGAGTGTGGATGGAAACTTTGATAACGTTAAGAATGAAATGAGAAGACTAAATATTAACATGTTAGGTATATGTGAGACCAGATGAACAGGAATGGGCATTATAACATCTGAGGTATATAGCATAATCCATTCTGGTGGAGAGAGTATAACAGAGAAGCATAGAAATTATAATGGATACAGAGAAATCAAAATCGATCAAAAGATATTGGACTGTATCAGACAGAGTGTTATTGATAAAGTTGAGTGAACGTCCTTTTGATGTCAATAAAGTTTATGCACCAACAGTAGAGAGCAGTGATGACGGCATCGATGAATTTTATAATGATTTACAGAAGGCCTTCAAGAAATGCAAGAATTATGAGGTAAAAATCACAATGAGTGACTCGAATGCCAAAGCTGGAAAGCAATAGGGCGGATGCATAGTAGGCAAGTATGGACTAGGGCAACAGAATGAAAGAGGTTGTAGACTTATACAATGGGAAAAAGAGCATGATATGATTATTGGAAACACCTGGTATCAACATCACACAAGCCTCAAATCAGGTAAAGGCAGTTCTAATGCCTCCAGCTAATAGACCAATTAGCCTCACCAGCTGTCTCTGCAAAACAATGGAGCGCATCATCATTCACAGTCTGCAGTGGTGCATTGAAAGTGAAAACATCCTTGTGCCACAGCAGGCTGGCTTTAGGCAGTGCTATTCTACGGAAGGTCAGACAACTTATCTCTCTCAAGACATTGAGGATGCATTTGAAAAGACGAAATTTGTGCTTGCGGCATGGATAGACCTAAAAACAAGCCTTCGACAACGTCTGGAAAGAAGGTCTGATGAAGAAACTGAGAAACTATACAGTCAATGAAAGAATGTACAAATGGATAAAAGCATACTTGCACAACAGAAGAGCCCGAGTACAGATAGACGGACTCAAGAGCAAGAAAGTACTACTGCGTCACGGTGTTCCCCAGGGAGAAGTCTTGTCCCCCTCATTTTTTTCTAATCTTCATCAATGATTTTGTTGCTAAAATACCACATGGAATTAAAGAGGCAATTTGCGTTGATGACCTGGTTCCGTGGAGCACAAATAAAACATGCATCAGTGGCCACCAGATCGCTACAAAGAGCTGTAGATGCATTTGTTGTATGGGCAAATAGATGGTGTGTCAGCATAAACACTAACAAGTGCAGCACCACTCTATTTACCCTCTCTCCAAAACAAAAGGCAGTGATCGTCCAGATAAATGGAGTACCCCTAAGAGAAGATAAAGAACCAACATACCTTGGAGTAACATTTGATGACAGGCTGACATGGAGAAAGAACATTAACAAAGCAGTAGCAAAAGCCAGAAGATAAATAGCCATCCTGAGAAAACTAAATAGACCCACATAGGGAGATAGTGGGAACATACTTAGCAAAGTTTATCAACAGAGCATCTGGAATACGGGTCAACTGTGTGGTGTTCAATATCAAACATCACACTAAAAGAGCTGGACAAGGTGTAAAATCAAGCACTTAGAGTCACAACAGAAGGGACGAGATCAATCCCTATAGTGGAGATTGAGAAAATGGGGAGGACACAAGCATTGAGAAAGCGCAGAGATACGAACACAGTAATACTAGCAGAAACGTTCCTCAGTATGCCAGGCCACCCTATGAAGAGCTGATTTAAAAACATAGTTATGGGGCAGTTGAAAAGAAGCAGTTTTATCAATCAGGCCAAACGATTCTGCAGAGAAACCACCGATCAACCCACAATTAGTATACCCCTGAAACATATTCCAGAACGAACTTAGACTATTACTACAAATCCAGACAAAAATGAGAGGAATATTTGACAAGGAAGAACAGAACAGTGTACAGCGCAGAACAGCCACTCTCAGCTTCCTTAACGAAGAATACCCACAGGACCTCTGGATCCAAGCCTAAACAGATGAGTCAGCAAAAAATACTGTTCGAAATGGAGGAGCAGGATTGTATATTGAATAATACTAGGAATAAGGCCAGAGTACCAACAGGAAAGTATTGCCATAACTATGATGCTGAAATTGAGGCAATGAAGATAGCAACGGAGAAATTACTAAATACCAGCCATGTTACATAACCTGTGGTGCTATTGGCAGATGCAAAATCAGTACTCGAGGCGCTCCTGTCTGGGAAATTGCCAGTACTAAGGACACTACTTTCTGAACTTATCAGTCAGCGTAAGATCACCATACAGTGGATACTATCTCACTGTGAAGTATACGGAAACGAGAGAGCTAAGTAATGAGCAAAATACGAACATCCTGATTTGCCGGTTACATACCACCAAAAGAAAAAGAATTATGAAATCAGTCAGAAAGCCACCAAAACCTGTTCAAGACGACTACTACGTTATGGACAGACCAGAACAAGTCATTATTCTGCGCCTCAGAGCAGGACACAATAGATTACGCAACCACATGTATACAAAATTCAAGATTGGTGACTCAGCCATGTGCACATGTCGATTGGCGTAGCAGACAGCAGATCCGCATACTCCAAGACTGCCAAAAATACAACATATCTAGGCAGACCTTCTTGTCTAGAGAGACGACAATGGAAGATAAACTCTCTGGACCACTGCGTGAACTAAAAAAGACAGTTAAATTCACACAAGAGGCAATATTGCAGTCATAGACATATTTCAAGCGAACGAAAGAAGAAGAAGGAGAAGGACATCGCCCAAGGAGATTATGGACATGAAGGAGTCCTAATCATAAGATCAGAAATCAAACTGATTACATTCTCATCAACAGAACATTTCGAACTGCTTTAAAAGTCGCAAAAACTATTCCAAGCGCAGGCTGATATAGCTACCATAGATTAAGCATTAGCAATATAAAAGATACATATAAAATTATAGAAAGGCATATATACATTCCTGTGGGACTCTCACTTTTGTGGTGCCGTCCACATCCCAGCTTGTCAAGTTGGAACGGTTGAATGCTTCACGATCAAACCGTCAGGGAAGGCAGGGACAGTCCATGGCATTTTCCGCCATCCAGGGTGGCTTCCATAGTTGCAGAGCCGACACATAGCTCACCGATGGAATCGTCACGTCCTGTTCATGACTGCTTTAATTCCTCACTCCAATGTATTGGGCATTTCGTTCACCACGGGCCTTTCCCGGACAAACCAGACCGGTCTGCAGACGGTATCCACTCAGCGAGTTTTCGATTCGGACATGTGCTTGTAGCTGTGCCCGTCAGAGCTGTTCCAGGCACAACGGACATTAGGAAAACTAGCTAGTCAGAGCTTTTCTGGACACGATAGGCATTCGGAAAACTAAGTAGTTAGAGCTGTTCCTAGCACGAAAGACATTTTACTCGGACGTAATTGCGTAGTGCCAATTTTTATTTTGCCATCCGTAGGACGGCACTTCCGTCTTCGGCGGGCATTTTCGATGAGGTTAGCCTTCCTCGGGTTTCGAGGCCCGTTAGACTCTTACTGTTGTAGTGTCGCCCACATCTCAGCTGGTCAAGGTAGATCGGTCAAAGACATCACGGTCAACCCTCAAAGGAAGGCAGGGGCAGACCATGGGCATTCCCCACTATCCAAGGAGGCTTCCATAATTGCAGAGAAGGCACAAATTGCTTTAAATCCTCACTTCCATATATTGGGCATTTCGTTAGCCACTCGCCGCTCCCCGCACAAACCAGGAATAGTCAGTCTGAGGACGACATCCACTAGGTAAGTTTTAACTTCGGACTTCCACGCAATGGATTCGCTAGCCAAGCGTTCCATTTCGTGTTAATGAGACGTTTTTCACCTTTGACTGCACTCACTCTATGAGTATAGATATAGACATTTTCCGTAACCATTTCGTGCTACTGGGGCGCTTTTCTACCTTTAGTACTCGCTCACAAGGTAGGTTACATGTGCTGCCGGCTCAGCACTTTACCTCCGGGCATCAGTGAGCGAGAAACGGCCAGGCCCTCTCATCCGAGGATCCCTCATATCCCCCAGCTGAGAGCTATCGAACAAGTATCTGAACTAACCATGTGGCGTGCTCAGCATCTGACCTCTGTTTTGCAGTATGTTGGTATCGGCCAGGCACTCACATCTAGGGGTTAGTGGCTTAGAGGCGTTCAGTCATATCCCTCAGATGGTAGCCTTAGGGTATGTCTCTGGACCAAGTATTAATGGCTTCGTGCACCTGATTTGAGCATTTGACTGCTATCCTCAGTTTACCTGTAAAGCAGCAGGTTGTGTCTCTCTTAGTCTGGTCCCTACTTCAAGAGCTGTCCGACATGTAGTTGTATATCCATCGGCATAGCGCTTGGAGTCAATGGGACACTCAAGCGCTCCCCCCCCCCCCCCAACCGCGGCAAGGTGGAGACACATCGGGGGGGGGGGGGCGTCGTTTGGATTTTATTGCAGGTCGAAGGTGATTACTAAGAAGATGTGTATACTTATCAGTGGTGACAATTCTCCCTCTTGGCATGTAGTGCTTTAAAATCAAATCTTTAAAATCCCAAAAGAGAGTCGGTATAACCTTCTCTGCAGATGGCTGCGTGCGAAACCTCTTTGGTTTCGGTGAGGAGGGATGGCGTCATTCCTTGCTTGCTCTCTTCATTTCCGGCTCGTGGTAGTAAACCCAGGTTTCATCACAAGTAACGGGACGCAGAGGTGTTTCAAAGGCACCAGGGCCGCGTTATATACTGGCCAAGACCTTTTGATGCGTCCTCGTCGAGCGTCCTGTGCAACAGGTCCCTTCGGAGTCCTGGCTAAAGTCAGTAGGATCGCCGATTCCTCCGAAGTCGGAGAGTGTCTGCCTGTACGGCGAGGAACCACCAGTCTGCACACCAATAAGCCAGACATGGGACAACGGATACTCACGCAAACCTCAGGTCCTGTATGACACCACACTGATGTTGGACAATAGGATGCCTTCATACGACGTACAGGACTTCGCGTTGGAGCTCAAGCCAACGAACACAAGCAAGCAAGCAAGCAAGCATCACAAGTAACAATTTTTTATAGGAAACTATCACCTTCTGCTTCAAAGCACTGCAAATGTTCTTGACAAGTATCAATGCGTCGTTGTTTCAGTTCTGGAGTAAACTGCCGTGGTACCCACCTTGCTGACACTTTGCTGTACTTTAGCACAGTCACGGATGATGTGGTGTACTGAACCTTGACTGAAGTCAAGATGTACAGCAAGGTCACTCACGGTCAGTCAGCGGTTTTCCTGTACGAGGCCTTGCAGTCGACTCTGGGATCACTATTTGGTCTGTCTGATCCAGTCGTGAACAGTCTGTCACAGAAGTCACGCCGTTTTGAAACTTCCTACTCCACTCATACACTTGCTGGACTAACAGGCATGCATCATCATATTGGAATTTCATTCGCCGATGAATTTCTATAGGTTTCACCAATTCACTGATCAAAAAACGGATAATAGAACTCTGTTCCTCTTTGGAACATGTCAAAAGTGGGGCGGCCATCTTTAAACTCCCTTTATGACGTCTTATGCACCTTGATGTCACGTGCTTAGCCCTCTTGACATCCTTAACAACAATATTGACAGGTTACAAGAAAACGGCATGGTTATTGTAATTTCTATCACGCTTTTAAGATTTTCATTTAAATTCCCCACGAACATGATTATGTGATTGTTTCTCCAAACAATCTCAACATTCCTTATTTGTTTAATTGTTTAAAGGCAAGGAGCACTGCACAGGGTTTTATCCAATTTAGCTCTGTCTCTTTCCACAGGGCGACCTGTCGAAAGCGTCGCACAAGGCACGAATTCCGTAGCTCCAGCGACGAACCAAAGGAGTCTCCAAGAAAATTGCACTATGAACCGACCGACGTAGCTCACAAATGAATGATGCGTGTTGGTAACTCACATATGTATGTTATGTGTTGATAACTCACATATATATGATGTGTTGATAACTCACATATGTATTATGTGTGTTGGTAACTCACATATGTATGACGTGTGTTGGTAACTCACATATGTATGATGTGTATTGGTAACTCACAAATGCATGATGTGTGTTGATAACTCACGAGTATGACATTTGTTTGTCAACCCCATACTTACAACATGTGTTGACTAAACATGTACTTACGACATGCAATTGCTACTAAGTGATATGACGTGTGTTTGTAACTCACATATGTATGACATTTGTAGGTCAATCACCTATTATCGACATTTATTAACTGAGAACATGCGAGTAGTTGTGACGTTAATGACACTCGACTATTTTCGACCAGCCAATTGTCTTCTATCAGTTGTTAGGGACCCTTGAGACTATCTAAATAGCACGGAAAAAAAAAGTCTTCTAAATTGTTTTTCATTCAGAACATATTGCCAGCAAAACTTTCTCTATTATGATCCACAATTTTGCAATACTGCTGTGTATTAACAATCTCATGCGTCACTGCTTTTAATATATTGAAGCCACAAACATCGTCACAGTGATTGTACTCTTGTTACTTACCTTCATCATCATCATCATCATCATCATCATCATCATCATCATCATCATCATCATCATCTTTTTCTTCTTCTTCTTCTTCTGCTTCTTCTTCTTCTTCTTCTTCTTCTTCTTCTTCTTCTTCTTCTTCTTCTTCTTCTTCTTCTTCTTCTTCTTCTTCTTCTTCTTCTTCTTCTTCTTCTTCTCCTCCTACTTCTTTTTCTTCTCCTTTTCCTTCCGCCTTGTCTTATATGGTCTTCATCGTGAAGTTAGTTACAGCGTCCTGGACAATGTCATGTTATATGCTGTCTTTGTATATGTTGGATTGCGCTAGAACATGATGTGGCAAATATGGAACGACTCGTTGCTGTGAAGCTGGAACTGTACGTCTACAACTACTTCGTGCTTATTTGTAGCATTGCTGGCACCTGGCCAGTGTTCCGGTTTGACTTCTTGCATGTGTGGTAACCAACAATAGCGCATGACCAATTTTGACAATCAATACAACATTTCTTCAATGTCGATGTCGTTGCTTATTGTGCTTGAATACAGCTTCCCGTCTCATCTTTTGTCAAACATTTCCTTTACAGATGTTTCTCAGCGGAATAATACCATGCTTTCTAGTATCTTCTTTCCACATCTTCCCTTGCCTTTCTTCCCATTAAACCTTACTGTTGTCAGGCATTTCTTGCTTTAATCCTTTTTTTTTTTTGGACATGTCCAAAGTATATGGATTGTTTATGTCTGATGAGTGATCAGCTCCTTTCGTCAGTACTGATGCTTATGTGTTAGCGTCGACGTTTAATGCTGACCAAGCTCTTCCTTCACCTGCAGATGGCACATCCTGGGTAGGCATTAGTATGCCTAACAAAAGGGGGACTGCCCATAGTCTCCACTGTGATGAAACCTGCCGAGGACTACAAACTTTGCACTCTGTGAGATTGCAAGAGAATCGTAGCAATCACACCTGATGATCGTAGACAATCAGTATCCATGTCTTGCACTTACCAATTTACGAGCTAGCGAGCATGGTAAGAATGAGTGAATCGCTTGACTACCGGCACGGAACCTTGTCACAAGTCCCCGCTTGCTCCAGTTATACAGGAGTGCGAAACTTGAATTCAAGAGGTTCGACAACAACAACAACAACAACAACAACAACAACAACAACAACAACAACAACAACAACAACAACAACAACAACAACAACAACAACAACAACATAACGACGACGACGACGACGAGACAACAACAACAACAACAACAACAAAAAGTAATAATTCATATTTGTAATTCACTTCAGGGTTAAGCAGTGGCTTATCCTATACAGAAATGTTCCCCAGCCCATTCGTGATAGCAGGTTGTGGATTGAGCTTGGGAGGATCCGACAGATAGGTGTCTGTTAAAGTCTCAAGTTCGCGACGGACGCCAGAGAATCTCCTTATAGACAATAGCTACGGTCACCGAACAGTATGGTCACTAATGAGGAAAGTAATGGCAGACTACCTTCTTTACGGGTGTAAAGAAAATTATAACAGACAAAGAAATAATTCAGTACCAAACAAAAAAGTAAGTTAGGACCAAACAAGGCGCACAATCAAATGAACACGTATTATAATGAAAATGTCTATTCGCTGAGCGTTAAAATTGCGCAAGTACTCCGAAACGAATAACACGATGACGCTAGTATAGGAATGTAAAACAAACCCTTCGAGCCAAATGATATGTCACAGTTGGCGATATATTATCCTTCGACACTGAATCAGTTTAGGCCTCTATATTAGTCTTACACATACTTCTCATTTCCATGCATGAATTTATGAAAGGAAAGAATGTAACCTAATTGATATATCGGTGTTGTTCCGCTTAGCTTGCTTGCTTGCTTGTGTTCGTTGGCTTGAGCTCCAACGCGAAGTCCTGTATGTCGGATGAAGACATCCTGTTGTCCAACATCAGTGTGATGTCATACAGGACCTGAGGTTTGCGTGAGTATCCGTTGTCCCATGTCTGGCTTATTGGTGTGCAGACTGGTGGTGCCTCGCCGTACAGGCAGACACTCTCCGACTTCGGAGGAATCAGCGATCCTATTGACTTCAGCCAGGACCCCGAAGGGACCTGTTGCCCAGGACGCTCGACGAGGACGCGTCAATAGGTCTTGGCCAGTATATAACCTGGCCCTGGTGCCTTGGAAACACCTCTGCGTCCCGTTCCGCTTAGCGATATGAATGTTTACATATGTATTGTCATCGCTATCGTCGATGCACGGGTTTTGCACGGCGTTGCACAGTTCAATAAAGCTATAAATCTTGTATCGACTATTGATTTGTGACATGTGACGGCTAAATATACTCAACTGTAGTTACCAGGATGAGGCAGAATTTATTTGCCAATTTCCAGATAAGTTGATAAATAGCATATCATCATCATCATGTGCCATGCCGATAAGCGTGGGCGGTCATGTTTCGCCATCTCACTCGATCACCAGAGTCGTGGATCAGGTCTGTGTTCCTGTCTCAACTATACCACGTGGCCAAGCCATCTACGAGGGAAGTCAATAAGTAAGTCACAAATGGCTGTAGACCGATAACTAAATATGATAACAACTTAAAACCAGTTTATTTTTATACATACATTGTCTCTTTATTTCTCAACATAATTTCCACCAACATTGATGCGCTTATCCCATCGTTTTATCAGTCCTCCCAAACCGGCTGCATAGAACTGCGTGCTCTGTTTTCTTAAACACGTTTTCACTTCACATTCATTCTCGAAATGTCTCCCGCCAAGGTGGGTTTTCAGTGGACCAAAAAGATTGATTGATTGATTGATTGATTGATTGATTGATTGATTGATTGATTTAAGAACCGACATCACAGCATTCGGGGTATTTCCATAAGCGCTCCATCCCCATCCTGAGCAGCCAGCGAAGAGTTCCAACACCTATAGTGCCAGTAGCAATCTGATTATATGTCCTTCTCGCCTCTCCTCTGAGCGTCGGGCGACGGCCAGAACCCCTGGTCACTCCTCGCTGTCTCATTCTTGCCAGACCATGGTGATTCATTTGCTCCTCCGAGGTGTGCACGTGCTCTCACAAGGCCGCAACCACGTCTGCCTTGCATGCATCAATATTCCGCCAAGTTTTGCAGAGCCAGTCAATCTGTCCACCTTTTCATTTCCCAGCACACCGGCATGCCCCGGAGAAATGATCCAGGCGATGCTTGCCACCCGTGTCCTCCGAAGCGAAGCAAGACACTCTGCACGAAGCATGCCTGTCCTCCCTTCCTCGGCATACTTTCTGGGTCGGTTACAATCACGGTGTGTGTGTGTGTGTGTGTGTGTGTGTGTGTGTGTGTGTGTGTGCGTGCGTGTGTGTGCGTGTGCGTGTGTGTGTGTGGGGGGGGGGGGGGGGGTATTCTCCATCCAGCGACCAAAAAGGTGGAAATCGCTAGTGGCTAAGTCGGGGTTGTAAGGCGGATGTTCCAAAACTTCCAACCTTAAATGGTTAATTCTCTCCTGAGTCGTATGTTGTCTGGCATTGTCATAAAGAAGCAACACTCCTCTAGTCAGCAGTCCTGGATGTTTTCTTCGAATTGCATCATGAAGCATAGATGGAACTTCACAGTACGATCAAAATTCGCATTGTCACCTTTCTTCTTGAAATTGGTTGAAAGCACTCCTTGGAAATCCCAGAATACTGTCAGCATAACCTTCCCTTCTGATGGCGTAACCTTGAATTTTTGGACACAAGGCGAAGAAGGATGTTTCCATTGCATTGAAGTATGCTTTGAATCGGGCTGGTAGTCAGCATAAACAGGAAGCATTACCTTATGAATGTCCTTCGCAGGCAGTCCTTTTGCCCAGAAATAACGCACAACAGCACGTTGCTCTTTGGTTGTACACTCCGCAAGTACGGTCACCATTTTGTTTATGCGCTGCGCATGCGAATGAGACACCTAGCGCCACCTGATGAACGGGAATATACAGTTCGATGTTGCTGTCACCTAAAGACACCTGTAGAAAACACCAACTACATTTACCTGCCATCCCACAGAACTGTGTGACTTACTTATTGACTCGCCCTCATATGCATTTTCTTCTCTGTCTTCCCCTTGTTATTTCCCCCTTAATCTTGCCCGTTGTCACCAAGTTCTCTAACTTATTTCTTCACATAACGTGTCCAAAATATTATCACTGTTTACATCAAATGTTTCTAATCAGTATATAGTTTTCATTTATTTCTTGTAGGGCTGCCTCGAAGTGCCTACACCGGCAACCGTCGAGGTATCACTCAACTCGTAATAATGCAAAACAGCAACGAAGGACGAGGAATTAAACTTGCGTCCTTACCTTGAATACAATGATAATCAACGGCACAAGTCAAGATCTCAAAGCGCTACCAGAAGTTTATTCCGTGGCAGACATGTGAACATTAAACTCACGTAGACCTGTAGGTTGACCCCTATAGACAGGGTCGGCGCCTACTTTACTGATCCACCGATGAGTGTTCAGTCTACTGCGCTCTGCTTGACGCCCTGATCCACTGATTCCATTTAAGCTGTAATTCCACTCTAGGTTTTTCCGCCCGGTTACTTCACTGCAGTATTATCATCAACAGATCCCTCTCCTGACTCATAGCTGTCTCACGCTCATATCATCGCGTCCAGAGGTCACCTCACACAGATCCTTAGAAAAACACGTCCTTGTTCTACAGCACAATCACAGCGTCTCCCGTTGCTGTCCACTGACGTTGTCCACATTCTCCTTGGATTCATTTGTTTACGTCCACTTTCGTGTCCGAGTGGGAAATTCCCATTTTCCAATTTATACTTTTCGTGGTGGGTCGTGCCGCCGTATGGCATAATGCCCCCTCCCAGATAAAAAAATGTGTAACATTTTTTTCCTTTTAACTATATGTGTATAAATATATTGTATAATCATAACTAACTATAACCATAATAACAACAGACTAGTACTTGGTTGTCCCTGTTTATCTACCCTAAAAAAAAATAAAGTTATACGACGGGCACGCCCACCTGTCCAAACCCAACGTTGGACGTCGTGTGGCTGATCATGGGGATCAGACCAACTAATAAACATATTAGTCCCTACCTTGTCTTAATAGACAAGTGTGTCCTAGCTCTAGGTACTACCATGAGTTTCGGACGAGGGTAATCATGGGGTTTCCAAGTAGATCATCCTCATTGTTGACCATCGTTGCTGTTATTAGTGTATACTCCATATATTTTCCTTCTTACAATTTTTTCATCTGTGGGTAGGGTGACATGTGCTCCACGAGAATCCTCAGAAATATTTTTTACTTTTGTGGATATGTTGAGAGCGATGACTGATTATTATGGATCTTCATGTAATAATGACACGTAATACAATTAATTCAACTAGAGATTCATTCTAATGATTTAACCTTATAATCAAATACTTTCCCGAACAATGATTAATTAACCCAAAACCATACTATAATATTTCAATTAATCAATACCCAATTAACTAACATTTGTTATTCAACCACAGAATTATAACATGTAAATTAAAATGTTCACTGTCAATAAGTTCACTTCACAGTTACAATACTTGTATGCTCGAATCCGTGTCTGAATAACCATGTTTGAACAACCGAGCGATCACACATTGAGTAGATACTTCCGATGGCGTAGTTATTCATTCCTACACTCTGTCAATATGGAAAAATTGCTACCATGTGTATCTATATCTACTAAATCATATCTTACATTACATTATATATTTTGTCAATTAATGTAACATTGTTATTCAATAAGGTGTGTTTTGAATTTATATTTATTAAATTTTATAACACTCATAAAAGAACAGAACATTAAAATATAATTAAAGAACCTATAACATAGATGTGTTCCTCTATTAATTATAATCGACTGAGAATGTCTCTGATTGACTGATTAAAATCTTGCAGACATAGAGTTGTGAAGAATCATACCTATTAAAGATACAAGACATCTAAAAAAAAATTAAATCAGGAATATAATATTCAACAAGAATAAATCTTGAAATTAAATAATATTCATATAAATTTAGTAATGTTCTCTATTATAGACATAATTATCAAAGAATAAAGAATCGAATTATTTCTAAGTTGAATTATAGAATTATTAGATAGTGTGAACAATTCTGACAAGTGATACCTTGCATAACTAAGTAATAAGACCTAAGATTCTAATGTGTCTGTAGTGTATGTGACCCTAACCTTTCATCCCATTTTATTTTCCTTTATTTATTTCTTCCATTCAATTTTTTTCTTTCTTTCTTTCTTTGTTTCAAACCTGTAAAATCTCTCTTCTGCACTCATGCCAATATTTGTACATTGTATTGATTGAAACAATGTTATTGTCTTCAGTCTTGTGTATCTTCTGTAATGCATACGCTGTAACGACGTATGTTTGTACTGAGTGCGTGTAACTTTCATTCTGTTTTTGGGATTTTTAACAAAAATGTCATTGAGAAACATGTAATCATGTTTGATTTGTTTTGTAACAACAGTTATTTCTTCATGTTTGGGTTCGTTGACTTTGTACAATTCGCAATTATTTACCGTTGTGTTATCACGTATGTCTACAGTTGATGTACCCTGTTCTGTTTGCGTGTTTTCTTCTTTAATTTCTTCTTCTTCTTCTTGTGTTGTTTCAATTTGGGCATTTGTACTTGTAAGTGTTTCGTTAGACTTGTGTTCTATAGTTCCTTTCTGAACGAAATCTCTGGCGTTTGGTTCTTTCACTACTGTAGCACATACTTTACTTGTGTGATTACTTTCTTTCATTTGTCTTATACGCTCCTTCCACATTGCTTCCTTTGCAATAATCTCATTTTCAAGTGTGAGTCGTTTTTGCATGATTTCTGTCTCTACGGTTAATTGTCTTGCCTTTAACTCTTTTTCCTTATCCACCATTCGTTCGCGTTCCAGGGCTATTCGTTCTTGTCGTTCACGCGTAGCTTGAAGTTGCTCTGTTGCCAGTTTCTCCTGTCGTTCCATCCTCTCACGTGCAGCTTGAGCTCTAAATTCCTGTATGACCCAATTCCTAAGTTCTGCTCCAGCCAATCCATTCTTCTCACCCAATTCCATGAAGTCTTGAAGTGTAGACATCTTGTCCTACCTATAAACTGAGCTATCTAGCTGAAATACATAGCGAAGTGGCAAGAGAAGAACAGACTCGACAAATTTACAACAAGGTTCTTCGCGGAACAGAGTAGCTATTGACTTCAATAATAAGTCCTGTGGTATCAACGTCGACCCGAAATATCAACTTAATTAACACAAATACTGTCACGTTGACGACCACCTAAAAATATATCACTCAAAATATACGATCTTTATACGAACCGTGACATATATAAGCCACAAAATAATTATGGGAAAAATATGTTCAATATAAGGAATATAAATATATAAGTACAGCGGACCAATACTAATACTGACAAAAGACGATTGACGTAAGACGAAAGTACATATTATCATTCATAAAAGACAAAATCAATTTTGAATTTTAAGTGACAACACGATAAACACTTTATATATTACTCACAATTACGATACTCTTATACTGAATGAACTATATGTAAACCATATAAATAATGTGAGAATATAAAAATATATACATATGACACTAGATAATCAATAGTCACAGTAGACGATTAACGAGAGACGAAAATACCAATCGATGTTTCAACCCGACAACAAATACTTTCAGACTTAGATTCAACATAACATACTACTGACTTATCATACAAAACAAAC
Source organism: Cepaea nemoralis (assembly GCA_014155875.1). Classification (NCBI taxonomy): domain Eukaryota; kingdom Metazoa; phylum Mollusca; class Gastropoda; order Stylommatophora; family Helicidae; genus Cepaea; species Cepaea nemoralis. The sequence continues at coordinate 2,317 of JACEFZ010028281.1, read as the reverse complement.
GGTTGTTAACTTATAATCAATTTTTACATAATTGAAAATACGACACCTTATTAAACTTTAAAAACAAAATCAATGTCACACCAATTGACAATTACAACAGGTACTGGCCTTAAGAAAATTGCGGTGTCGGTGTCCTCTACGAATTTCCAAATGTTCATTCCATGCTCGACTGTTCCAAATGCTCGAATATATTCGTTTTCTGCAGTCGACAATTAATGGAGGAGGTTCTCCTCGAAACACAATATCTGGTAAATTGACACGATGGTGTAATGCACTTACACCAGCACCTAGACCACGCGGTCTGTGGCCGACTGACAAAACCTAGTCGGTTATGGTGCACCCGTCGAACTTTGAGTTAAATTTGGGTATATGATTGTAACGATACCCACAGTAGACTGGTGTGTGCTGTCTTACCCGTCCTTCTATTCCTCTATGCTGACGTGTGTAGTGTCTTCCGTCATGTCCCATATGTAGTGTTTGGCGATAAAAAAATGCGATATTATATGCAGAAACTTCGTGTCCGTTGATCCTATGCCAGTGAGGTGTCAGATTAATATAATGAACTGGCACCGTGAGACAACCGAAATGCTGCTTCGCCAACTGTAAATAGTCAGCAACAATGTGTCCGTGACGACTGAAATGTCGCTAGTAAATCCTTGCTCACTTGGTATGGCGGCGCAATGTGAGTCTAGTATCCGATAATGGCATCATAATATAAGGTTGAGACAGTGAAGGTTGAGTGCGGGAATATTGTGGGGCAGTGTCAGTGAGGAAAAATGTCCTGAAAGGGTTATGTGGAGGAACAAGGTTTGGGAGTAGTGTCGTTCGTTTTCCACAGATTATAAAAGTGCACCTCCGACATTTACCGGTGACCCACGCTCCTCAACGTTGTCATGTTCAGTATACTCTGCTCTGTCCCCAAATTCTGCTAGGATAATTCGTATATAATGTCTTCTGTTTCGGAGTTCCTCGATAATGTGGGGTATGTAACAATTAACCCACAAATCGTTATTATGTATTACTTCAGAAATGGAGTTGCGAGAATAAATAATTACTAACTCCTGAGGCATAATGATCAGTTACTGTTAATAGCTTAATGTGACAGCGCAGTGTTTCTCAGGCTCATCAATGCCTACCATGATGGTTATAAGTATATTCTATATCGACCATGGTGTCAAACGTTTTGTATGGCTTGTGTCTATTGTTATCTTCTTTTCCAAGAGGTAACATCAGAGCTATAAGTGTCACACATTCGTTCTAAATATAATGTTCTTAAATATCTTATAATCTCTTTTATGTTCGTTGTTCAGAACTCTTTGATAGCACTGTGCTGTGTTCAATATAGTGCAGTTTTGCGCGTACGGTGCCGACTATTATATTTTTCCACTGCACTTCTTTTACGTAATGGTGTTCTTACGTCCCGATATGTTAATTCTTATTGCACTGTTCTTATACTATACACACTTTCACTTACTGTTGTAACTTGTAAACTGTATGATCTTTCAGTTTACTTCTTGCTCTTCTCCATTTTCGTGACGGTGAGTTTTGTGCGTTCTTTCCTTCTGTGTGTGATTCGTGTAGTACGGTGCAACTCAAGATGGATATCGGCGTGCAAATTTTCTACGTTAAGCTGACTGAATCTGGCAGGAATTTCGTGTTGAAAATTAATATTATGCAGCGAGTCCAGTGACGACCCCCATATGCCTCGAAGTGCCTACACCGGCAACCGTCGAGGGTATCACTCACTCGTAATAATGCAAAAACAGCAAACGAAGGACGAGGAATTTAACTTGCGTCCTTACCTTGAATACAATGATAATCAACGGCACAAGTCAAGATCTCAAAGCGCTACCAGAAGTTTATTCCGTGCAGACATGTGAACATTAAACTCACGTAGACCTGTAGGTTGACCCCTATAGACAGGGTCGGCGGCCTACTTTACTGATCCACCGATGAGTGTTTCAGTCTACTGCGCTCTGCTTGACGCCCTGATCCACTGATTCCATTTAAGCTGTAATTCCACTCTAGGTTTTCCGCCCGGTTACTTCACTGCAGTATTATCATCAACAGATCCCCCTCTCCTGACTCATAGCTGTCTCACGCTCATATCATCGCGTCCAGAGGTCACCTCACACAGATCCTTAGAAAACACCGTCCTTGTTCTAGCAGCACAATCACAGCGGTCTCCCTGTTTGCTGTCCACTGACGTTGTCCACATTCTCCTTGGATCATTTGTTTACGGTCCACTTTCGTGTCCGAGTGGGAATTCCCATTTTCCAATTTATACTTTTCGTGGTGGGTCGTGCCGCCGTATGGC
>JACEFZ010028280.1:177500-251104 GCA_014155875.1 Cepaea nemoralis | reverse complement strand
CACTAGGCAGGTTGTAGATAGGATGTATACACAGGGTGTGATGTGTATATGGTGGTGCGTATAGGAAGTGTTCACTAGGCATGGTGTATGATGTATAAACCAAGGTGTGATGGGTCGTTGTATTCATGGGATGGGTATATGGTGGTTACGTATATTAGTATGGGTAGTGATGAACAAGGGTGTGATGGGTCGTGGTTTCTACTCATGGGTATATGGTGGTGGTGTAGATATAATGTGTGCGTGGTGATGAACAAGGGTGTGATGGGTCGTGGTTTCTACTCATGGGTATATGGTGGTGGTGTAGATATAATGTGTGCGTAGTGATGAACAAGGGTGTGATGGTCGTGTTTCTACTCATGGGTATATGGTGGTGGTGTAGATATAATGTGTGCGTGGTGATGAACAAGGGTGTGATGGGTCGTGGTTTCTACTCATGGGTATATGGTGGTGGCGTAGACATAATGTGTATGGGTAGTGATGAACAAGGGGTGTGATGGGTCGTGGTTATACTCGATGAAGTAAGAGATGGTTACTATCATCTGAACAGTGTGATAGTAGTGAAGGTAAAGGGTGGTATATTCACCGATTACAAAGGAATCTTATAAAGTTATAATGGGTGTGGTGGTAAGGGGTATTAGTGATCAAGTAGGAGTGCTATAGGGGTGGTCATAAATGTAATAAGAGGTGTTCGCAATTACACACTGGTCAACCAGTGGTCAAGAGGTCAAGTAAGGGTCAAGTAGTCAAGTAAGGAAATTTTAGGGAAAAGTGATTGTAATGAGATGGTGATGATTAAAGAGTGGTAAATTAGTGGTCAAGCAGTGGTCAAGCAGTGGTCAAGTAAGGGAAAATTTTAGGGGAAATTGGTCGTAGTGACATGGTAATGTTTAATTAGTGGTAAATTAGTGGTCAAGTAGTGGTCAAGCAGTGGTCAAGCAGTGGTCAAGTGAGGAAAATTTTAGGGAAATTTTAGGGAAAAGTGATTGTAATGAGATGGTGATGATTAAAGAGTGGTAAATTAGTGGTCAAGCAGTGGTCAAGCAGTGGTCAAGTGGTCAAGTAAGGAAAATTTTAGGGGAAATTGGTCGTAGTGACATGGTAATGTTTAAATTAGTGGTAAATTAGTGGTCAAGTAATGGTCAAGCAGTGGTCAAGCAGTGGTCAAGTGAGGAAAATTTTAGGGAAATTTTAGGGAAAAGTGATTGTAATGAGATGGTGATGATTAAAGAGTGGTAAATTAGTGGTCAAGCAGTGGTCAAGTAAGGAAAATTTTAGGGAAAATTGGTCGTAGTGACATGGTAATGCTTAAATTAGTGGTAAATTACTGATCAAGTAGTGGTCAAGTAGTGGTCAAGCAGTGGTCAAGCAGTGGTTAAGTGAGGAAAATTTAGGGAAATTTTAAGGAAAAGTGATTGTAATGATATGGTGATGCTTAAAGGGTGGTAAATTAGTGGTCAAGTAGTGGTCAAGCAGTGGTCAAGTAGTGGTCAAGGTGTCGAGTGACCACTTAAATTGTAGAGGACGATGTGCCTAAGATTATGGTAGTGATTAAAGTGATCGATGACGTGGTCAAGCAGTGGTCAAGCAGTGGTCAAGTAGTCGAGTGACCACTTAAATTGTAGGGGAAAGTACGTATAGTGCAATGGTGGTGGGTAGAGTGAAGAAGAATCAATAGTAGTGCTAATAGTACTACCAATATTAGCGACAAGCACAAAGACAACCAAGTACATACTTGATACACACAAATACAAAGACAACGAAACATACACACACGTACACACATACAGATACAGAAGTACAGACAAACCATACCATTACTACTGTCACAACAACAGCTATACACAAGTACACACCCATAATCAAAGACACAAAGAGGGTCACACACATACAAACACAAAGGCAACCATACACAGACAACCCATACCATTTACTACTGTCATCACAAGTATACACAAGTACACACACAAATACACACCTACTGCAAACTCAAAGACAAATACAAAGACAGCCAAGCACAAAGACATACTCATCGCCTAGGAGTACTACTGTCATCACAACTATACTCAAGTACACACCCATAAACAAATACACAAGAACACTCAAAGACAAACACAAAGACAACCATACACAGACAACCCATACCATTACTACTGTCACTATCAACAGATATACACACGTGCAGAGACAGCACAGACACACCCATACCATTACTACTGTCATCACAACTATACACAAGTACACACCCATAAACAAATACACACCTACAAACAAAGACAAACACATACAAACACCCATACACACTTGATACACTTGTACATACAGACACATAACTACACAAAAAACAAAGACACACCCAAAACATTACTACTGGTACATCAATCAGTACAGATACACTTACCCATAAGACTAAACTATACAAACCACATACCATCTTTTGGTAAAGAACGCGGATGTCCGAGACAGCTCCTACGTCATCACCGCCATGTGTAAAAGTCATTAAGTGGTAGCATGAGTCATCGGTTTGTGGGAAGCAGGCGGGCGGCGCGAGAATAGCTTGTCTACAAAATTGATACCTCAGCTACGTCGTGTGCAGACCCAGTGTATAAAAATAGAAGGCGTCTCTTGTGAGCACAGTACCAGTTCAAGGGCTGACTTGGGTATCTACAGAGGTGCTTCAGGCTGGTGTGAGCAGTGTAGTAAGCAGATATTGTTCACGTACTGACTTGGCTAGCTACAGTGGTGAATTTGGTGTGAGCAGTGTAGTAGCAGATATTGTTCACGGCACTGACTTGGCTAGTTACAGCAGTGAAACAGGTTGGTGTGAGCATTGTGTAGTAACCAGCTATTTTTCACGTAGTGACTTGGCTAGCTACAACAGTGAAACTTGATGTGAGACCTTATTCGTGTCGTTGGCCTCTGATAAAACAGTGAAACATTGTATACAACAGAACTTTTTTCGCTGTTGTAAAAATCGAAAGTGTGACTTATGACCAGTTTATCAATATGACCACCAGATCTACTTTCACGTGTTCAGTGTGCGACAAAGCCTATTGTGATAAGTATACCCTTAATCGTCACATTCGGACCATTCACGAGGGGAAAGACCAAGTATATCCCTGTCAGTTATGTGATAAGGTGTATAAGACGAACGATGGCCTACAAAAACACAAACGAATACGTCATCAGCCACGTATGAATACACCAAAACACTGCAATACCAGAGACGACAGCACCACCTGTCTATTTACACCATCATCGTAGTCTAACGCAAGTACCAGACTGCCACCACTGTAACTTCAATGATAACCTTACCCGCCCTAATAGGAACATTCACAATGATTATACCTGTCAGTTACGTGACAATCTATACAACTCGAACCTACAACGGTACTTACATCACCAGACATCACGAGAACGAACGACACCCTTAGACACCCTGGCAACAAGTCCACTCATAGTAGCAGAGGATATCCAACCAAATGATAGAGACAGTTTGGCAGCCCTTAAGGCATACTGCAAGGACCTATCGCTTATGCTACCCAATCAAGTGGTAGTACTAGAAAAAAGTGTCGACCACCGCTATCGGGTGGTTTTGGTATGATAAAAAGAAGTATTCAGATATTTTGTATGATATCTCATACATGTCTTTATTCTGGATCCGAAACAAATAAGGTATGTGTGATGACTTCGACAACAACAGTGTTTTTGATAGTCAACCAGCAGAACCCAGAAGAATGAAGATCACTAATCCAGAACTTTTTGGTTTTTCACTAATCATGTATGTCATTGATTTTTATATCTCTAAACTGTTTACTACTCATGTATGTCATTGATGATTTTTTCTTATATCATTAAAGTGTTTTTCACTAAGCATCTATGTCATTGATTTTTTTTTTCTTACGATATATCTCTAAACTGTATTGACGAATATATATGTCATTGATTTTTTCTTATATCACTAAAGTGTTTTGATGAATATGTTGTGAACACACATATTTTGGTGATAAAAATATTGAAACCAAGTTTTTTGTTGCTTTTCTTTATTGGTTTTGTTTTCATGACGTTGTCTTGTCGGCTCAGAGCTTACATTACCAGACATGAACAATGTCTTAGAAGAAGTTATGGCAAATACAGAACAGTCAAATGTATAAAACCTAGGAAAAAATAACCAAAGGCGAAAAGGCCTAAAGAGAGAAATGTCTCGACCAAGCTTATAAATATTACAACTAAAAGGTTGATCAAAATTCAAACATTATAAAAATAACCAAGTATGAAAAACATCGTCCAAAGACAGAAATATTTCAACTAAACTTATAAATAAGTCACCAAAAGGGGGGAAAAGGTCAAGTACAGAAATAGCTATGGAAAAAATAAGTCCACAAAAATAAGAAAGAAATGTAACTTCTGTAGTCAAATGTGTCTTATCTGAAAAGACGCTGTCAATGTCACCCCTTTCCTTGTTTTACTTTACCAAAGACCTTCACCGTATCTGGTACAGAAACCCTTATACAGCACTCATCTCTCCACAGTCTTGGTTGCTTTCTAATACAAAGTGGTTACATCACCAAGAACTTCAAACCTCCACTGTACACGTGCTCCATTGAAACACCCATGACAGTTAACAACATGTATGGCTATGTAATCTGTGAGTCCATCGGGGATAGTTCATCCGAGTATTCCAAAAGATCCATTTCCCATGGCTGACATCTTCAACTTGCTATAACATAACTTATTCTAATATACACTTTACATGAAATTTCCCAAATTTGGGCTCTATTAAAGATTACGTAATGAGATACACAAAGACACCAAGAACATATCAGACAAAACAACTCACAAACCAGACTTAGAACTAAAACTTAAACCATATCAGATGAACCACCCAACAAGTACTACACAAACATATAATAAGGAAACACATGACACACAGAGCTTACAGACAAATCACTTGGACTGAAACAAATTTTGCTTCTTGTACTGTAGAATACATCATTTAACCCTAACCTAACCCCTAACCCTAACGATTCACCAAACACAACAAGCTCTTTCTGTAAGAGACATAGACACAAACCACTGTTAGAAACCGAAAAAGTTAAATTTTAATTATCACTTAAAAATAATAAATCGCAATTTTATTGCACAAAATGTAAGCTCGATATAGTCCTATACATAACCTATACCTATACCTATACTTAGTCTATATCTGTATATTAAGTGAAGCGAAATAAAATTGCGATTTATTATTTTTAAGTGATAATTAAAATTTAACTTTTTCGGTTTCTAACAGTGGTTTGTGTCTATGTCTCTTACAGAAAGAGCTTGTTGTGTTTGGTGAATCGTTAGGGTTAGGGGTTAGGTTAGGGTTAAATGATGTATTCTACAGTACAAGAAGCAAAATTTGTTTCAGTCCAAGTGATTTGTCTGTAAGCTCTGTGTGTCATGTGTTTCCTTATTATATGTTTGTGTAGTACTTGTTGGGTGGTTCATCTGATATGGTTTAAGTTTTAGTTCTAAGTCTGGTTTGTGAGTTGTTTTGTCTGATATGTTCTTGGTGTCTTTGTGTATCTCATTACGTAATCTTTAATAGAGCCCAAATTTGGGAAATTTCATGTAAAGTGTATATTAGAATAAGTTATGTTATAGCAAGTTGAAGATGTCAGCCATGGGAAATGGATCTTTTGGAATACTCGGATGAACTATCCCCGATGGACTCACAGATTACATAGCCATACATGTTGTTAACTGTCATGGGTGTTTCAATGGAGCACGTGTACAGTGGAGGTTTGAAGTTCTTGGTGATGTAACCACTTTGTATTAGAAAGCAACCAAGACTGTGGAGAGATGAGTGCTGTATAAGGGTTTCTGTACCAGATACGGTGAAGGTCTTTGGTAAAGTAAAACAAGGAAAGGGGTGACATTGACAGCGTCTTTTCAGATAAGACACATTTGACTACAGAAGTTACATTTCTTTCTTATTTTTGTGGACTTATTTTTTCCATAGCTATTTCTGTACTTGACCTTTTCCCCCCCTTTTGGTGACTTATTTATAAGTTTAGTTGAAATATTTCTGTCTTTGGACGATGTTTTTCATACTTGGTTATTTTTATAATGTTTGAATTTTGATCAACCTTTTAGTTGTAATATTTATAAGCTTGGTCGAGACATTTCTCTCTTTAGGCCTTTTCGCCTTTGGTTATTTTTTCCTAGGTTTTATACATTTGACTGTTCTGTATTTGCCATAACTTCTTCTAAGACATTGTTCATGTCTGGTAATGTAAGCTCTGAGTCGACAAGACAACGTCATGAAAACAAAACCAATAAAGAAAAGCAACAAAAAAACTTGGTTTCAATATTTTTATCACCAAAATATGTGTGTTCACAACATATTCATCAAAACACTTTAGTGATATAAGAAAAAATCAATGACATACATGAGTAGTGAAAAACAGTTTAGAGATATATCGTAAGAAAAAAAAATCAATGACATAGATGCTTAGTGAAAAACACTTTAATGATATAAGAAAAAAATCATCAATGACATACATGAGTAGTGAAAAACAGTTTAGAGATATAAGAAAAAATCAATGACATACATGATTAGTGAAAAACCAAAAAGTTCTGGATTAGTGATCTTCATTCTTCTGGGTTCTGCTGGTTGACTATCAAAAACACTGTTGTTGTCGAAGTCATCACACATACCTTATTTGTTTCGGATCCAGAATAAAGACATGTATGAGATATCATACAAAATATCTGAATACTTCTTTTTATCATACCAAAACCACCCGATAGCGGTGGTCGACACTTTTTTCTAGTACTACCACTTGATTGGGTAGCATAAGCGATAGGTCCTTGCAGTATGCCTTAAGGGCTGCCAAACTGTCTCTATCATTTGGTTGGATATCCTCTGCTACTATGAGTGGACTTGTTGCCAGGGTGTCTAAGGGTGTCGTTCGTTCTCGTGATGTCTGGTGATGTAAGTACCGTTGTAGGTTCGAGTTGTATAGATTGTCACGTAACTGACAGGTATAATCATTGTGAATGTTCCTATTAGGGCGGGTAAGGTTATCATTGAAGTTACAGTGGTGGCAGTCTGGTACTTGCGTTAGACTACGATGATGGTGTAAATAGACAGGTGGTGCTGTCGTCTCTGGTATTGCAGTGTTTGGTGTATTCATACGTGGCTGATGACGTATTCGTTTGTGTTTTTGTAGGCCATCGTTCGTCTTATACACCTTATCACATAACTGACAGGGATATACTTGGTCTTTCCCCTCGTGAATGGTCCGAATGTGACGATTAAGGGTATACTTATCACAATAGGCTTTGTCGCACACTGAACACGTGAAAGTAGATCTGGTGGTCATATTGATAAACTGGTCATAAGTCACACTTTCGATTTTTACAACCACGAAAAAATGCTCTGTTGTATACAATGTTTCACTGTTTTATCAGAGGCCAACGACACGAATAAGGCTCACATCAAGTTTCACTGTTGTAGCTAGCCAAGTCACTACGTGAAAAATAGCTGGTTACTACACAATGCTCACACCAACCTGTTTCACTGCTGTAACCAAGTCACTACGTGAATAATATCTGCTTACTACACTGCTCACACCAGCCTGAAGCACTGCTGTAGATACCCAAGTCAGCCCGTGAACTGGTACTGTGCTCACAAGAGACGCCTTCTATTTTTATACACTGGGTCTGCACACGACGTAGCTGACGTATCAATTTTGTAGACAAGCTATTCTCGCGCCGCCCGCCTGCTTCCCACAAACCGATGACTCATACTTAATGACTTTTGCACATGGCGGTGATGACGTAGTCTCGGACATCCGCGTTCTTTACCAAAAGGGGGTATGTGGTTTGTATAGTTTAGTCTTATGGGTAAGTGTATCTGTACTGATTGATGTACCAGTAGTAATGTTTTGGGTGTGTCTTTGTTTTTTGTGTAGTTATGTGTCTGTATGTACAAGTGTATCAAGTGTGTATGGGTGTTTGTATGTGTTTGTCTTTGTTTGTAGGTGTGTATTTGTTTATGGGTGTGTACTTGTGTATAGTTGTGATGACAGTAGTAATGGTATGGGTGTGTCTGTGCTGTCTCTGCACGTGTGTATATATGTTGATAGTGACAGTAGTAATGGTATGGGTTGTCTGTGTATGGTTGTCTTTGTGTTTGTCTTTGAGTGTTCTTGTGTATTTGTTTATGGGTGTGTACTTGTTGTGATGACAGTAGTACTCCTAGGCGATGAGTATGTCTTTGTGCTTGGCTGTCTTTGTATTTGTCTTTGAGTTTGCAGTAGGTGTGTATTTGTGTGTGTACTTGTGTATACTTGTGATGACAGTAGTAATGGTATGGGTTGTCTGTGTATGGTTGCCTTTGTGTTTGTATGTGTGTGACCCTCTTTGTGTCTTTGATTATGGGTGTGTACTTGTGTATAGCTGTTGTTGTGACAGTAGTAATGGTATGGTTTGTCTGTACTTCTGTATCTGTATGTGTGTACGTGTGTGTATGTTTCGTTGTCTTTGTATTTGTGTGTATCAAGTATGTACTTGGTTGTCTTTGTGCTTGTCGCTAATATTGGTAGTACTATTAGCACTACTATTGATTCTTCTTCACTCTACCCACCACCATTGCACTATACGTAGTTTCCCCTACAATTTAAGTGGTCACTCGACTACTTGACCACTGCTTGACCACTGCTTGACCACGTCATCGATCACTTTAATCACTACCATAATCTTAGGCACATCGTCCTCTACAATTTAAGTGGTCACTCGACCACTTGACCATTACTTGACCACTGCTTGACCACTACTTGACCACTAATTTACCACCCTTTAAGCATCACCATATCATTACAATCACTTTTCCCTAAAATTTCCCTAAATTTTTCCTCACTTAACCACTGCTTGACCACTGCTTGACCACTACTTGACCACTACTTGATCAGTAATTTACCACTAATTTAAGCATTACCATGTCACTACGACCAATTTTCCCTAAAATTTTCCTTACTTGACCACTTGACCACTGCTTGACCACTGCTTGACCACTAATTTACCACTCTTTAATCATCACCATCTCATTACAATCACTTTTCCCTAAAATTTCCCTAAAATTTTCCTCACTTGACCACTGCTTGACCACTGCTTGACCATTACTTGACCACTAATTTACCACTAATTTAAACATTACCATGTCACTACGACCAATTTCCCCTAAAATTTTCCTTACTTGACCACTGCTTGACCACTGCTTGACCACTAATTTACCACTCTTTAATCATCACCATCTCATTACAAGCACTTTTCCCTAAAATTTCCCTAAAATTTTCCTCACTTGACCACTGCTTGACCACTACTTGACCACTACTTGACCACTAATTTACCACTAATTTAAACATTACCATGTCACTACGACCAATTTCCCCTAAAATTTTCCTTACTTGACCACTTGACCACTGCTTGACCACTGCTTGACCACTAATTTACCACTCTTTAATCATCACCATCTCATTACAATCACTTTTCCCTAAAATTTCCTTACTTGACTACTTGACCCTTACTTGACCACTTGACCACTGGTTGACCAGTGTGTAATTGCGAACACCTCTTATTACATTTATGACCACCCCTATAGCACTCCTACTTGATCAATAATACCCCTTACCACCACACCCATTATAACTTTATAAGATTTCCTTTGTAATCGGTGAATATACCACCCTTTACCTTCACTACTATCACACTGTTCAGATGATAGTAACCATCTCTTACTTCATCGAGTATAACCACGAACCATCACACCCCTTGTTCATCACTACCCATACACATTATGTCTACGCCACCACCATATACCCATGAATAGAACGACCCATCACACCCTTGTTCCTCACCACGCACACATTATATCTACACCACCACCATATACCCATGAGTAGAACGACCCATCACATCCTTGTTCATCACTACGCACACATTATATCTACACCACCACCATATACCCATGAGTAGAAACCACGACCCATCACACCCTTGTTCATCACCACGCACACATTATATCTACACCACCACCATATACCCATGAGTAGAAACCACGACCCATCACACCCTTGTTCATCACTACCCATACTAATATACGCCACCACCATATACCCATCACACCCTTGTGTATACATCACTACACCCTGCCTAGTGAACACATTCCTATACGCCATCACCATATACCCATCACACCCTTGTTCATCACTACACATACACATTATGTCTACACCACCACCATATACCCATGAGTAGAACGACCCCATCACACCCTTGTTCAGTAACCACCTCTTACTTCGAGTACAACCACGAACCATCACACCCTTTGTTTATCACCATACACATTATGTCTACACCAACATATACCCCTCCCTTAGCCGTACCCTCTCTTTAAATACTATCACTCATCTCACAAGCTTTCCAGAACATTTACCTTAATTACTTCCCCACCAGGCAGCCCCAAAAATTTCAGTTCCCACGAAAAAAAATTTCCCACACGCCGTTTCACCCGCCCAAATTTCCTTCAGCCTCCAGGCTGGAGCCGAGTCGACAAATTTCCCCATATTTCCTTCATAAAACCCTTTCAGCCTTCAGCCTACAAGAAATCATGTGGGTGGAGAACGTACTATACTACTGGTTATGCTGAGCGCATTTTTTGACCACGAAGGGCTTTAGTTGGCCAACTTTAAAGAACTTGGTGTCAACATCAACTCCACCCACTACTTGCAACCATTAGACAAGCTGCAAAAAGCCATCAAGAATACACGACCCGGCATGCTTTCTCGTGGCGTGATTTTGTTGCAGGAAAACATTAGCAAGGAAGAAGTGGGGAATTCTGCAACATCCAGCCTATAGTCCTGATTTGTCACCATGTGATTTTCATTTCTTCGGACCTCTATAAGAAGCTCTCATGGGGCAACTATTTCACACAGATGCAGACGTAATGAACGCGGTAAACACTTAGTTCAGTGAGTCAATCACAATCCTTTTTTGGGGACGGCATTTGACGCTTACCTAAGCAATGGGATGCATGCATGAATGCCTATGGCGACTTCTTCTGACCAACCCATGGTGCATAATTCATTCAAAATAAATGCTATGTTTAATTCTACCACGCCTGTTAATCACCAAGTTCTCCAGTTAATTTGTTCTCATAACATGCCCAACATATTTTGACTGTCTGCGTCTGATTTCTCTAATCAGTTTACGATTTGCATTTCCCTCGTTCGATACACAGATGCGGGTGATTTGGCAGCAGACCGCCTTGAGTTGACATTTTATGAAATGGTATGGGTGCTGATCGAATGCAATAAGCAATGGCAAACTACTGAATGTACACTTGCCAAGAGATCACAACAGCAAAACAAGCTGGTGTTCTGTTTAATGCGACTTCCTGTAAAGGATACGCAACTAACCTATATATATATATATATATATATATATATATATATATATATATATATATATATATATATATATATATATATATATATATATATATATATATATATAGTTTAAACAGCTTTCATATGCGGTGTCTGCGAAGAATACTTGGTATTAAGTGGCAAGACAAAATCACAAATACTGAAGTATTGGGAAGATCAGGTTGTGTGACGGTGTATTCCATGCTCAGTCTTCGTAGACTTAGATGGATAGGACACGTTAGGAGGATGGATGATGGTAGAATACCAAAGGACATCTTTTTTGGTGAATTACAGACGGGTAGGAGATCTCAGGGTCGGCCTCTACTACGATACAAAGATGTGTGTAAGCGGGACATGATTGATACAGGCATTGATAATGCACATTGGGAGCACGTCGCCGCTGAACGTGTTGCATGGAGGGCAACTATCAGAAATGGAATAAAGACAAAGGAGAAAATGATTGCAGATAAAGCACACACAGAGCGTGAGAGACGTAAGATGGTGCAAAATGGTGGACGTGTCCATGTTTTCACATGCACCTACTGTGGGCAAACATTTGCAGCAAGAATTGGCCTTACCAGCCACAATCGCCACCGCCATGGATCGTAGTTATTAAGCCTTTTTGAAGCACAATGTACCAAACTATCGTCTGTCAAGACGGAAAGGTGCCAATGAAAAAAAAAAAATATATATATATATATATATATATAATACAATGTATGTCCGTATTATGTTATTTATGCGTTCGCGAACGGTCCATCCGATTGAGATGACATTTTCTACATGCGTTCTTCTCATTCCCGTGCTGACAACTGGCATAGTTTGTTAGTTTTCAAACAGTTATTTACGTAATAAAATTTAATTTTTAATTACATTATAACTTATATCTAGCAAGGGGACTTAACTTAAGAAAAGTTATATCAAGGGACATAACTTTTAGTAGCTTTGCTATATATGTAATTTAAATAATTGTTGCATTTTGCTCAAAGCTTTATAAAATGTTTACAGTTATCTACAGGCATATGCGTTATAATATATAATGATAAAATCTTTAAATCATTTTCAAAGTTTTCATAAAAATAATGCATCTATTTTAAATACGTGAAAATTTTCTAACTCATCTTTTTATTTCTCTTCGACATCTATACAGTCATCCCAGCATTTATTGGGTTTTCGTGATATCTTGGTAAGTTTACGTTCAGTAGTTTCAGGAGCTTATATCACTACTAATATGAATTAAATGAGACGCTCCCCACCAGGGACTGGGCGAAGCCGGGCCGGGCCGTCTTTTTTGGGAACGGGAACAGAAGCATGGGCCGAATAGGAATTAAATGAGACGCTCCCTGCCAGGAGCTGGGCGAAGCCGGGCAGGGCTTCTTTTTTGGGAACTAGAACAGAAGCAGGGGCCGAATATGAATTAAATGAGACGCTCCCCGCCAGGGGCTGGGCGAAACCGGACCGGGTCGTCTAGTATATATATATATATATATATATATATATATATATATATATATATATATATATATATATATATATATATATATATATATATATATACATATATATATTTTCATTGGCACCTTGCCGTCTTGACAGACGATAGTTTGTAAGGGATGGAGTTATTGCCTCTCCATAGCACTAAGCCTGGGCTAAAATATAGAGATCATGTGTTGCCCATGCAGCATGATCCCTCTCTCGGCCTGCCTAGTTCACTCCAGAGGAAAGGTAACACCTCTACATCTGGAACAAGACAAACTGCAGAAGCTGCCGGATCAGCAAAGCAATGCTCTAATTGTCCGCCTGTCGGAGCTTCAATCCTAGACCAGCCGCCAACCAAGGCTTAGGGCCTGGTCTGCCCTGCCATGACACTTTGACTTTAGGTTGCATTTCCTCGCACTAGGGTAAGGCTTGTACCCTCCCAATTGCGTTCTTCCCGAAGCCGTTGGCACAATGTGGGGTGTCGGGTTTGGTAAGCGCCGCCCAACGTTCGGCGCTAACAGAAAGCAGGTAGTACCGTCTACTGTTATACGGTAGCTCAGTCATATCTGACTAAGACCTGACACAAATATATATATATATATATATATATATATATATATATATATATATATATATATATATATATATATATATATATATATATATATATAGTTAGTTAGTTAGTTAGTTAGTTAGTTAGTTAGTTAGTTAGTTAGTTAGTCGTGGTTCCAACTATATCAAGGAATAAAAAAAATACTTAAGAACATCCCTGATCGCTACTTAAGCGTAGATAAGGAATGGGCAATTTTTAAGGCTGCCATACTCGACACACTGGAAAATAAACGCGGAACAAAGAAAGTAGGGCAGGACAAAAGTTTAAGAACAGCTTGGTGGAACAACGACGTTAAAGATAGTGTATTCAAAACGAAGGTGGCGTTAACAAAATGGATCACAACTAAATCTGAACAAGACTATGTTACTTATAGAATAGCACCACGAAATGCCAAACGAACAATTAGAGCATCTAAAGATGAATCCTGGAGAATGTACAAGGAACCTTAATACGGTGAAGATGGCGACCCTTAGCAAAGACTACCCAATAGAATTTTATAAACCTGTCAATACAATGAGAAACAGAGATGCATGCTGCAACCCAACCACCATTATAAACAGCAAAAAAAAAGGTATACCAATATTTCATCCACAAACAAAACAAACGAACAAACAAACAAACTGTATTTTCAAAGGGATAAGAATTGGGCAGGCAGGCCCGTCTAACATTCTGCCCTTCTATTACTCTCTTTCATACATTATATCATTCACTCATCATTCAAGACTAACTGAAAACATCGACAATATAAAAGATATGCATTATAAAGGCATGGGGATAATGAAAAATCAATACTACACGACTCAGCAATAGTAATGACTGGTGTGGCACTTATTATTAGCTATGTGGAATATACTGGTCTACCAAAAGGGGCAAGGTGGGCAGAATATTTTCAAGAACTACTAAACCCCACACATAATAACATAGAAAACCTTACTTTTGTGCCTAAAAGCCATGGACAACAAGAACCAAATTTCATCCCTGCAGAAGTCAACGCAGTTATACAAAAAAGTCCTAAAAACAAACCATCGGGATCAGATGGAATAACCACAGAAGCTATTCAGGCTTGTGGGAAAACAGGAGTTAAATGGCTAACAAGACTTTTTAATATAGCATGGTAAGAAACAAACGTCCCAGATGATTGGCAACAGGCAATAATAGTACCAATATGGAAAAAAGAAAGGCAATATGAGAGAGTAGGAAACATAAGAGGTATATCACACCTGAGCCATATAGGGAAAATGTACGCAAAACTACTGAAACAAAGTGCTAGACCAATGGTTGAACAACAGATAGGCAAAGCACAATTCGGTTTTCGGAATAGTAAAAAATTGCACTGATGCATTATTTACATTTAGACAAATATGTGGAAAAAAACTATCGAATATAGTGACCAGCAGAATATTGTATTTGTAGATCAGGAAAAGGCTTTTGATAGAGTAGACAGATACATATTATGGAACATCCTTGAAGACTAAGGGATACAAGGACAATTGCTTAAAAACTTCATAGTCATGTACAACTCGAGCCGAAGTGCAGTAAGAACACAAGAGGGTATATCAGATATGTTCACAGTCAATATAAGAGTGAGACAGGGATGTGTGCTCTCTCCTCTGCTATTTAATATCTACGTGGACAGAATATCCAAAGAAGCAAGCCATGACAGAACAGATTCAGAAAATTTAGAACTCTTTACTCCAGATGAAAAAACGGATCCACAGGAAATAAATGAACTTCTATTTGCAGACGATCAGTACCTGTTTTACAGCGATGAGGGCAGACTACAAAATCATATTACTAATCTGAGTTCAACATGCAGCAGATACAATATGAGTATAAATACAGCCAAAACCGAAGTAATGCAAGTTAGAAGATCGCCTGGTCCACTAAGTATACAGATAAATAGCACAACTCTGAAACATGTTAAAGAATTCAAATATCCTGGGAGTTTGATCACAGAAGATGGCAGAATGGACAGAGACATCGAAATCAGATGTCAACTATCACCCTTACTGAAACATAAAAATATACCCATGTCCGCAAAACGACAGATAATAAACAGCATTTTCACACTAATCCTATACTACCAATCTCAAACTTGGACTTCATACAAATCACACTTTCGCAAAATCAACACCTGCGAGATGAGATGCCTGAGGAGAGCTCCCAACTTAACAATCCGAGACCGAGTAAGAAATGCTGTTATCAACACCTTGTGCCACATTTATTGAAAGACAGAAGATCAAGTGGTTTGGCCATGTGGTTAGAATGCAACATCAGCAACTACCATCACTGGCCTTACATCAAAGATCATCTGCGACGACACCGAGGACGTCCAAGAAGAAAATGGATTGACGACATCAAAGACATTGTACAATCACACGGAATGATACTATCCAGTGCCACCTATCGGGCAGTGGAGCGCAAATTATTCCTCCCCACGACACTTGACGGCAGAAGTGGAAGATGATGATGATGATGATGATGATGATGATGATGATGATGATGATGATGACGATGATGATGATGACGATGATGATGATGATGATGATGATGATGATGATATATCCAAGAAACAGAGGAGAGACGCAGAGAGAGGGCGAGAAAGAGAGAAAGAGAATGTCATAGACATGTACCGACACAAACACTAACATAGACAGACAGGCACGAAGACAGAGGAAAATAGCGAGAGATAAAGAGTGGGAGAGAGACTAAGAAAAACCACCATAAATTCGCTGACAAGAATATTTCCATCCATATTTCGATCAGACTGCTCTAAGCTTTTCCTGGCAATGTCACTTGCACAAAGTGGGTCGTTACTGGCACGTGCTGTATTCAGATTGTACGCTGTTCAGTGGCTGTTGTGTGTTTGCTTGTCTCGCACTTCGCTATAACACGTTTGCATCGGACGAGGAGATTATTCTGAAGCAAGATTCTATTATGTTGTGCTTTTCAGAATAACCGCGTAGACAGTATGTTGTGTGTTCCAGTGCTATTCTTTCGTTTACATTAGCAAAGGTTGGTTTTGTTGTTCGTCAACCCATCTGTTGAACGTATCCAACCATACACGACATTAGGTCTTGAAGTCATCATCATTATCATCATCAAGTGTCATGCCACGACTCTCCACATATTTCGGTCTTTGGTTTTCTGGATCAACTCTGCCGATGATATTCCTCCATGCCACTGTCTCGATCCACCTAGCATAATTTCTTTCAGGTCGGCCTCTGCCTCTCTTCCCCTCGATCTTTCCAGTTGTCACGATGTTCTCCAATGCCTCTCTTATCATCACATGGCCAAAGAAAGATTGGAGTCATCATCATGTGAATTTCCGACTGGGGTGGGAGATCACTGTTCCTCCCGTCTTGTGGTCTCCAGCTTCACGTATCACTGTGTGCACTGACGCCCTACCGTGCCACGGCACACACACACACACACACATACACACACACACACGCACACACACACACACACATACACACTGCCATGAAGTAGTTTCCTGCTACGAGTCTGTGATGGGATACGCCTGGATGCACGGAGCAACAGGTTGCCCCATCTTGCCCTCACTTTCGCCTGCGACGAGCCCAGGCGTCGAATCCGCCTCTGACAGCGCTCGTAACATTTCAGCGCAGCTCGGTGTCAACTTCGCTAACGCTCCCCGGTGATGACAAGACTATCCAGAATCCCCCTTCCCCTCCCTCACCCAACCCTTCATCTGTCTCTATGTAGACAAAACGGTTCCACGTTTGTCCCACTGTGTTTTAGCGTTAATGTTTGTGTACACGATCAAATATCACCTTTTTTAGTGTTAATGTTAGTGCACGCGATCAAATACCACTGTATTTAGCGTTAATGTTAGTGCACGAGATCAAATATCACATTTTCACGTGTCCCAGTATGTTTTAGTGTTAATGTTTGTGTAGGCGATCAAATACCACCTTTTCTTGTGTTCCAGTATGATTTAGTGTTAATGTTTGTGTACGCGATC
Source organism: Cepaea nemoralis (assembly GCA_014155875.1). Classification (NCBI taxonomy): domain Eukaryota; kingdom Metazoa; phylum Mollusca; class Gastropoda; order Stylommatophora; family Helicidae; genus Cepaea; species Cepaea nemoralis. The sequence goes on along the minus strand of JACEFZ010028280.1, from coordinate 233,556 downwards.
AAATACCACCTTTTCATGTGTCCCAGTATGTTTTAGTGTTAATGTTTGTGTACGTGATCAAATACCACCTTTTCATGAGCTCATTTTTCGGGGTAATTTTGCGGTGATGATTGGTAATAGTAATTCGAAACTAACTGATTGAGTTAGACTTGTAATTGAAAATTCCACCACATGTCAACCAACGGATGAACAGAAGTTGGTTGTAGAACTTTAGGAACGAACGAACTTGATTGTCAAGGTTAAGAATTGGACACTTGGGCTCTTCTAACAGTTTGCCCTTCTCATCTCTCGCCCTTTATACATTTTTTTTTAAATGTTGCATATCTCTTACAGAACGTTCCAGTCAACACCAACATTTTTCAGCTGCTGGTGATGTATTAGGCAAGGTTTACGATCAGTAGTTTGCCATTGCTTTCTGAACGACCGGCTCACATACCCCTCGTAAGTTATCATCGCGGCGCGAACCGCTGCCGATTCTCACAGCTGCTGTTTTTCCCAAGTGGATATACGGGATTACGAACAATGTAGTTAAACCCATGGCCAGAGAGACCGACTTTCGTGCATTTTTTTGTTTGTTTGTTTTGTATATCCTTTACAGAACATCGCTTTCAACATCAGCATCTTTCAGCTGATTGCTGATTTCTTGGCAAGATTACGCTCAGTAGTTTGCCATTGCTCTCTGAGCGGCCCGCTTACATATCCCGTAAGATACCGACGCGATTCGAACCACTGCTTATTCTCGCCGTCGTCACAATACTTAGAGAGTATACGATATTCAGAGTTCATTCAAATATCACTTATGAGACTAATCTGAGAAAACAACAACACTATATGCATTATAATTTCCTGGGAAATGTGCAATAATTATTATTACAAATACACATTTTCCACATGTCATTTATAATTACTACTAGTACTGGCGCCGGCTCCGTGGCGAAGAGGTTTGCGGAAGTAGTTCGCAATTCCGCATACCCACGTTCGAAACACAGCTGCGGGCGATTCGACAGCAGACCGCCTTGCGTTGAGTTTTTACGAAGTGGTATGGTTGCCGGTCGTTCAGAAATCTATGGCAAACTACTGAACGTAAACTTGTCAAGAAATCACAACAGTACAAAATGCTGGTGTTGACTAATACGCCCTTTAAAGGATACGCAACTAACGTTTTAAATTAGTACTGGCATCTTGTTGCACTGACAGACGATTTTATTTCAAAAAGACATAATAACTACAACCCATGGCGGGACCAGGGATATAGTTATACCTCTTCATAGCACAATACCTGGGCTGAATTGTAGAGACCATGTGTTTGTTGTTGCCTATGCGGCGTGATCCTTTTCTCGGCTTGTCGTGTTTACTCCAGAGGAAAGGTAACACTAATACAACTGTAATTAACTACGGAAGATATACCGTTTCGCTTTTGAAATGAAGCTTTCTATACTAGGATTTTACCAATTATTTTGTTCTAAAGGAGCATATAGTCTCTATTGAAATAGTGTTCATATAGCTTGCAATTGTGTGTAATTTATTTGATTCGTTGTTGGAGATTGTTCCACGGCTGAGCTGCGGAGTGCGCCAAGTTAGTGTTTTGTAAAAGTCTATCCTAGGTTAAGGGGACATAAATATATTTAGTCAAAATATGTTGAGCGACCGGCTCACATACCCCGTAAGTTACCAACGCGGCGAGAACCGTTACTGATTCTCACGCAGGTTACACATCAAATATATTTAGTAAAAATATGTTTAGAAATATAATACGAGCAATTTTATTTTGCTGAATTATTTCTGTTCTTGAAGGTTATCACAGCAGCTTCTCATAGGGAAGGCGGGCACCTTAGTGTAGTCGATAGGGGTTGTTACACTGATAGTGTCATTAGCGCGGTTCTGTGTCCGCCAACAGAGATGAAGTGTGGCCACTTATTCTTCTTGTACTCAGGTCACAATGTGAGGGCCCTAGAACATCACATACCTAGGAAACATTCCTACTTCGGGACATGTTGTGTGTTTTCAAAATGGAAGGTGATTTTTTTTTTTTTTTGGGGTGCTCACTCGCTTTGAACTCAAGTGCAGCCCATACACACTACTTCTAAACAAAAAGGTCGCTTAAAAGTCGACAGGGTCGACTTTATTGCACCAGGTTTTTATCCCGTATGGCTCAGTATCTCTTCGTAGCGAACTGCCGAAAGCGTCGCACAAAGCACGAACTGCCGTAGCTCCAGCGACGACCCTCAGAAGACTCCGAAAATAATGCACTCATGAACCGAAGGTCGTGGTTCGGAAGCGAACCCACAACCTTCGGAGCCTGAGTAAGACGGCTTGACCACTTCTTCGCTACTTTTAATAGTGCTGAACTGAATTTTGCGTGTAGATTAGCTTTCCCTATTAACAGTGTTCCCCACCATCAGGAGAACCCACTCCGACTTCAGATGTACTTGTAATGTACGTCCCCAAGTCAAGGATGATAGGTCAACAGTTTAGTCCAACTGTCCGGTGTAGGAGTTGAACCCCTTACCTCTGCATCAGCACACCGGATGTTTAAGGGAACGCCTTCTTATCCATTCGGCCATACTGACCTATGGAAGTGGGCATAATCACAATGGAAAATCGGAAGTGGATTACTGAGCCTTTGTAGAGGCGATATACACAGCGGAAGTGGTCACTGGGGGTGGCAGGTTTCTTTAACATCTTCTGGCCAAGTGTTTAAAAATAAATGCACTGTGTGAAAGTTTGGATTTATAAGGATAAGCCAAACACACTCCACGCAAGAAGGTTTTTCAAAAGTTAGTTGCATATCCTTTATAGACGTAGCGGTCAACCCCGGCATTTTTTTACTCTTCGTGATTCCTGGGCAGGTTTATGTTCAGTAGTTTGCCATTGCTTTCTGAATGACCGGCAACCATACCATTTAATAAAACACCAGCACACCTGTGTTTTGAACGCGGTATGCGGGATTACGAACTTTGCCCGTAACACCTTCACCAAGGAGCCGGCTAGTGGACGAATAGAAAAGAGCAATCGCTCTTAAACTTCTGGTGCGCTGATGTCGAGGTAGCGAGTTATCCCCTATATTGGTTACTTGGAATAACAAGTAAAAGTAAATTATAAATACCTCAGAAGTCAGAGTGGGTTCGATTGGTGACGAGGGACACTAATAATAAGGAAAGATAACTCACACGCTAAAAATAAGCTCAGTGCACTAAAAGTATGCACTACGCTCCAGTTTAAAGCGAGCGAACACACACACACACACACACACACACACACACACACACACACACGCACGCACGCACGCACACACACACACATACACACACACACACACCACACATATGTATCCTTGGTACTTAAAGGGTTAATCTGTACATGTAGCGCCACCCTAAGTGAAATTTCGTAAATTTAAAGAGGTTTTTATTTTGTCTTCTAAAGCTTCGGGTTTGCTAAGATTTAAACGGTAAAAGGTATCAGTGCCGAAACATGCAGGTCGTCCTGCGGAAAAAGACCGAGCCATATGGGATAAAACCCGGGGCAATAAAGTCGATCCTCTCGACATTTAAGACTTTTTGTTAAACGGTAAAAGCATGGTAGGACTCTGTCTAGAGGCAGCAGACATGACACAAATGAATGCCGGACACACTGACTCCTGAGCTGCATAACCAGGCGTGACCCACTTCCCTGGAAAGAAGAACGCATAAGAAAGAAGAAGAAGAAACGTTAAAGGAAATCAGTTTATGTCATCGATGTATTGTTAGGATATGGTACTTGGAGTGTGTCGCCATAACGGGGAAGTTGGACGGGAGAAGTGAAGCAAGGGGAGACCACAGGAGCGAGATGCTGACCAGAGTGATATTTTGGCAAGGGAGAAGAACATTGGCATATCAGAAATAATTAGCAGGACACTGGACATAAAGCTATGGGCAGGTTTGATAAATAACAGCTGCAGTATGATATGACAATATGAAATGAAAAAGGTTAGGTGAGATTCCTGTGATTCCTCCCCCCCCCCCCCCCCCCACCCACCCCCCACCCCCACCCCACACATATCCTATTACTCCGAGGCTGAGGGGTTAGCAGCTTTCTCCGTAACCCCGAATACTCTCGTGGTTGACGTGAGCGCACGAGAATTGGAATGGGTTCGAGTCGCGCCAGTGACTTACGAGAGTATGGAGCCGATCGCTCAGAAAGTCGCGGCGTGCTGATGAGCGTAACCTAGCCTAGGAATCAACATACAGCTGAAAGATGCTGATGTTGACAGCGATATCCTGTAATAGGATATTTTTTTCCCTCGTTTCCATCCTGTTTCAGGATATTACGGTCAACACCAGCATCTTTCAGCTGTATGTTGATTCCTAGGCTTGATTACGCTCAGTAGTTTGCCATTGATTTCTGAGCGGCCGGTTCACATATCCCGTAAGTAATGGGCGCGACGAGAACCGCTACCGATTCTTGCGCAGCTGTGTTTGCTCACGTGGATAAAGAGGATTACGGAGAAAGTCGCTAACCTCTAGGCCAGGGAGATCGGCCTCCTTTGATTAAGAGGTGTAAATACGCAACAAGAGGTGTAAATACGCAACAAGAGGTGTAAATACGCAACAAGAAGTGTAGATACACAACGAGAGATGTAAAAACGCGACAAGAGGTGTACATACGGAACAAAGAGGTATACATACGCAACAAGAGGTGTACATACGCAACAAGAGGTGTACATACGCAACAAGAGGTGTAAGTACGCAAAAAAGGTGTAAATACGCAACAACAAGAGGTGTAAATACGCAACAAGAGGTGTAAATACGCAACAAGAGGTGTAAATATGCAACAAGAGGTGTAGATACACAACGAGAGATGTAAAAACGCGACAAGAGGTGTACATACGGAACAAAGAGGTGTACATACGCAACAAGAGGTGTACGTACGCAAAAAAGGTGTAAATACGCAACAACAAGAGGTGTAAATACGCAACAAGAGGTGTAAATACACAACAAGAGGTGTACATACGGAACAAGTGGTGTACATACGGAACAAGAGGTGTACATACGGAACAAGAGGTGTACATACGCAGCAAGAGGTGTAAGTACGCCACAAGACGTGCAAAAACATACGCCACAAGACATGTAATTACGCCACATTAAATGTAAATTCGCCACAGTACGTGTAAATACGTTTTAAAACGTGTAAAAGATTCTGTTACTGTACCTACCTTTACATAGGTAATACTATTTAGGGAACTATTTTAGCGCTGCGCAGAGTTTTGCCTACCAACACATGGATCTAGTTTATATCCTCACAATAGAGCAGTGGTTCTCAACCGGTGGGGAATTCCCCCCCCCCCCGGGGGAATTTTGGGGTTTCCAGGGGGGAGGGGGGAGAATGAAGATTATTTCAAGATCGCGTTAATACAAGAACCGATTACTCGATCTTGTTTTTCCCTTCATACTTTACGGTTCTGTACGTCTCACCCTTCTGAAATTCATTTTAAAAGTAAGTAGACCCACAAATCACGTTTTATGTGGACGTCTAGACTTGTTTTAGTATGTGCTTCCATTATTACGTATACAGTGTGGAGACGGGAGGAGGGATTTTTAGGTAGGAAATACGAAAAAAGGGGTGGGGGATGACGTTATGAAAATTTGATGAAGGGGGCACGGGCCAAATTTTTAGGTAGGAAATACGAAAGGGTGGGAATGACGTTCTGGCAAAATGGTGAGTGGGGGAACGGGCCAAATAAAAGGTTGAGAACCACTGCAATAGAGTATATTTCTTCGAACCTCATAACAGAGTATATTTCTTCTAACCTCATAATACAGTATATTTCTACGATCCTCATTACAGAGTATATTTCTATCATGAAGACAGATATAAGTGTCATAGGTATCTCTGGTAAGTTTGGCGATGAGGAATGGAACTGTCCACTTCACCTCAAGATATCTTCACTTAATATAACGCTGATTCGCATCAGTTGATGCCACTGTGTCAGTGCTTGCCGTGGGATTTTTACGACCTTTTAAATGATAAAACCGAAGCTTGATAATGAGCGGTAATTATGTTGATTGGCTGTGTTTCTGTGTGTTAGTTTCTGACTTGACAAATGTGGCATCAAAGCAATTAATTGCCTGTTGTGTGTGTTGTTGTGTGTGTTGTTGTTTGTGTTTTTGTTTGTGTTGTTGTGTGTGTTGTTGTGTAGGTTGTTGTGTGTGATATCTGTGATGTTGCGTGTGATGTTGTGTGTGCTAGTTGTGTATTTTGTTGCGTGTTTTGTATGCTGTTGTTGTTGTGTTGTGTGTGTGTGTTGTTGTTGTTGTGTGTATGTTGTTGTGTGTATTGTATATGAAATTATGCCCTAATGTGTATGTAACTATGTCCACTTTTGTATGTATATTGTGCCCAGCTATGTATGTAAATATGTCCAGTTGTATATGTAATTATGTCCATTTGCATATGTAGGTATATCCAGTTGTATTGGTAATTACGTGCAGTTGTTATGTAATTACGTTAAGTACATAGTCGTGCCAATAGTTATGTGCAGCACTGCAATACAGTGCATCAATCGCTCAGCTGTGTACGCAGATGTGTAGTTGAGTATGTAGTTGCTTATACACAAACGCGTGCAGTTTTGTTTGCTTATTGGACCACATGAATTAGAAGGATATGCTGAAGCAATTCGTTAAAAACTACCTGATCCGGAGTCTGATTCTGTTAGCGATTGCTAGAACTGCCAGTTCAGACTGTCGTTCATTTGCTTGGCTTCAAGTACACAGAAGGTTGCCGCCTGTTATCAATTGTGTGCATGGCTGTGGTGTTTGCGCGCGCGCGCATGTGTGCGTGCGTGCAAGTTTGTGATCTATCGTAACAATGATATTGATTCAATGTCGTGTCACTGTGTACCCGATTCTTTCGTGACAAATGATAGCCGATCTCACACGGGCATACATCCAGCCGTGCGATGTATCTTCCTGCCAGTTTCAACAACTATCGATATATTCTTTCTAGGGCACGTAAGCCAATCTATGCCGAGAGAGATAAATCATTTATGTATTGATTCGCTTTCACAGAAGATTAAATAAATAAAGAGGAGGGGGGGGGGGGTTGGTGGAATCAGGCAACAGACTAGGCGACAAGAAATTTGGAAGCCTTCGACACACAGGATTTAATTCGAAACCTCTAAATAACGAACACGCATGTCCGTGGATTTTAGAACCTATATCTTCACATTTCATGTTCTTGATGTTGTTCTTCTGCTGTTGTTGCTTTTTCTTCTTCTGCTACTGTTGCTTCTTCCTCTGCTGCTGTTGCTTTTGCTTCTTCTACTGCTGATGTTTCTTCTTCTTCTTCTTCTTCTTCTTCTTCTTCTTCTTCTTCTTCTTCTTCTTCTTCTTCTTCTTCTTCTTCTTCTTCTATTTCTGCTGCTGCTGTTTACCTACAGCATTCTGTATCACGCGTGCAAACAACATCGATGCTTCACCAGGCTTCGAAAGTAAACTGTCCAGTATCTTCTCTCTGTCTCTCACTCTCTCTCTTTCTCTCTCTCTCTCTCTCTCTCTCTCTCTCTCTCTCTCTCTCTCTCTCTCTCTCTCTCTCTCTCTCCTCTCTCTCCTACAATCATCTTACTGTCATGAATTTTATAGTTTTGCCCTTGCAGCTGTCCTATTTTCATTACATTTAATATTTTTATGTTTTCCCCTACAACTCTCCTTTTACCATTACATTTTTAAGTTCTCCCTTACAACTGTCCTTTTGCCAGTACATTTTTCAATTCTCCTCTTCAACAGGCCTTTTGCCAGTATATTTTACAGCTCTGCCCGTCTCATGAAATATCCAAGCAATATATTCATTCATTAATTCGGACACGATAAACCCGTAGTAACAAGTTTTCAACGTGAGTTGGATTTTGTCAAGATGTCATTATTACTCTAGTGTACCTGTCCACCACCACCACCACCACCACCACCACCACCACCACCAACACCACCACCACCACCACCACCACCACCACCACCATCATCATCATCATCATCATCATCATCATCATCATCATCTTCAAGCATCATATCCACATTAAAATTCGTCTGTACTGTCTACAACCTCCTCTGTCCTCATAGTGCATTGCGGGCTTCGTCCATGCAATCTTTTGATCTTGTATTCAAACAAGATGAGTCTGTGTACCTGTTGTATGCTTCACTTCCACTTTTCCCTCTATCACAGTGGTTCTCAAACGTTTTTTGGTCCATGCACCCCTTTACCATATGTTCAGAACGTCATCCCTCCTTTCGTATTTCCTACCCAATAAATCCCCCCCCCCGCCCCTAAACAGTATACATAAAAATGGAAGCTAAATTTAATAACACATACTAGAACAAGTCTAGACGTCTACATAAAACGTGATTTGCGGGTCTACTGGCGTTATAAAACTAATTTCAGAAGGGCGAGAAATACAGAAACGTAAAGTTTGGAGGGAAAAACAATACCACGTAATCGGTTCTTGTATTAACGCGATCTTGAAATAATCTTAATTATCCAACTGGAAACCCTGAAATTATCCCCCCCCCCCCCCCCCCCTCCTTCCAATCTTATTTCTCAACATAATTTCCACCAACATTGATGCACTTATCCCATCGTTTTATCAGTCCTCCCAAACCGGCGGCATAGAACTGTGTGCTTTGTTTTCATATACCGACCATTCCACAGACCTGTGTGACTTGCTTATTAACTCGCCCTCGTAACTTTCTCTACCCAGCTAGGCACCGCTTTACGGGACAAACATTTGTCAGCATAAACACTGACAACACACCTTGGCGGGAGACATTTCGCGAATGATGCCGAAGTTGAATGTGAAGTGAAAACGTGGTTTAGAAAACAGAGCATCAGTGTTGGTGGAAATTATATTGAGAAATAAAGGGACAATGTATGTATAAATATAAACTGGTTTCAAGTTGTTATCATATTTAGTTACTTTTCTACAGCCATTTGTGACTTACTTATTAACTTACCCACGTATATCGTCATGTGCTTATTGCAGAGTTAGATTAGGCGATTCCAACCGTTTCTTTGCAAACAGTAGGACTTGCTGTTAAATCTTAGACTTCCGTGTCAATAAAATACACCACATTGGAACTATATCAGCGACTATGTACTTAGTATATCACCGAAAGGAATTATTTGTTGTCAGAGTTATTTGATATATAACTCTAAGCACTTGACGAGATGCAGCGAAATATGCCAGACAAGAAAACGTGCGATATTTTGTTTAAGGCGTGTATGTTTAAATTCACTAAGGAATACATTGTGCTTAGTTGTCCACATTGTCAACGAGTGTCGGATTATTCTATAAAACTATAGGACCAGCACCATATACCCAATACGGCTTAGAGTAGTTACAAGGGATCTTAACCCACCTGTCTATCATATACACTGTAACCCTCAAGGTATGGAGCAGAGTCCTGTATTTCACACGTAAATGGGTTCCTAGCACTTCATCATTTCAGATATAAGTGGGTTCCAAGTAATTCTTCATTTCACACGTAAGTGGGTTCATAGTACTTGATTATTTCACACGTAAATGAGTTCCTAACATTTCATCATTTTACACGTAACTGGGTTTCTAGTACCTGAACATTTCACGCACACGTGGGTTCCTAGTACTTCGTCACACGTAAGTGGGTTCTAGTACTTCATCATTTCACACGTAAGGGGGTTCCTAGTACCTCGTAATTTCACACGTAAGTGGGTTCCTAGTACTTAATCATTTCACACGTAAGTGGGTTCCTAGTACTTCATCATTTCACACGTAAGTGGGTTCCTAGTACTTCATCATTATACTCCGTGGTGAAGTAGTCAAGCCGTCTGACTCGGGCTCCGAAGATTGTGGGTTCGATTCCGGGCCGAGTCCTTCGGTTCAGGAATGCATTTTTTTCGGAGACTCCTGGGGGTCGTCGCTGGAGCTACAGAGTTCGTGCTTTGTGCGAGGCTTTCGACAGTTCGCTACGGAAAGAGACTGAGCCATATGGGATAAAAATCCGATGCAATGAAGTCGACCCCGTCGACTTTTAAGCGACATTTTTTTCATTATTTCACACGTAAGTCAAATACACACCTGAGAACAATTACAGAACTGAGCATAGTAACATACACAACTGAGAATATTTACATACACATTTAATTTCTCTAATTGTCCCAAATAATACCGTTGATTAATATGTCTGTCTTTTTGTTGTGCATCTGTCTGTCCGTCCGTCTATCTGTCTGCCTGACTATTTATATAGTTATTTGTGTGTGTGTGTGTGTGTCTATCTGTCTGCCTGTCTATTTACATAGTTATTTGTGTATATGTGTGTGTGAGAGAGAGAAGGAGAGAGAGAGAGAGAGAGAGAGAGAGAGAGAGAGAGAGAGAGAGAGAGAGAGCATGCCTGTCCACAGCTGTCTATCTCGTGTACTGCCAATAATTTCTAACATGGTTGTTCGTCATGCTTAGATATCATATTGTCAAGCATCTTCTCTCTTGCCCTCCCATTGCCTCTCCCCTCTTCCAACGTTTTCCGTTGTCAAGAGATACCCCAGCTTTTCTCTTCACGTGACATACCCAAATAATATGGACTGTGCTCTCCTGAGGTGACTAACCAGTTCTCTTTGGGAGTTAACTTTCTTCAAGATATCTTCATTATTCTTTCTTTCTATCGACGATATTCTCATCATTATACTATAAAACCACATCTTCGCAGCTTCCGCTTAACTCCTCACTCATCTGCTAATTGTCCATGATTCGGTTCTGTACGGCAAGATTGGTTTGGTATTGCTTTTAAAAACCCTTTCCCACATGGACTGACAAAGATAGATTGCAGAGAATATTCTTCTCTTGTGAGATGCTGCCTTGGCTTTTGCTATTCTACATTTAGCTTCTCTAATGCACCTTCTATTTGCTGTTATTAAAGTACGCAAATGCTGAAATGCGTTCACACGTTTAAGACTAATGCACTAAATGTATGTTTTCGCAGCTTGTCACGAAACTATTGCGCACTTTAACCGTTGGTTGTTTTGACCGTTGTAATAGCCGTGCTTCTATATAGGAGCATGCTGGTGTCAGGTTTATGTAGTCAGAATCGTGTGTATTGGCAAGCACCGAGCCAATTTGCAGTATCAATTATATTTCCTCATATGTATTCACGGAAACCACAGCTGGGCAGTGGGTAGCGCGCTTATCTGCCGACGCAGTGGTCATGAGTTCGAATCTCCATCATGGCGTATTATAAAAATTTGTTCAGAACTACCAGGTCAACCCACCCTATTATTTATTAGGAAGTAAAGGTGGCCAGTGTAATATTTATCACATCACTCCTCAAGTGTTGGCGGCTTTATAACAGTATAGGACAATAAAAATTTACCACATCACTCATCAAGTGTCGGTGGTTTTATAACAGTATAGGGCTAGAACCATTTATCACATCACTCATCAAGTGTCGGTGGCTTTATAACAGTATAGGGCTAGAACCATTTACCACATCACTCATCAAGTGTCGGTGGTTTTATAACAGTATGGGGCTAGAACTATTTACCCAAACCGCCTTAATACGTCACACGTGTACTTTATTTTACTTTTGCATCTGCTTTCTAACTTCTTTATTATCTTCTTTGTATTTTTCGAGGGCTCTGACTATAGTAGCTCTGGTGTTGTTATTGTTATGATTTTTTTTTTTTTGGATTTCCTTTCTTGTAATTGTTTCAGGGTTTTTGTGTGTCTCATTTCAGGGTTTTTGTGTGTCTCATCTAATCTCATCATGTTCCTCTTCTACCTTGCGGTGTCGAGGTGAAGTATAAACAACGTGAGAGTGCCCGATTATGGGCTTCATGTATCGATATTCAAATGGACTTTGCTATTTCCTCCGTCCAACGTTTACGTGGTCAGTCTCTTCCTCTGTTTCCATCTGGTCTGTGCATCATTGCTCGTTGAGGTATGTGGTTGACTGGTAACCTACTTGAATGGCCAAACCATTTGACTTGCTTTCTAATAAAATCTGGTGCTGCTATAACCCCCGCTTTAGTATTGATTTCTTCATTTCTGATCTTATCACTTCTTGATACATTCAGTATTCTTCTCAGGAATCTCATTTCTGTTGTTGTGATTTTTCTTTTCTATTTTTCTGTCATTGTCCAGGTTTGGCTTGGAAGCATAGAGTTGGTAGGAAGATTGTATTGTAGAGTGCTTTCTCAGTAGTTATTGATACATGTTTGTTCTTTAGTATTGGTGCCATTTGTCCAGTGAGTAGGTTTGCCTTATTGCATCGATTTTCGATCTCGTCTTCTGATCTGCAATTTGATGATATTATACATCCTAGGTACTTGAAACTCTTTACTTGTTTCAAGGGACGTTCGTTTAGGTGAATTGTTGTTGTTTTTTCTTCTTTAGTTATAGTCTTTACCTCTGTTTTAATTGCGCTAATTTTCATGTTAGTTAGTTAGTTCCCTACACATTTCGTTTAGACCAGGGGTGGGCAAACTTTTCTTGCGGAGGGCCGCATTGACAAATTTAAAGCTATTGGCGGGCCGCATATATATATATATATATATATATATATATATATATATATATATATATATATATATATATATATATATATATATATATAGATATCCTTTGGTATTCTACCATCATCCATCCTCCTAAGATGTCCTATCCATCTAAGTCTACGAAGACTGAGCATGGAATAAACTGTCACACAACCTGATCTTTCCAATACTTCAGTATTTGTGATTTTGTCTTGCCACTTAATACCAAGAATTCTTCGCAGACACCGCATATGAAAGCTGTTTAAGTTGTTCTCTTGGTGTGAGTAAGTTGTCCAGGTTTCACTGCCATAGAGAAGAGTACTAAGGACACAGGCTTGATAGACAAGGACTTTTGTTTTGGCAGTAAGCTTCCTGTTCTCCCAGACTCTTTTTCTTAACCTGTTCATTGTTGTTGCTGCCTTACCAATCCGGATGTTGATTTCCTGATCTAGGGATAATTTGCTATTTACCACTGATCCTAGATATGTAAAATGGTCTACTATCTCTAGTTCGGCGTCGTCAATAAAGATTGATGGTACCCCATGTGCACCTTGTGACATAATCTGTGTCTTCTTTTTGCTAATTGTTAAACCAAATTCAGAACAAGCATTGGAGAATGCAGATAGTAGACATTGCAATTCTTCCTCAGAGTGGGTCGTAACTGCAGCATCATCTGCAAAAAGCAACTCTCTGATCAGTACCCTCCTAATTTTGGTCTTAGCCTTCAATCTCTGAGCATTGTAGAGGCCGCCATCTGAGCGTGAGTGAATGTATATACCACCATCCTGATCATGAAATGCATATTTCAGTAGAAGTGAAAAGTATATTCCAAAGAGGGTGGGAGCTAGTACACAACCTTGCTTAACTCCACTCTTGATTTCAAATTCTTCAGAAGTTGCACCATCAAACTTGATTATACCCTTCATGCCTGTGTGGAACGATTCCACAATGGACAGAAGAGTTGGTGGGCAGCCAATCTTCTTTAGTGCCTTGAACAGACCCTCACGACTGACCTAAATCAAATGCCTTTGTGAGGTCGATGAAGGCAATAAACAGTGGTTGATTCTGTTCACGGCATTTTTCTTGCATTTGTCGCATATATATATATATATATATATATATATATATATATATATATATATATATATATATATATTGTTTCCAGCAACCTATCGCAATAAGTAATTATTAATTATTTATAGGTTATTAAGCAGTGTAAATAACTAATTATTGCAATTTTATTTTACTTATACACTTATACATTATATTTGACAATATGGACAAACACTTTTACTAATTTGTTAACACGATTTTACAACTTGTTATTATAACAAATATTCTTTATTATCTATCAATGGCTTTAATTTAGACACACAGCGACTACATTGTCACTACAGTTGTTGATTTCTAATGAGATGTATGTAATTGCTTGCAATTTTTGACAATATTCTTGAAATCTGGAGCAAGTTTACTTGTTGAAATTCGCATGACAGCATGCAAGTTGCAGTCCGACAATGAAGACCTATTCTTAGATTTGTTGATCTTCAAGCAAGAGAATGCTTTTTCGCAAATGTATGTTGATCCAAATAATGATAACAGTTTAGCTGCAAAGTTTTTCAAGTTGGGAAATGATTCTTGTGATAAAGATCCATAGAAATCCAGCAAACCATCTGTCTTGAATTTCTCTTTCAGGTCATGATCTGCTTGTAAGTCAAGCAGCTCCAACTGTATGTCCTATGTGGCTGTATCAGCTTCTGCACTAAAAGGTGAACTGAGAATATTGAAATATGGCTCTAATTTCTTGAAATCTTGGAATCTCCATCCAAATTCTTCAATCAACTGCATCTAATTGGGCTTTGTATTTTTCAGTCATTTCACCATAAATGGTTTCTTGCTTCAGCAAAGGGAAGTGACAAAATCTTTTTTCACTTGTTGTCTGGAGAACAGTGAGAGTTTTGCCTGAAATGATTTTACATGTACATACAATTCATGTGCAAACACACCATTACCCTGAAGTTTGACATTCAGTTCATTTAACTTTTCCATAATTTCAATGGCAAACATAAAGTCTAACTGCCACTCTTTATTGACAATGTTAGTATTAAAGTCACATGCAATGCCCTTCATCTCTAGGAACATCACTATTTCTTCTCTGAGTTCCCACACTCGCCTCAACACCTTGCCGAGACTCAGCCATCGAACATTGGTGTGGTTCAGGACATCGGAATGTTCAGTTTCCAAATCGTCAAGTAATGACTTGAACTGTCTGTGATTAAGTCCTCTTGATCTGATGAGGTTATGACACTGACAACTGGGTCAATAACATGCTTGATATTCAAAACAGTTTACACAGACTTTCTTGATGAATCACACAGTGAAGTGGTAATAATGTGTGGTCTGGATATTCTGCTTTAATCTTATCACTTATCAACTTTACCAGACCTACATTTTTTCCAGTCAAAGCACGAGCTCCGTCAGTTGTAACAACTTGCCATCTTGTTCCAAACCAACCCAGTTCTTTCAATACAGTTAGTAACAGCATTGAATATATCATGGCTTGTGGTTGAGGACTCAACACTCAGTAACTCTTCAGTGAGTTTGAAAAGAAGTGTTTATTCCACGTATAAATATCAATAATTGGGCAGTATCATGTTCATCGGTACTCTCATCCAATGCAAGAGAGTACCACAAAAATTGTTTACTTGCATCTTGAAGTTTATGCATCAAATTGTCACTTATCTTGTCAACACGTCTGACCACAGTTCTCCTTGATAAAGTAATGTTGTCAAATCTGTTTTTTTTTTTTTTTTTTGGTTTGTTCTGGACACATAATGTTTGCTGCATCTAGCAAACATTCCTTGATGAACCCGCCATCAGAAAATGGCTTGTTCTGTTTTACAATTCTGTGTGACAGCACAAGACTAGCTTAAGTTGCAGCATCTTGAATTGAAGACTGTTTAGTGAAAACAGTTTGCTGTTTCTCCAAATTTTTCACCAACTCAAGGCATTTCCTTTCCTTCTCTTCGGTCGTTAAATTGTATTCGAAATCGGAATGTTTTGTTTGATGTCTTTTTAAATTGTACTCCTTGAAGACAGCCACTGACTCACGACACAACAAGCAAACTGATTTGCTACCAACTTTTATAAAACAGTACTTACTTGTCCATTCATCATTAAAAACACGGCATTCATCTTCAATCTTACGTTTGTTATTGACACACATCATAACGGTACATGAAATTCTGTAAAATGCAACAAAATAACTTAAAAACGAATTAACATTTTCTAATTTCTAAATGCCCTCGCGGGCCGCATAAAATCACTTGGCGGGCCGCATGCGGCCCGCGGACCGTAGTTTGCCCACCCCTGGTTTAGACTATTCATGTGGTCTTGTAATTCAGCTTCTGATTTTGCTATTAGTGCTTGGTCGTCCGCAAACAGGAGTTCTCTAATGGTTAGATTTGCAGATGGTTCTTCTTCTGTGTTCTCGTCATGCGGTATTCTTGCGGTCTCTGTTTGGCTGGTTTCTTTACATATGTTGTCTATATATGTCATGAACAAGAGAGGACAGGACACAACATTGTCGTACTCCAGATCTTATGGTGAAGGGTTCTGAGTGTCCTCCAGTTGCTCTCGCTATGCATTCACTGTTGTTGTATAAGCTTCTACATAGGTTTGTTAGATGTGTACCCACTCTATATCGTTTAAGGATTTCCCACAGCTTGTTTCTATCTACTCTATCGATTGCCTTTTCTTGGTCGACAAAGGCTAAGTAGAGTGTTTCATTGAATTCGACTGATTGTTCTATAAGTTGTCTAAGAGCAAAAATGGCATCTGTGCATCCTTTGTTTTGTATGTGCGTTATCAAAATTTTCGTTCCCCCTTTTCCACGGCCTTCTATGGGTGATTCATGACAAATGCCGTAACCTGTTGGCCAGCAGTTCGCCGCACTCACCCCGTGCACTAACCGTGTCATGGCGTGGTACTCATTAGAGACTGTGACCACACAGTATTCCCTAATTTCTTTTGTTTTCACCTGAGATATCATACATTGTATCGATTTCCAGGTTTATCAGATTTTATGTATCTCTTGAGGTTTAACTTAATTTTTATTATCAGCATATGGTAACCTGCATCTTTTTGTTTGTTTATTTGTTTTGTATATTCAATTTACAGGACATCGCTGTCAACACCAGCATTTTACTGCTGTTGTTGATGTGTTGGAAAGTTTACGTTTAGTAGTTTGCCATTGCTTTCTACATGGCCTTCTTTAAAACCCAGCGCAAAGCGGTCTGCTTCCAAATCGGCCGCAGCTGTGTTTCGAACGGGCTTACGAATCGTGTCCGCAAGTCCTTAGCCACGGAGATCGGCAAACCTGCATCTACATCTGACATATAAGCAATGTTATGTCATGCAGAATTCATCTAAGTTTCTTGTTATTAAAGTTCTGCTTAATTAGATTGTCTGTATTGCGGGCTGGTGATGCCTACGTTGCTTGATGTTTTCTTTTATGTTGAAAATAGGTCCTTTCATTTCATGTTGATTTACTGCGTAAAAATGTAATCAGACGTGTTTGCTAGAAAACTATGGACTGTTATATATTGCTGTAATGAGAATATCTTGAAACTATAATCATAATTGAACATCATTTTAAAAATAAACGGTTGAGGCTAGGGTGGGGATGAAACAGCCTGCCACAAATATTGGTATTCCGTTAAGAACGCTTGGACATATCGGACCAAACAATGGTGCCTGGGTTGTCAAGTGTTAAAACTAATAACGCAGATGTTGATGGGTTGAATCATTCAAATCTATTGGCGCAAAATGAGCATTAATCAAACTATATTCGGAGCGAAATGGACGAAGTTAAATTGTCAATTGCCGATGGGAATCGTTTGAAGAGAATATTTGCATACAAAGCTGTCAATGATTGCTTTGAATGTTAGTGTTTTTAAGTGGGAAAGGTAAATTTAAACGTAAGATTATTTGAAGGTAATTTACCAACAATGCGATTAACGGTGCAAATAAGATTTACAGAGAACGAATATGGGACCAAAATACAAACGCATTGTTATATTTAGGCACTCTTCGAATTTTAAGGCATCGAGTTAAGGTTGTGTCGAGTTAAGACATTTCGAATTGCAATATTCCACGCAGTTGTTTCGGAAGAACCGGTACGGCTGTTTAGCAGATTTGCAGAAGCTCCCAAATGGTTTCAAGCCACTGGTGTTGTCTTGGTTTCGACAAACCATTCAGTTCGCAACTCTTTGTATTCTTGCTATGCGCTCTTTGTGTTATTGCTATGCGCTCTTTGTGTTATTGCTATGCAGTCTTTGGGTTATTGATTTACACATATTGTGTAATTACTCTGCACTTTTTGTTGTGCTGTGTAATTAGCCTAAACCTAAGTGATAATTTTTTGTATAGCTTCATTTTGCTGAATGCTTTCTCCATCTCTATATCTATATCTATATCTATATTAACGCATGACATAGCAGTCAACTCGAGCATTTTGTGACTGTTTTGTAATTTCTTGGCAAGTTAACGTTCAATAGCTCGCCATTGCTTTCTGAACGACCGGCACCCTTTCCATTGTATGTTCCATTGTACGCTAGGCGATCTTCAGCCAAATCGCCAGCAGCTGTGTCTCGAACGCGGTATGCGGGATTACGAATTGTATTCGCAAGCCATTCGCCACAGAGCCGACCAACTTGTATAACAGAATTACTGATGCGAGGCTGATGGAGAGAACTAGGTACATTCCAGCGAATCATGGGGTGAGAATAAGATGCTGGACCTAAATCGGACACACATTGAGAAAACCTGCTCATAGACAGACAGACAGACAGACAGACAGACAGACAGACAGACAGACAGACAGACAGACAGACAGACAGACAGACAGACAGACAGACAGTAAGAAAGAAAGAAAGAAAGAAAACAAGAAAAAGAAAGACAGACAGACAGACAGACAGACAGACAGACAGACAGACAGACAGACAGACAGACAGACAGAAAGAAAGAAAGAAAGAAAGAAAGAAAGAAAGAAAGAAAGAAAGCGACTTCTAGGCAAGAGAGACAAAGAGTGACAGCCAAAGAGGTGTGTGGTCAACGTAATAAGTTGGAAACAAATGGTAATGATAATGTAAGCAATGTCAGGTTCATTCAAATATCAGATGACAGAACGGATTGGACAGTCGCAATCATTAATGGCATTTTCAGATGCAATACTTGACCAGGAACAAGAAGAGGAGGAGCAAGAAAAAGAGGAAGAAAAAGACGGAGAAGAAGAAGTGAACAGGCGTAGGAAACAGAAGAAGAGGAAGAGGAGGAAAAAGAAGAAGAAAGCAAGAAAAAAAAAAGAAGTAGTAGAAGAATAAGAAGAAAGAAGAGAATAGGAGGAAAAAGAAGAGAATGAAGAAGAGAAAGAAAAATAGAAGGAAAGAAGAAGAAGAAGAAGAAGAAGAAGAAGAAGAAGAAGAAGAAGAAGAAGGAAGAAAGAAAGAAAGACAGAAGAAGAAGAGGAGAAGAAAAAAAACAAAGAGAAGGAAAGAAGAAGAAAAGGAGGCGAAGGAAACAGTAGAGAAAGGAGAAGATTAAGATGGTGAAAATAAGAAGAATGAATTAATGAATTATTTGGCACGTTTCCTAAATGCACACAGCCGTCTTAAGACCTTCAAACGAAAAGCTAGTGCTGGAAAACTGGCACGAGCAGGCAGTGGCCTGGGAGAGATATATATTGACAGACAAGAGGAATCGGAAACATAAATAGAACGATATTTACAAACTGATATCGACCGGCGCCCTGCAGAAAGTGTCTCATGAGAGGAGAGTTCCTTACACACATAAAACAAAATAAACAGGGCAACGAGTCGGCTCTGTGCTATGTTTGTGTCCACGGACTGTAGAATGGTAAAAACAATCCTGTAGCATATTTCACATATACTATCATTATGAGTTGATGTGACCTCCTCACTTCTGTCTCGCACTCTTCTGGGTCTAATGTAGAGGTTTGCAGAATCTAAGCACAACAATGATGTCTTTAACGGCTTATTGATCCAGTTGTGTGTGTGTTGGAGCTAGCTGCAGTTAGCGTGCGGTTATGTGGTAGCAAGTATGAAGATGACATCGCCTGCAGCAGCAGTTTGAAAGCTGTCTTGCTTCATGTTTCTGCTGACTAATCTTGTAGTAGCCGTGTGTTTGTATTACGTCATATTTACCATCTCTAGCATGTGGCGGGTGAGATTTTGTTGTTGTTGTCGCTGCTTTCCAGACTAGAATAAAGAGTGCTTACCGAAGCTGTTACCATGTTGTGTACATGCAAAGTGTGAAACATACACATCCAGAGCCTCTCCGAACGACCGAACACACGTCCTATGATGTGTGGGGCGAACAAACTGACCTTTCGGCCCCCCGCTGTTAGCCATCATCATCA
Organism: Cepaea nemoralis; assembly: GCA_014155875.1. Lineage (NCBI taxonomy): Eukaryota > Metazoa > Mollusca > Gastropoda > Stylommatophora > Helicidae > Cepaea > Cepaea nemoralis. The sequence goes on along the minus strand of JACEFZ010028280.1, from coordinate 213,593 downwards.
TCATCTTCCACTTCTGCCGTTAAGCGGTGGGGGGGGGGGGGGGGTAATTGGCGTTCCAGAGCCCGATGTGCGGCACTGGATAGTATCTTTCCATGTGCTTGTACAATGTATTTGATGTCGTCAATCCATTTTCTTCTCAGGCGTCCTCTTGCGCTAGTCGCAGATGATCTTTGATGTTGGGTCAGTGTTGGTAGTTGATGGTATAGCATCCTAACGACATGGCCAAACCATTTGATCTTCTGTCTTTCGATAAATGTGGCAAAAGATGTTGATCCCACTGTCTCTCCAATAACAACATTTCTTATTCGGTCTCGGATTGTTAAGTTGGAAGCTCTCCTCAGGCATCTTATCTCACAGGTGTTAATTTTGCGTAAGTGTGATTTGGATAATGTCCAAGTTTGAGATTGGTAGCATAGGGTTGATGTAAATATGTTATTTATTATCTGTCGTTTTGCGGACATTGGTATGTTTGGATGTTTCAGTATGGGTAATAGTTGATACGTAAGTGCGCTAGCTTTTTGACATCTGATTTCGATTTCTCTTTCCAATCTGCCATCTTCTGTGATCATACTTCCAAGATATATGAATTCTTTAACTTGTTTCAGAGATATGCCATTTATCTGTACACTTAGTGGACCTACCTTGTTCCAGAGTACTGGTCATCCTTTCCTCTGGAGAAAACAAGGCAAGGCCGAGAGAAGGATCATGCTGCATGGGCAACACATATACTATGAATCTAAGCCCAGGCATTGTGCGATGGAACTCTAGCTCTAGTTGCAATCCACATACTTTCGTTTGTAAAGACGGCAAGGTGCCACTTAGTGGACGAGAATATCTGCTAACTTGCATTACTTCGGTTACTTGGCTGTTAGTAAGTTGCTAAAAGACGCTCTTACCGCCTTGAAACGGTTTGAAAATATCATGCTAGACTCATGTGTGTATACGCCAGTCGGCACTCGGTGAGTGATAAGTCTGTATCCCACAGGCCGCCTTTACTTCCCATGACATTTTCTGGTGCCGATTTTAGGCTGGGTCGACCCTGGGGCCGATTTTAGGCTGGGTCGACCCTGGTGCCGATTATAGGCTGGGTCGACCATGGGGCCGATTATAGGCTGGGTCGACCATGGGGCCGATTATAGGCTGGGTCGACCCTGGGGCCCAGGTCAGATAAAAAAATATGTGAATCACATTCGCTGTTACTGTGACGTAAACAATATGTAATTATGCACTTCTGACGACGTTAGGGTGGGTATGCGTGGTACACATACATATTAACTGATTATGAACCCTTGAAAAACAAACAAACAAACAAACAAAATCTGTAGCAGGTACTTGTTGTGGGTATGTGAAGTTTATGTTGGTTGGTATCACAGCGGGGATTCTGAGATATGTAGCACATCTTTCTATTTATTTTCTCTTCATTGTTCTATATATTGTTTCATCCTTCTGTTCTTCTCGTCCCGTTCTTATGCCTTAATGTAGTTACGGTAGTGTCTATCCCGTGATTGTATGTTGTGTTTTGTGTATGTATTTGTTTGCTGATGAAGGCTATCGCTGCAACGTCCTGTGTTTTCAGTAATTGTGTTCTGTAAAGGTGCATTACTTTGTGCTATTTTATATTGTGAAGTATTAGAAGCATCACATGTTTACCCTTAGGCCTAAAAAGCTTGCAGGGAGGGATAGTTGATCAGTCTTTCCCTTCCATTGCTAAAGGCAAGCCGATTTATCGAACTCTCATCCGACCTTCCAATGTCATTTCTTAGGGGTGTTCCAATGTCATTTCTTAGGGGTGTTCCAATGTCATTTCTTAGGGGTGTTCGCTGGCTTTGACCTCAAGCGTAGCCCATACATGTGTTGCTGCTTCTTCTAGCGCACTGGACTGATACACGTGGATTAGCTTTCCCTATTACCAGTGTCCCTCTCCATAAGCTAATGCAAGAAGGGAGGCATCTTACTTAACCTTAGATAGGGATACCCCTACCGGCAACACGGGTTAATTAGTTGCATATCCTTTACATGTCGTAACATTCAACCCCAGAATTATTTAGCTGTTCGTTATTTCTGGGCAAGTTTACGTTCAGTAGTTTGCCATTGCTTTCCGAATAATCCGCACCCATACCATTTCATTAAAAACCAACGTAAGGCTATCTGCTGCCACACAGTAGCTGTGTTTCAAATGCTATGTGCGGTATAACGAACTGCGTCCGTTATCCTTCGGCACCCGATTAGAGGATGCATAATCAACCAACCAACAAACTATACAGCCAACCAGCCAATTAACCAACCAAACAACCACCAAACCAACCAGCTAATCAACCAACCTCCAACAGTAGTATCATTTTCTCCAATGTGAGTTATTCTCTACACGATGGTGTTATTCTTTGCACGGTGTCTTGTTCACCATATGGTGGTGCTATTATCTCACCGACGTCGTGACGTTATTCTCAACCAAGGTATTGGTATGTTCTTCTCGTTGGTGTTATTCTCTCCACGGTGGTGTATTCTCTCCACAATCACGTTACTTTCTCCACGATAGTGTTATTTTCTTCGTCGTGATATTAATATCTCCATGGTGATGGTATGTCCTATACTCTAATGTAGGCAGACAGACAAAAGGAAAGACGAATGAATCGGAGGATGAATAAATGAATGGATGGATAGATGTATTGACGGACAGACAGACTGGTGAATAGATGGATAGACGGTAGACAAACTTACGAACGGATGAACGGACGTCTGAACAGATTGAAGGATAGACAAACACGAACTAAGATATTAGTGGACAGCAAGTTAGACATTGTCACAAATTATTAAAGCATGTTACAGTTTGTAAACACGTTATGCTAAGTCAACAAAATGTTCCGTTTGGGAATTCGGCCAGGAATTATACGTTTGGAATTGTGCCCATTGTAGGAATCGATTATTCACCATTAACGGGTTAAATATATCCCTAACTAATGGGAAAATGTCAGCTTTAGCGTTAAAAGGGTATTGATCCCACGGTGGTTCAACTGTCTGGCTTGCTAGCACTCACCATCTACAGCAAGATGGCGGTTAACTGGAGTCGAAGACGTTGTGACGTACGATGCCATAAGAAAAGTAACCTGGGAAATGAATCTGCGGGTATTGAACAACACTCATAGAAATATAAGGTGGTAACTAGGGATATGAGGACACATTAGGCAATGTGATAATTAAAAGTGTTAAGCACAGCAAGATTCGAAACTTATAGTCTATAAATGCCATACACCAAATATTCTATAACACATCATAGACCCAGTAACCTATAAAACATAATAGACCCACTAGTCTTGTAAACATCATAGATCCAATAGCCTATAAAACATCATACACTCAATAGTCTGTAAAACATACACCCAATATTCTTTACAACATCATGCACCGAATAGTCTATAAAATATCATATATCCAATAGTCTATAAAACGTCATACACCCAATAGTCTTTAAAATATCGTACACCCAATAGTCTTTGGGTAAAAAAAAAATCACACGCCTATTAGTTTATAACACATCATAGACCAAATAGTCTAAAGAACACCATACACCCAATAGTCTATAAAACATCATACACCCAATAGTCTTTAAACAATCATACACCGAATAGTCCATAAAACATCATACACCCATTAGTTTATAAATCATCATGGACCTAATAATCTATAAAACATCATACACCCAATAGTCCATAAAACACATATACCATATACCCAATACAGACGAGTGCGTGTTAATTAACGAGTCCTGAACTTTTAACACGGTAAACAGGACGTGGCTTAAAGAAATGGCACCATTATCCAGTCTGCCATCTACCCCACAACGGGTTGCCAATGGATAGATCAGCAGAGTGGCCCTGCAGACATCAGCTCCCGAACATATCAAGAACACGGAGAACATCTGATTGTTGAAGGACTCGATTGACCTCAGCCACTCGATATGGCACATGATGATGATAATAACTGTGATGATTGTGGCTGCGATCTGAACTCACCTCCCTGGAGTATTGATCAATCGATGAGGTGTTGTCTCCACAATGAAGATTGACTGCGATGGATATCCAACACGCTCTGTCTCGCGCCCTTATACACTGTTGACAGATTGCTATTTGTCCATCTCTTGGTGTTATCTTCCTACTTGTTCCGCTGTCTACCTCTTACTCGCTAGTCATTGAATCACCCCTCCAACGTGATGTTTACAAGAGTGCTATATCTTTCATAGTGACCACAATATTAAACTTGTTTCTTTTTCATTTCTTTCGTCAACTTGTTTTTCATTCTCCGCCTCTCTATAACCTCCGTATTTGATTGTTTTCGTTTCCATGAAACATAACCTTTGCTTCTTATATCCGCATCTCCAGGAATTTCATTAGTATTTATTATTGACCTGATTCAATAAATCTTATATTTTTGTGTCTAATATAAAATAAGGTAAACACGCTAATGACTTCACTCAGTTATGTTTAGTATGAATTAGCATCATTAAAATTCAGAGATAGTCATCATTGTCAAGTGCCGTGCCGGCTGGAGTAGGCGTTCATGGCTCTCCACAGACCTCGGTCTTTGGTGTTCTGGATCAACTCTGCTGATGATATTCCTCCATGCCACCGTCTCAATCCATCCAGCATCATTTCTCTTGACCTACCTCTGCGTCTCTTCCCCTCGATCTTTTCAGTTGTCACGATGTTCAGCAATGCCTCTCTTCTCACCACATGACCGAAGAAAGATGTTTGTCTCTTTCTTATTGTTGTGTATAGTGTTCTAGTTTCAATCGTTGTTAGTTACTCTGGCAGTCCAAGGAATTCGCAACTTTCGTCTCAGGAACAACATCTCTGTTGCTTCCAATCTATTCCTAATTTTTTCTTTTACATTCCAAGATTCACAGCCGTACAACAAATCAGGTTCTATATAGCACTTCAGCACTCTCTTTCTTACATTCAATGATAGTGACTTATTGCATAAGATATTCTTCATGTTCTGAAAAGCAGCCTTTGCTTGCCCTATTCTGCTCTTAATCTCTGTTGTACATCTTCCATCATAGATAGTATTGAGATAGTATTGAGACAGTATTGAGATAGTATTGAGATAGTATTGAGATAGTATTGAGATAGTATTGAGATAGTATTGAGATAGTATTGAGATAGTATTGAGATAGTATTGAGATAGTATTGAGATAGTAATGAGACAGTATTGAGACAGTATTGAGACAGTATTGAGATAGTATTGAGACAGTATTGAGATAGTATTGAGACAGTATTGAGATAGTATTGTGATAGTATTGAGATAGTATTGAGATAATATTGAGATAGTAATGAGACAGTATTGAGACAGTATTGAGACAGTATTGAGATAGTATTGAGATAGTATTGAGATAGTATTGAGACAGTATTGAGATAGTATTGAGATAGTATTGAGATAGTATTGAGACAGTATTGAGATAGTATTGAGATAATATTGAGATAGTAATGAGACAGTATTGAGACAGTATTGAGATAGTATTGAGATAGTATTGAGATAGTATTGAGACAGTATTGAGACAGTATTGAGATAGTATTGAGATAGTATTGAGATAGTATTGAGACAGTATTGAGACAGTATTGAGATAGTATTGAGATAGTATTGAGATAGTATTGAGATAGTATTGAGACAGTATTGAGATAGTATTGAGATAGTATTGAGATAGTATTGAGATAGTACTGAGATAGTATTGAGATAGTATTGAGATAGTATTGAGATAGTATTGAGATAGTACTGAGATAGTATTGAGATAGTATTGAGACAGTATTGAGATAGTATTGAGATAGTATTGAGACAGTATTGAGATAGTATTGAGACAGTATTGAGATAGTATTGAGATAGTATTGAGACAGTATTGAGATAGTATTGAGATAGTATTGAGATAGTATTGAGATAGTATTGAGATAGTATTGAGATAGTATTGAGATAGTACTGAGATAGTATTGAGATAGTATTGAGATAGTATTGAGATAGTATTGAGATAGTAGTGAGATAGTATTGAGATAGTATTGAGACAGTATTGAGATAGTATTGAGACAGTATTGAGACAGTATTGAGATAGTATTGAGATAGTATTGAGACAGTATTGAGATAGTATTGAGATAGTATTGAGATAGTATTGAGATAGTATTGAGATAGTATTGAGATAGTATTGAGACAGTATTGAGATAGTATTGAGATAGTATTGAGACAGTATTGAGATAGTATTGAGATAGTATTGAGACAGTATTGAGATAGTATTGAGACAGTATTGAGATAGTATTGAGACAGTATTGAGATAGTATTGAGATAGTATTGAGATAGTATTGAGATAGTATTGAGATAGTATTGAGATAGTATTGATAGTTATTTTTTTTTTGCCTTCTCTTGCTTTGTACTCAAACGTAGTCCACACACGTGCTACTGCTTCTAGCTCTGGGCTGATTTTGCGTGTGGACAAGCTTTTGCTAAACTAATGTCATTAGTTTAGTTTAGTATGGTTTAGTTTAGTCGTTGGATCAACATCATGGCACACGGTTTAACCCATAAGTGCTCCGTTTTCCTCCTAACTCAAACCTGAGTCTGGAGAAACTCAGCTCAATGCACGAACTCCGTTGCATCGGCGAGGTTCCTGAAATACTTTGGGTAGATTTTTAACTCGAAATTTTTTTGCCCGGGCAGCGCCGTTAGGCTACTCTTTTTCGATTTCCAACTGCCAAGGGATTTTTTACGTGCGCAACAATACACACGGGCGTCCGATCTCACTACCCAGAGACCAGGGGGAATTTTATTACTGGAAGTCCAGGTGGATGTTTTTAATAAATCCCGGTCCTCATCGGGGCCTGAACCCGGGACCTCCAGCACTCGAGGTGGACACCATACCTCGAGACCACTCAGCCCCAAACTAATGTCATTGTCATCAGGCGAACCTACTCCGTCTTCTGAGGTAGTATTGATAGTTGAAAACGCAAGCGATCTGCAACAATTATAGGGTATTACAATAACAGATAGTTTTAGAAAGCGCTTTCCTTGAATATCCAGAAAACAGAAACAATTTTTATATCAAAGAAAATGATAACAACAAAATGTTATATTACAATGACCTGACAATGATTGACCAAGTAAATACATTTAAATATTTGAAGGAAATCAAAACATTAGATGGATGTTGCCTTACACCCGAGTAGATTGAGAGTGGAATTGAACTAATAAAAGTTGCGTTTCAGAAAATGAAAGGTATATTATGTCGCAAATCATTTCCATTGAATGCCTGAAAGAGATTAATGAAATGTTATATCGAACCTGTTCTGCAGTATGGCAGTGAATCTTGAAATATAAATGAACTAATTAAGAAGAACTTATAAGCAACAGAGATTTGTTCCTGAGATGAATGTTTCGAATTTCTTAGCCTGCCAGAGTAACTAACAACTATTGCCCGAAAGAGGCGACTGAAACTAAAACATTGTATACAGCAATAAGAGAGTGACAAACAATTTTCTTTGGTTATTTGATGAGAAGAGAGGCAATGGAAAACATCGTGACAAATGAAAATATAAAGGGGAAGAGAGGCAGAGGCATACCAAGAGAAATGATGCTGGATGGACTCAGACAATGGCATGAAGGAATATCATTAGGAGAGTTGATCCAGAACACCAAAAAACGGTTCTTTATAGCATTTCAGCATTATCTTTCTCACATTCAATGATAGTGACTTATTGCATACGATACATTTCATTTTCTGACATGCAGTTTGCAAGCCCTATTCTGTTCTTAATCTCTCTTATGCATATTTCATCTGATGTTATAATTGCTCCTCATCATCCATTCCTTGCCGCCTGGCATGGGTAATCGTGCTTCTCCACAAATTGCTATCTTCAACGGCATGGATCAATTCGTGTGTTGACTCCCTTCCGTGCTATGACATCAGACTGTCAAGAATTTTCTCACGCTGTCTTCCTCAATTTTTCTTTCCACATATCTTTCCAGTTGTCACAACATGCTTCAGTTTTTATCTTCTCATAATGTGGTAAAAATGATGACTGATACTTTCTGATGTTAGTGATAAGTTGTCAAAGCGACTAAGCGTCTCTCAGAAATGTCTCGATTGCTCATTTTGATTTTCAGCATTCTTCTATAAACCCACATCTTCACGGCGTCCAAAGATTGTTTTCGCCTATTTACTAATTGCCCAGGAATCGCAGCCGTTAGTTAAAATTGGTTCTATGTAACATGCAAAAACTCTCTCTTTCTTACGTTCTAGGACAAGGACTTATTGCACAGACTTCTTCATTTGATAGAATGCAGTATTTGCTTGTTCTATTCTGTTCTTTATCTCTGTGATGCATCTTCCTAACATCTGATGGGAGAAGATTAGAACAAGAACCGCCATGGCGATAGAAAACATACTGACCAATAAAAAAAGATGTAATTTGCAATGAGAAAGAGATTGTTGGAGTACTTCATAGAACCTATACTTTTGTCGCCCTGCGGTAAAAGACCGAGCCATGTGAGAAAACCCAGGTCAATGAGGTCTTTCTGGTGACTGCCGAGTCCATCGACGATGAACTGTGGTTTTCGTGGATGAATTTTGTGTTGGCATTCTGGCGGCGGCATTATGCACAAGTAACTGTTGGATTGCCGAGACTCCCGTCTATTCCACTTTCCACATTGGATAGTGTGGAGTATTTTGTGTGATATTCACTGGCACAGGAATGGAGCATAATGGGGACGACCCGTTGCCGTGAAGTTGGAACCTCGACTAACTAACTAAGTATACTTTTGTATGGATGTGAAGCGTGGACAATGAGCAGACAAGTTTAAAAACATGTGATGGCTGTGGAAATGTGGTTTCTGAGGAAAATTCAAAGAATACCATGGACAGACAGAAAAACCAATGACCAAGTCCAATAAGAAACAAATAAAAACTGTAAACTGATTATAGAAATAAGACGTAGACAGGCGCAATTTTTTGAACACGTTATGAACAAGAAATAAACTGGAGAACTTGGTGACGACTGGCAAGATTGAAGGGCAAAGAACAAGAGGAAAGCAGAGATGGTAAAATCTTGATGGCTTGGCCACGCGGCATGGTCGAGACAAGAACACGGAGCTGATCCACAACTCTGGTGATTGCGTAGGATGGCGAAACATGCCCGCCAACTCTTACCGGCATGGCAAATGACGCTGATGATGGATTGAACATACATTGAGGAAATCTGAGACTAGTATAACTAGAAAGCATTTATCTGGAACCCACAGGGGAGCAGAAATAGAGGAAGAAGAGAAGCGGAAACAGAAGTGAATAATACGGACAGGACATGGACAGAGCTGCATGGTATATTTTATGATAGGAACACACCAATGAACAAGTTCTTCCAGAAAAAACATTAAGATCGTAAATTGATTAGAGACATTAGACCTAGACAGTCAGAATGTTGTGGGCATGTTATGAGAAGAAATTAATTGGAGATCTTGGTGACAACTGGCAAGATCGAAGGGAAGAGACCAAGGGGATGACCGAGAAGTAAATACCTGAATGGCTTGGCCACGTGACATGGTCGAGACTGAAACACGGAGCTGATCCACGACTCTGGTGATCGAGTGAGATGGCAAAACACGACCGCCCACGCTTATCGGCATGGCAAATAATGAATGGATGGTTTTTCTCAGGAGCTGTGTATTCAAAAAGCATGAAATTTACACACAATATACATGGATATTTCGTGTAAACATGGGTATTATTCAACATAATCCCCTTAAATGTGTACAGCTTTATGCCAGCGCAAAACAAGTGCATATATCCCTTACCCCTACCAGATTGTGTCTTGATCACGAAGCCATTTCTTCGCTGCATGAAACACTCCTTTATCAACTTCAAACCTTGTCCCACGGAGTGCATCTTTAAGTGGACCAAATCAGAGGGTGCCAAATCGGGAATATAAGGTGGATGGGGTAGTACAGTCCAATCCAATTTGGTGATTGCTTTCCCGTGTTGCCAGACTTGTGTGAGGGCGCGCATTGTCGTAAAGGAGAAGCAGGTCTGCTGGATTCTTATGCGGCCGAACTCTGCGAAATAGTTGATTCAGTTTTTTTTATGTCTTAATGTAAGCTTGCGTATTGATTCTCTATCCTCTTGGCATAACATCCACAAGAATCACATCTTCAATGTCCCAAAAGGCAGTGATCATGACCCTCCCAGCTGAAGGAGTTATCTTGAATTTCTTTCTTTGATGTAATTGCGAATGATGCCACTCCATTGACTGTCTTTTTATCTCGCGTCCAAAATGATGTGCCCAGGTTTTGTCACCTGTAACGATCTTAGCCAAAAATTCCCTCTTTCAGCATTGAAACGCTCCAATGATTCAGAAGAAATTGCTTCCTTTGCAATAGGTGGTCATTTGTGAGATTTGGAGGAACACATCTTGTGCAAACTTTAGAAAATCCGAGTTTTTATAACTGCATTTGTACTACTATTGCTGACTGACATCTGTAAAGCCAATTGTTGAGTAATAATTCGCCTAACAGTAAGAATAATTACTTCAGCGTATTTCAACATTGATGCGTTTTTTTTTTTTTTGGCAGGACGTCCATAGCGGTGCTGATCAAGCAGCTCTTTATCTCCACTTCCTGATTCTTTGATTCTCTGAACTCAGTGACTGACTGTACTCATGTCGACTGCAAAACTTTCATACACATCACATAGACGCTTGTGAATGTTCACAACAGTTTCCTTCTCTGCAACGAGAAATTCTATCACAATTCGCCGCTTATAACGTAAGTTGCTAACATGCTCCATTTCAACAGCTTAGGCCAGCTACATTATTAGACCAAATGAGTTGCAATTTGGTGCATACAATTGGCACATGCCATATTTGAAGTGTACAAAATATAATGCTTCTATCTTCATTATCATCTAGTAAAAACGATTGGGTACGTTACTTTCTGAACTACCCTCGTTCATTAGCCTTCATTGTTTATTTACTTTAAGAAATCTTCTCTGTTCCATTATATTTTCCAGAACCTGTTCATTTTCAGGTCTCCAATGCAGCTGGTCATCACGTTTGTACGATGTTGTCCAGATTTCAGAACTATATTACCAGATTGGCCATTCTTGCGGCCATTTCATTTCCGTTGGTCAAGACGTACATATTTCGATTGTATAAAGTTTTGATCATCATCAAGTGTTTTTACTGTGTACGCTTGCTTTGAACTCAACCGTAGTCCACATAAGTGCTTCTACAGCTGGTACACTGAAATAATTTTTGCGTGTGGGTTTTGCTTTCCCTATTATCTAGTCCCTCCCCATCAGGAGAACCCACTCCGACTTCAAAGATACTTGTAATTGACGCCCCTAAGTCAAGGACGAGAAGTCAACATTTTAATCCAACTGACCGACGCAGGGGTGCAAAGTGTGGGGCGTTCATGTCTCTCCACAGATTTCGGCCCGTGGTGTTCTCATTCAATTTTGCTGATGGTATTCCTCCATGCCGTCGCCGCAGATCATCCAGCATCATTTTCCTGGATCGGCCACTTCCTCTTATTCTTCTACCACTAATTATTCCAGTCGTCACGATGTTCTCCAATGCCTTTCTTCTAATGATATGACCCAAGAACACTGTTTGTCAATTTATAATTGTGTTCTACTTTCATTAGGCTCTACTAGGCAGCCGTTATTAGTTACTCCGACAGTCTAAGGTAGTCGCAACATTTTCTCGGAACCACATCTCTGTTGCTTCCAATATCTTCCTAATTTGTTCGTTCACATTCCAAGATCCACCGCCACGCAGGAGGTAGGTACATTTATTAGCCTGACCTAGGTTTGTCTATTTTCAGATGCGCTTCAGGTGTCTTAGCTTTCTCTAGTATTGTTGCCTTTGTTGTATATTCTTACTGTGTTAATAATTTTGTTTAATAATTTGAGGAGCGTCTATTCTCTTTCTCCATTAACGCCCTGGCCATCTGCGTATTTTATTGTGTACAACAAATTCGTTGTCCCTTTACTTAAAGCCTCAGGTTTTATCCTTACATTGTTTTTGTCATTATCTTTTCTGAGCATGAATGAAATGTTTCTGGAGGTAGCAATCATCCCCGCCTCACCCCCTTCTAATTAGTATTGGTTCAGTATTTCCCTCTTTATTAATGTAACTGTTTGTCGTCTAATATTCAAATTGTAACACCTGTGAAGTTAGATGCTTGAGGCGAACTACCAACTTAACTATCAGAGACTAAATGTAATATGATGTTTTCAGAAAGACAGAGGGATCAACACATTGTGACACATATATTGAAAGGTAGACGATGAAATGGTTTAGCCAGCTCGTTAGAATGCAACACCATTTAGTACGAGAACTGGCCCTACATCAAAGCAGATATGCTACAAGAGCAGAAACACGCCCGAGAAGAAAATGGATTGTCGACATCAAAGATATTATACAATCACACGGAATGACACTATCCAGTGCCACAAATATGGCGCTGGAGAATTAGCTATTCCTTCCCACGACGCTTGATGACAAAAATTGGAAGATGATGATCTTCTTCTTCTTCTTCTTCTTCTTCTTCTTCTTCTTCTTCTTCTTCTTCTTCTTCTTCTTCTTCTTCTTCTTCTTCTTCTTCTTCTTTCGTTACCTTGAAATTTGTCTATAACTGCAATGTTGTCTCTTGTATGAATCTTTTCAAGATGATGATGATGATAATTCAAATTGTAGATAAGTTCAAGGATATATATTTATAGATTTATATGTTCTAAGCATAGACAAATGTGTTTCAGAATATCAATTTGAAGACTTCTTCACGATCAACGATGCGTAAGCTGAATCCCTTTCAATCATTCTTCCAGCAAACAATTCTAATTTATCCGATGTGTCTCTGGATCCCTTTGGCTGTATTACTTCCTCAGTTCTATTGTCTATTCTTCACTGACTTACTGTTAGCATTATTTTTGAGGCGTAAGATATCAAGCTACTTCTCCTTCACGTGTCATTTGGAGTAGACGATGCATGTAAACAGCCTACTGTTTTTTGTACTGCCAGTCATTTCTGATACCGATGTTTCGCTATGCCATGATGCCAACCTGTCCAGCATCTGATTTTCTGGTCTCTAAATTTTGAGTTATAAATCTACCAAAAGTATTTCAGGATCCTCGCCAATGCTACTGAGTTCGTGCACTGAGCTAAGATTCTCCGGACTCAGGCTTGAGTGAGGAGTATAACGGAGCAATTATGGGTTACACCCTTGTGCCGTGATGTTGATCGGTCGACTGAACTAAACTTTCTGGTCGCACCTGCCTCCCACCCCCCCCCCCCCCCCCGCCCCCTCCTCCCTCTCCTGTTGTCTTGACGTGATCCAGCTTTCACCTTCTCTTGACATGCCCAAAGAATGTTGACAGCCTTTTTCTGATGCGAGTAACAGTTCTAGTGAGTTAACTTCCTTCAAGATATCTTCATTGATTTTATTGATATCAAGCTGTTGGTACAATATTGGGCACATTCTCTTTCGTAAGGCTTGTGTGCTATTGATATAATATACTATGTCATAAAATAAGATGCAGTCGAACAGTTCCTTTCTTCTTGACAATGTCTCCCCAATTTCCAGAATTTATTAGGTACCTCATTTTACAAGGCTAGGTTGAACCATTTACCGCACTAGTACTTAATCTTGCCACTAAAGGAACTGAACCCTTACCTCTATTTTGTTAAATCAACTCGCTAATTAAAATGTAACGGCATCCCCTTTATAAACAAACGTAACCATACTTTTTTTCTCCAAATCCCCCAAGATTCTTCTAGAATGCAACAAGTACAGCTCATAAGAGACCATTTATCTTCAGCAACCTCCCAGACATGACAAAAGTTAAGACTGTATTGTTGCGTCTTTCAAATCACGGCCCAATTTCGTAAGTGTCGCCCGTCTGCCTGGGAATTGATCTAGTATATTGTGGATGGTGGCGGTAATGTCTACGGAACAGTCGATGCCAACAATCGGGGTATGATTGATTTCCTGCCTGATGTTTTGTATTTGTTGTATGGAATCGAGACTTTCTGTGGTTGGGGCAGTGGTGTAGCTAGGGTTTGAAGTTCGTTCGGAGGTTGGAGCAAAATGATTTAAATGGATTAATTGGACGCCTGGTATCTTGGCTACGAGACTGGGTAAATTGGTAGCATACCCGCCTTCCGTCACGACTTTCATAGTTCCATTCGTGGGAGATTTCATGGGCCTTTATTTGTCCAAAATCATAATATGAATACACAATAGAATGAATAATTGAATTAATAGATGAATGAATGAATGAATGAATGAATGAATGAATGATGTTTGCATTAATACGCATTAAGCGTATGTTCAGTGAAAATGTATGTGAATGCCCCAATTTTAGTTTCTTCACCTAAATGAGCAAATCGCCGCCTCCTTCCCTTTTATCATCATCATCATCATCATCATCATCATCATCATCATCATCATCATCATCATCATCATCATCATCATCATCCATCATCATCATCATCATCCTTATCCTTCTTCATTTTCATCTTTCTCCTTCTTTCTTCTTTGCTCTTCTAACCTTCTTCTTTCTTCTTTTTTATTTCTTCTTCCTTGTATTTATTTCCTCCTCTTCCTCCTCCTTCGTTGTCTTCTCATTTCTTTTGTTCGATTTTCCCGCCAGTTTACAGAAAACAAGAGTTCTGGAACGAGCTCTGGTAGTTACGATCTATAATTGAACGACGAACAAATCTGTAATTGAAGGTGACGTTGACTGGCTGAGATCTACCGAGAATCATCTTTTGCTTTGGTGGATTTTAATTTTTATTGCCAGCAGTCTCGGAGCAGTTTTGTTTCCTGTGGAGATTCCTCGTGGTGTAGATAATTAAATCAGCGTGTGTGTGTGTGTGTGTGTGTGTGTGTGTGTGTGTGTGTGTGTGTGTGTGTGTGTGTGTGTAGGTGGGTGGGTGTGTGTGTGTGTGTGAAAGAGAGAGAGAGAGACAAAGAGAGAAATAGATGAGAGAGAGGGAAAAAGATATAAAGATACAGAGAGAGAGAGAGAGAGAGAGAGAGAGAGAGAGAGAGAGAGAGAGAGAGAGAGAGAGAGAAAGACAGTGAAAGAGAAGAGAGAGAAGGAAAGAGAAAAAAACAAGAGAGAAAGAGAGAGACAGAGAGAGAGAGAAAGAAAGAAAGAAAGAAAGAAAGAAAGAAAGAAAGAAAGAAAGAAAGAAAGAAAGAAAGTGAAAAATAAGAGAGAGAACGAGAGATGAAAGAAAAAGTGAGAAAATGAGAGAGATAAAAACAGAGAGAAACAGAGAGAAAGAGAGAGAAAGAAAGAGAGAAAGGGAGAGAGAAGGAGAGAGAGAACGAACGAACGAACTTTATTTTAAAAGGGGTAAGAATTGGGCACGCAGGCCCGTCTTACATTCTGCCCTTCTATCACTCACTTTCATACATTATTTCATTCATACATCTTTCAAGGCTAACAAAGAGCAGCAACAATATAAATGGCATGCATTATAAATCAATCAATCATGTGCCATGGCGGAAAGCGTGGGCGGTCATGACTCGCCATTTCACTCGATCACCAGAATCGTGGATCAGCTCAGTGTTCCTGTCTCGTCCATGCTATGTGGCCAAGCCATCCAGGTATTTTCCTCTCGGTCTTCCTCTTGGTCTGTTCCCTTCGATCTTGCTAGTTGTCACTAAGTTCTCCAATCCATTTCTTCTCATAACATGTCCAAAAAATTTTGACTGTCTCCGTCTAATTTTTCTAATCAATTTACGATTGTCATTTGTCTCCTGTAGTACTTGGTCATTGGTTTTTCTGTCTGTCCATGGTATTCTTTGCAGTTTCCT
Source organism: Cepaea nemoralis (assembly GCA_014155875.1). Classification (NCBI taxonomy): domain Eukaryota; kingdom Metazoa; phylum Mollusca; class Gastropoda; order Stylommatophora; family Helicidae; genus Cepaea; species Cepaea nemoralis. The sequence goes on along the minus strand of JACEFZ010028280.1, from coordinate 197,744 downwards.
CAGAAAACACATTTCTGCAGCCATCAGATGTTTTTCAGCTTGACTGCTCATTGTCCAAGTTTCACATCCATACAAAAGAACAGGCTCTATGTATCCCCTCAACACTCTTTTTCTCGTTTCAATTGACATCTTTTTATTGGTCAGAATGTTTTTCATCTTGCTAAAGGCTACTTTCGCCATGGCGATTCTTGTTCTAATCTCTTCATGGCATCTCCCATCAGATGTTATGACTGTTCCGAGATAATTGTACCGATTCACTTGTTGAAGAATATTCCCATTTACTTGTATATTACATTGTGGTACTTCGTTCTTCCTAGTGACGACCATAACCTGTGTCTTTTTACAATTTAATTCTAACCCCAGTTGCTCACTGTGTACAACAACCGCATCTACTAATTGTTGCAGATCCTGCGCATTGTCTGCAATCAATACTGTATCATCTGCATATCTAATGTTATTGATGTTTCGTCCTCCAATGCTGATTCCATTTATATCGTCTACATTTCTGAAAATATTTTCACTGTATAGGGAAAAAAGATCTGGAGACATTACACATCCCTGCCTAACACCTCTCTTAATAGGCTGATATTGTCCCACTTCATTATCAATCCTTATGGCAGCTTGTTGTTTCCAATATATGTTTTTTATAAGTCTAATGTCTTTCCCATCAATTTGTAGATCTGCAAGCATATCCACCATGTTGACATGTCTAACTCTATCAAAAGCCTTTGTGTAGTCAATAAAGCAAAGATGTATATCCTTGTTTACTTCTATAGAACATTCAATAACTGATCGCAGCATATACACAGCATTTACTGTACCCTTTCCTTCTACAAACCCACATTTTTCTTCCCCTATTTCAGGTTGTAATTTCTTCCTCACTCTTTGCATGATAATTCGTAGCAAAATGTTTGTGATGTGCCTCATTATACTAATTGTTCTATGTTGATCACATTCCAAGGTTCCTGATTTCTTTGGGATTGCAATAAATTCAGAGTTACATAATTCAGAAGGTATATCTCCATTATCATATAATGTGTTCAGCAGTCTGGTGACTTGATCTAATCCATATTCTTCTAAAGCTTTAATCATCTCTGTTGTGATGTTATATGTACCGGGGACCATGCCAGCTTTCATATGCTTAAAAACATTTCGAACCTCCATCTTCAAAATTGGCGGTTCTTCATTATTAAATCTAATATGATACTGTTTCTCTCTGTTATCCTCATAAAGGTTTTTCAAATAATCTGTCCATACATGTATAATCTGATCTTTTTCTATTATGATTTTGCCATCTTTAGTTTTTAGACAGCTGTCATATATTTTTGAAGGGAGTGGGAGATCACTGTAGTGCATGCCCCATTTTTAACAAAAGAAGTAGAGCCCCATCCTCTTCTATCTTCAATAACCCCAGAATATGAACCTTGAGTTATCTGCAGGCCTCGTTCTATTAAGTAGTCTAGGAGATATAGATTATGGCCCTGGTGAGAATAATGATTACTAACTGGGATTCTGCCCCTTCTCCAAGGATTCTTTAGCTCTGGGGCCCCCTTTTTTTGTTTATCAAATCTGAGGAAAGTCTGGAGAATTTTCTCAGCCTGATTTAGATGAAGAAAGCATGGATATTGAGCAGTTGATAGATCTAGAGTCTTCTCTCCCCCATTTTAGTAAGTCATTATGAGTGGATTTATTTTTAAACAATCAAACACATAATCAATCACATTAGATTCTGACAACATGATGTACAAAGAAGCTGGTGACTCACAGATAGGTTTGAACTGATAAATTAACAGAAGGTCAATTCATGTTAATCATTTATTGACTGGGCCTGAGCCTTCTGGCCAGTACACACATCTCTATTGTGATTTACACAAGATATATTAGAAAAGTTGCATATTGGACTATTGTCACAGACCATCAATAACAAGCATCAATACATGAGAGGTCAACAAGTATGAAAACATAGTAAACATTTTGATGTTGCACATGTTAAGTGTGAAGATGATGAATCAACAATTAAATATCAGTTTCCTGAAATTGGGTGTGGTGTGTACCAATTAGAAAGGTAACCTGGTGACTGGAAGATTTGGTAAGCCAGGGTCCATTGACTGATGGATCCACTTCAGGTCTGCCCGTATAGCTCCTCTGAAGGCCTCCCCATACTTTGCTCATGGCCAAGTCATCTTCCATCTCACTTGTGGTTCATCTCTTTCTCTCGGCTTCCCTCTTTCAGGTCTGATTTAGGTGGTTAGTTTGCTGATGTGTTGGGTGGTTGTTGGTATGTAGCCACCAAGAATCACTGATGAATATTCACATATATATGTACATTCCTACCAATACAATATTCTAAAAGTAGGTCAGAAGAAATCTAAATTCCTGAAGTAGGAACTAGTTCCCCTCCCCCCTCTTTTTTCTCTAAGCTAGTGTTGGGTTAATTTGGGGTGGTCAGAGTTTATCACACTGTGTACGCCTTGTATCAACTGGTTCCTGCTGTATGTAAGTTCTCATTTGACCTGGGGTCAGTGAACGTGTACAGTAAGACAGTGACAAGAGTGAGAAGGTGTCAAGATGCATGTAAATAAATGACATACATTTATAACATTTCTTCCACTCAATGGTGTTTATAGTGTGTATGAATAATTCTCTGTATTTTCCTAATTAACCAACTTCTTCTTCTTCTGTGTCTAATAACTCTCTCCCATTATCTGTTGTTGTTGTGATGTTGAGTGTTGGGTTGTGTGGTGATGAGTGGTGTTGAGTGGTGTTGTGTTTTAAGTTATGTTGAGTAATGAGTTAAGTTCACTTCGTGTGATGGAGTTCCGCGAAGCTCAACTCTTCTGATGTAATGCAGTTCATAAGTGCTCTTATCTAATTAAAATTTGACATAAATATAAATATTTATCCTTCAAACCCTATCCATTCAATAGATGAAGCAGAAAGAAAAGATTGGATTTCTCTCTCAATTTTCTAAATTGAAAATAGACATAGATAAGTCTGTTTTAAAACAAGGCACTTATTCTAGTACACGAACTGTCATTTTAGCTGTAGGTAGTGATAGCATTTTTTATCAGTGTCTGCTGAAATGCACAAGATTGCTTTAGAATCATTACTTCGTACAGTTGTTCAGAATAGAATGGAGTAGTATAATGCACTTCCCAAAGTTAATAATTATCTTTAAGAATATCAGAGATTGCAGTTTCATCTAAGAGAGTATTAGAGTGTCAGTTTGCCCGGGAACGGCTCTGCGTCGTCAGAATCTACAGTCGAGCATTTTTACATTTCAGAGGTTTTAATTAATAATAATACACTTCAATTGACATTACAAACACTGGATACCATTTCTTGATACCTGATACATCGGGTTCTTAGTCTAATCTCGGGAATTACAAGCTTACCTCGGATCTAGACACTCCGCAATCCCATGTTTGAAAATTTGGTCACACCAGCTTTCCACGTCTGGTCATCAGGCTGGTTGCAGAAAAAGTGCGGGCTTACCATATTCTGATGAGATATTAACATATGCTAAACATGCGTTGGCGCGAAGCGGGTCACATGTCTCCTCCTATCCAATGGGTTTCCGAGCTTTGTCTGATGAAATCTTTCTAAGAATCCACGTCATCTGTCACTTATGCAGTTCCAGTTTCGATGTTAAATTTTAAGTCCTAGTTTCAGTTTGCGGTTGTGTAGTCAATTGTTTTATGTTATTTCCTCTTCTTGGCTTGCGGTCTTGTTAACTGAATAATGGTGGTTAGCCATTATGCTACAAAAGCCTCTTGATGTACTTGTTATTTTATTAGTAAGTTCCTGCATTCCTTTGTGCACTAATTTAGTTCTTTGACTGTTGTGTTGTTTTTTTTTAATTTCTAAGCACGTTTCCTCAAGCCATGCTTCTTTTGCTTCCTTACATAATATTCTGACTTGTCTGTGAATTTCTTCATGTTTGGCAGAATTATTTTTGTTGAGTCTTCTTGTTTCCATTAGGTGTTGAATTTCTTCAGTCATCCATTTCTTACGACCCACCTTCTTTAATTTTGGAATAGTTGTTTCTGCAGCCAAAGAGATTGAATTCTTCAACATTTCCCATTGATCATCCACATCCTGGAATAGGATCTCTAGATCAGACAATATATCAAATCTGTTCTGTACTTCTATGTTGAATTTGTTTTGTATTTCCTTGTCATTACTCAATGTACACAAATCATATTTAGTGTTTCCTGTTATATACTTGACTTTCTTCAACTTTATCCTCAATGTTCCTGTGAGTAATCTGACATTCGAATCCGCAATCTATGAGTGATTGTGTCCATCTATGAGCGCTTCTGTCCATCTGTGAGTGCCTGTGTCCATCTGTGAGTGATTGTGTCCATTTATGAGTGGTTGTATCCATCTATCAGTGTTGTGTCCATCTATGAGTACTTGTGTTTATCTGTGAGTGATTGTGTCCATCTGTGAGTGCTTGTGTCCATCTATGACTGATTGTGTCCATCTATGAGTGCTTGTGTCCATCTATGAGTGATTGTGTCCATTTATGACTGATTGTATCTATCTATGAGTGCTTGTGTCCACCTATGACTGATTGTGTCCATCTATGAGTGCCTGTGTCCATCTATGAGTGCTTGTGTCCATCTATGAGTGATTGTGTCCATTTATGAGTGATTGTATTCATCTATGAGTACTTGTGCCTATCTATGACTGATTGTGCCTATCTATGAGTGTTTGTGTCCATCTATGACTGATTGTGTCCATTTATGAGTGCCTGTGTCCATCTATGAGTGCCTGTATCCATCTATGAGTGCCTGTGTCCATCTATGAGTGCCTGTGTCCATCTATGAGTGCCTGTGTCCATCTATGAGTGGTTGTATCCATCTATGAGTGCTTGTCTCCATCTATGAGTGCTTGTCTCCATCTATGAGTATTTGTATCCATCTATGGGTGCCTGTGTCCATCTATGAGTGGTTGTATCCATCTATGAGTGGTTGTCTCCTTCTATGAGTGGTTGTATCCATCTATGAGTGGTTGTCTCCATCTATGAGTGCTTGTCTCCATCTATGAGTGCTTGTCTCCATCTATGTGTGGTTGTATCCATCTATGAGTGCCTGTGTCCATCTATGAGTGGTTGTATCCATCTATGAGTGCTTGTCTCCATCTATGAGTGCTTGTGTCCATCTGTGAGTGCTTGTGTCCATCTATGAGTGCCTGTGTCCATCTATGAGTGCCTGTGTCCATCTATGAGTGCTTGTCTCCATCTATGAGTGCTTGTGTCCATCTATGAGTGCCGGTGTCCATCTATGAGTGGTTGTATCCATCTGTGAGTGCTTGTGTCCATCTATGAGTGCTTGTGTCCATCTGTGAGTGCTTGTGTCCATCTATGAGTGCTTGTGTCCATCTATGAGTGCTGGTGAACATATTGTGCATTAGATTCAAAGTGACTCAAATAAAATAGGCAGATTAGTCAGTGTCTTTTTTTCAAGATATTTAGAAATGTGTTAGAGATTGTCTGTCTGTCTGTCTGTCTGCCTGCCTGTCTGTCTGTCTGTCTGTCTGTACGTTCGCCATTAATCTACCTACCTACCTACACATCTATCTACATACCTATCTACATACCACCTATCTGCCTAATACCTACCTGCTGTATTCTGTATGTCTGTCTGTCTCCTCTCTTTATTGTGTCGCTATCGCATTCTACATCCTTCTCTCTCTCTCTCTCTCTCTCTCTCTCTCTCTCTCTCTCTCTCTCTCTCTCTCTCTCTCTCTCTCTCTCTCTCTCTCTCTCTCTCTCGCTCCGAGAACGCGTCCTGACAAGAGCCTAGGTAACGAAGCCACAACCGAGTAGCTACCCCGGCTACTGCCCGAGTGTTGTGACCTCTGCATCATCCTGCATTGAGAGCCGCATTATCGATCACTGCCACAATCGTGGCCACCCGGCTTTCGCTCAGGATAGACTATATGGCCGTTTGTTTTCCCTTCTTATTCGCTAGGCTACCGACCCGCTCACTCGCTCGCCCGATTCGCCGTGCGCCTCTAACTGTGCACAGAAATAAGTTAACAATCTTCATAGATATGTGAAATTCCAGATTTTATGATGGTGTTTAATTGTAAACAGTCTCCGTGTGATTACGCAGTGGGTTTTTACATATAACACATTCCAATTTATTTAATTGATTTCCATGTGTGACGTCTTCGGATGGACTTGTGCCGTGGAGCAACACGTTACGACCAACTAGCTGTGTATTACCGGACAGAAGTGTGTAAATGCCCACATTGCCATGTAATATATGTGTGCTGTAACTGAGAGCGTTAGCGTATTAACCAAATAAATCATACTAAATACAGTGCCGTTCTTGAAGATTATAATATAAACGTGTGCTTTTAAATACTAAATTCTGGTTGATAAGCACAAATAGGGATTGTGTGTGTAAATACGTGATTTATTATATTCTGCTTGCTTCTTGGAAATAACAATTCATCAGCATTAACCTTTCAGTCTAAAGGATTATATATAGCTAAATATGACCTCCCATTTGGACAGAAGGGCGGTATACCACCATACTAAGGTCATCGTGTTATTTATTTTGTTTCCCTGTATCATCCGCAATTTCAATGCTCAGTGAACGGACATATACATTATAATACTTGTTGATTTGACTGTGTTCCATGTTTGGTCCAAACCTTCTGCTTCTTTGGCATTGAACCAGTTAAGTGGACGTTAACGAGTCTGTGACCTTGTGACTACATATTCTGACCCCTAAAACGTCAGTGACCTATTATATTGCACATTCCTCTCGTGCTTGAGGGAATACATGTAAAACAGATACATATTATATCTATTCCTGAGGGAACTCTGAGGACTATAAAATTAGCATGAGAAATAAATTTACAGTTACTGACTGACACTCAAAGAAATAAACATATAGAGGTCAGAAGACAGAATAAAGTACATAACAACTGAACCGGAATTGGAACCTTCCTCATCCACATACAACAGCTTATTTCCGAAGGAGCCAGTGGACTTAAACGCACAGCCGGTTAAAAGGTATTTCTCTTAACCAAGTCTAAACCACAAGAACCAACTACTGTGAAATGTAAACATAATTCATCACCGGCCATTTGTGTAAAGTATTGAGTTGCATTTCAATAATGCATCCGATTTTTGGGTATGTATATACGACTTCATCACTCTAAAAGTTTAGTTTCAATTGTGGGCAAAACATCCGAACGTAAGCTTAACGACCATTTCTCTGTGGTTGTGTTAATGTTTGTATTGTGACAGCGGTGTCCGTAATCTTGAATACAGGTTGATTTTCTTACTGCGAAGTTATTAAGAGCACATACTATTGCCAGGTTGGTAAATGGCGTATTTATGTTCGTTTAGCGATGGAAACAGCTGCCTCCGTTTGATGGCAATGGATAATTTAAATGTCTCTGAAATGATTTCTAGGTAGTTTTTCTGTATATTTTTTTTTTCATCATTAACTGAATATGGGGAAGCGGCTAAGGTGCAAAGAATAATGGGAGACAAAAAGTATTACTTCTAAATGTAACCGGGGAATTGTCACAAACGAACGAATCATCGTTGCTACCTACATAGTATCATCATCATCATCATCATCATCATCATCATCATCATCATCATCATCATCATCATCATTATGACCACGGGCTTTACACAGTGATAGTGATATGGGCGTTCATGCCTCTCTACAAATCTCAATCCTTGACATTCTATATCAATTATATTGATGGAATTTCTCCACGCCACCGTTTTAAACCATGTACATAATTTCTCCCTGTCTGCCTCTGCCTCTTGTACCGCTGATCTTTCCAGTCGTCACAATCATGCCCAATGCCTCTCTTCTCACTATACGACTGAAATTCACTGCCGCTGTCTTAACGTTATGTATAATGTTTTTATTTCCAATGGCTTGACCCAAGCAACCGTTTTTAGTTATACTGGCCGACCAAGGTATTCTCAGCATTCGCCGCAGAAACCACATCTCCGTTGCCTCTGCGCTCTACCTCATTTACATTCCATGATTCAATGCCATACAGCAGGATGGGTTCCATATAGCACTTAGTACTTTCTTTCTCAGAGCTGTACGGAAAGGGTTAAAAACGCGATTCGCAATCCCGCATACTGCGTTCAAAACACAGCTGTAGGTGATTTGGAAGACTTAAACTGTTTACTTCTAATAAAAACAATAGAAATATGAAGATACTTTTAATTTAGTAGGTTAGCATGGCCGAATGGATAAGAACGCGTGTTCTTACACATCCGGTGTGCTGATGCCGAGGCAAGGGATTCAACCACTACATCGGAGCGTTGGACTAAAATGTTGACCTATCGTCCTTGACTTAGGTACATAAATTGCAAGCACCTCTGAAGTCGGAGTGAGTTCGCCTGATTGTGAAGGACACTGTTAATAGGAAAAGCTAATCCACATGCAAAATTCAGTCCAACACTACTAGAAGTAGCGTGTAATGGACTATGCTTGGTTTAAAGCGAACGAGTGCACAAAAAAAACAACTTTTAATTTAAAACCAAAAAAATATAAACACGAAGAGAAAAGCACAGAAAGAAATGGGACTGCTCTGAGTACTTAGCGAGCACGGAAAGGACAAAGTAGTAGAACCAGTGTCGGGAATTGTTTAAGGAGGGATGCTTGTGGCAGAAACGTCACCGCCTAGCTATGTTGGCCAGACCGGGTCAGAAATTCAGCAGTAAATACATGACCTCTACACTTCACATATATTCACAGCAGGTTTCGGATACATGGCTTGGTTTTAAATCTCGTTATTGTAACGGTTTGTACGTTATACTGTTAACTGGCGTGATCGCGGTCGTAAGAGGCGTCGACGGCAGCTTTTGGCGTTTGCTCTCGTCGTTCGCTACGGTAGGGAATGACTGACCACCTATCCCTCCGTACACTCAGATCTACAACACGTGATGGTCCACACATTTCACAAACCACTGTAGGTTCCTGCTAGGGGACTCTCTGTTTCTACCACCCAGGCCAGAAAGCAGGCTATGTCAGTAAGTACATGGTGTATTTTTAATGACTGTGCAGTGTTTGAAAATATTACCGGTCCAAGTTTTGTATTTACCTATTATGTTGCATGAACTTTACAGAGGGTGAATGCAAAACTTGAACCGGAAATATTTTCAAACCTGCACAGTCATTAAAAATGCACCCTATATATCGTCAAATGTGACCTCCCATTTGGACAGAAGGACGGTATATCGCCATACTAGGGTCATCGTGATATTTATTTTGTTTCGTGGTATCTTCCGCAATTTCAATGCTCAGTGAGCGGAAATTGCCATTATAATACTTGGTCATTTGATTGTGCAATGTGTTGGGTCAAGCCTACTTTTTGTTTGGCACTGAATCAGTTAATGTGCAAGGGACATATGTTTCTACGACCCAGGAAAGAAAGAAGGTTATGTAAGTAAGAGAAATAAAGTACACAAGCCTCTCACACGCCTTCATGTGCACTGGATATATGATTTTATGATTATACTATTACCCCTACCCCGTTCAACCTCCAAAGAGAAGATACATTAGGGTCACACCCTGACTCATATTAATAATCCTGTGACCGATACAGCCACAAATAGTATATTAATTTGAAGGTGATTGTTGTCCAAGGAGGGTAATGTGACATATGTTGCCAGACCCATATTTTTATATACCGGTATCTGGCCGACCGCCTTCACTCTCCAAGGCAGTTCCTCGTACCCATTGTAGGTTGGGTCCACATGGAAACCCCGGTCAATATTAAAAATCTGCCCCGATGGAGTCGAACTCATGACTACCGGGTTGGAAAGCGAGCGTCTAGTCACTACACTGCCGCAGCCACCCACGATCAACTAACTCAGGATAAAGAACGCCGCTCCCATGCTACTGGCAGTGAGAGAAGAGACCACAGACAGTCGCTGGGGTCGTCGCTGGAGCTAAGGAGTCCGTGCTTTATGCGAAGCTTTCCATAGGCGGCTCTGCGGGAAAATATCGAGTTATATGGGGACAACAGCGGTGCAATGAAATAGATCCCCTGGCCTTTTAACACCTAACTCAGAATAATAACGTCGCGCCCACGCCACTGGGAGTGAGAGAAGACACCACTGAACCACCAGACTAAAGCGGGAAATAGTTCACAAGGTAACTGGGGGAACAATCAAATGTAAAGGCAAGGACGGCGTGTGAATCTCCGTTTGGAGGAGCTGAATATTGACAGATGTATTTGCATACTGATTGAGAGAGAAAGCTGGAAGAAAATTGTCTTAATAGCCGAATGGCTTGCAGGCCTGTGTGATTAGAGAAGTAGGAAGAGGAAAAATGCAGAAGAAAATGAAGAAATAGATCCTTGAACGATTAGGTCATTATGGTTGTTGGTTTGAGTAAAGAGTCGTTTTCAGTGCGCTCGGGTGTTTCTATAATTGCTCCAGTACCCTTTCGTAGATCACACAAGGAGAATCTCACCGAATTGCACCGAATTCCATAGTATCTGGTGTGTATAGTAGAACAGCACATTTTAAAAACATTCTTGTTTTGGATCAGTAAAATAGAGGCCCCTTTTCACGCCTTAGGGCGCATCGGGCGTACGGTGCCATTCCCATACACAAGTGTATTTTTAATGACTGTGCGGTGTTTGAAAATATTGCCGGTCCAAGTTTTGTATTTACCTATTATGTTGCATAAACTTTACAGAGGGTGAATGCAAAACTTGAACCGGAAATATTTTCAAACACTGCACAGTCATTAAAAATATACCAAATATTTATTTATCAGTCGGTACTCAGCCGGTGCCAAAGTCAGTAACACACAAGTCACCTGAACTTTACAAGAATTCATGGAACCCATTATAGGCTAGGTAGAGCTGGGAGCCCATATCAATTGTGAAAAACTCAGAATTCGCCCAGCTGCGGATCAAACCTCTGACTTCCTGGTCGGCAAGCGAGTGTCTAGACACTATGCTACACAGGCTCTATTTACTTTTTGGGTAGGTCTTCTAGTTTTTCAGATTTAGTCTAGGCAACGTCACATTCGGTCTGCTGGTTTCCTTGTCCAATTGACGAGAGAATTTTTACGTGTCTTAGGGCGCTATGGGTTTTGTCATACTGGGCTGAAAAGTCTAGGTATCTAATCCATACCCTAGAATCAGGAAGAGTATCATCAGCATCACGTGTCCTGCTAACTGGCGTAGGCGTTAATGTATTTCCACAGAATCGGTCCTTGGTGTTCTGGATCAGCTCTGTTGTTGATATTCCTTCATGCCACCGTCTCAGTACGTCGAACATCATTACTTTCAGTCTCTTTCAGCCTCTTTCAGCCTGTTCCCCCCAGTTGTCACGATGTTTTTCAATGCCTTTCTTCTTATTATATGACCAAAGTATATTATGTGCTTCTTTCTTATAATTCGGTTTATTGTATAATATGATACTACTACTTTCGTTAAGCTCGTTGCTAGTTACTCTGGCGGTTCAAGACATTCTCAACATTCGTCTCAGAAACCACATCACTATTGCTTCCAAGTTTCTCCTAATTTTTCGTTGACGCGTCATGATAAGAATAGGTACTATATAACATTCAGCTTTATCTTTCTGACATTCAATAATAATGACTTCCTGAATTAGATATCTTTCATTTTCTGAAATGCAGCTTTTGCATGACAATTTATGCTCTCAATTTCTGTCAAGTATCTACCACACGGAGGTTTGTAATCATTCTATTACTTTGTAAAGAAAAATCCAACTCTCCCACGCGATGGATCGACCAGGGACGTCTCCAGTTAGAGGCAATCGTCACGCCTCTAGAATAGGGGGAACAGAACAAAGGGAATTCAGAGATGTAAATATATAGATGGCTTGACCATATGGCATAGTCGAGACACAAACACGGAGCTGATCCACTTTTCTGGTGATCGTGTGGGATGGCGAAATATTACCGCTCACGCTTATTGGCATGGTGCATGATGATGATCTTCTTCTTCTTCTTCTTCTTCTTCTTCTTCTTCTTCTTCTTCTTCTTCTTCTTCTTCTTCTTCTTCTTCTTCTTCTTCTTCTTCTTCTTCTTCTTCTTCTTCTTCTTCTTCTTCTTCTTCTGATAGTCCATGCCATGTGTCGTTGGTGATCTTGTCTGTCCACAGCCTTCTGTCTCGTGTACTCTCAGTAATTGCTGATACTGATGTTTTTGCACGCTATGATGTCCAGATGTCCAGCATCTTCTCTCTTGGTCTCCCACTACCTCCCCTCTCCAGCTCTCACATTGTAATGACATATTCAAGCTTTCTCCTCGTGTCATGCCTCAAAAAAGTGGACTATCTTCTTCTAATTCGAGTAACCCAGTTCTCTTTGTGAGTTTACCTCTCTCAAGATATCTTCATTACTCTTTGTAGCCGTCCGCCATGTTCTTATCACAATTCTATAAAAACCACATCGCCACAGCTTCCACATAATCCCTCACTTGTCTGCTAATTGTCCATGATTTGTTTCCGTACTCAGTACTGGCGCTAAAGAACTATTTTCTAGACCTCGATTAACACAGATAAAGTTAAGAGAATAATCCTTCACCGTGTGAAATGCTGGCTTTTCATGGACTGTTCTACATTTAACCTCTTAATACCTCTTTCATCTGCTGTTATTAAAGTGCCCAAAAACTTAAATATGTTGACATGTTCACCTCCGGCTCCATTCACTTTGATCTTGCATTTGGGAAGCCATTTGTTTCTTTGTAATAATTATTTCTATGTTTCTGTTATTCAGACTAAGTCCTTTGCTTTCACTTTCTATTGCAATTACATCTATTATTTCTCGTAATTGCGTTTCATTTTCAGCCACCAAAATCATATCATCAGCATAACGCGGGTTGTTTTATATTATGCCCACCAACTGATATTCCTGGCATGTCTTGAATTGATCTCGTTATTATTTCGCTGTACGAACTGAACCTATAGGGTGATAGTTCACAACACTGTCTAATACCTTGCTTAATGTGTTGACATGTTCTCAGTTGGTTGTAAATTCTTATGGCTGCTTTTTGTAGCCAATACATATTTTTTTTTATTATTATTATCAAATCTTTGCTATCAATGTTCCATCCATCCATCATTTGCCATGCCGGTAAGCGTGAGCGGTCATGTTTTGCCACCTCACTCGACCACCAGAGTCGTGGATCAGCTTCGCGTTCCCGTCTCGACCATGCCACGTGGCAAAGCCATCCAGGTATTTACTTCTCGGTCTTTCCCTTGGTCTCCTCCCTTCGATCTTGCCAGTCGTCACCAAGTTCTCCATGTCATTTCTTCTCATAACATGCCCAATTTTTTTTTAAATCAATGTTACAATTTCCAAATTTCGAATAATGTCTTCCTGCGTCACCTTATTAAATGCCTGTGTGTAGTTAATCAATCAATCAATCAATCAATCAATCAATCAGGTATCGTCTCTCAATGAAGGTTGATTGCAATGGATCTTCAACACTGTCTGTCTCTTGCCCTGACTGTACATTCTATCAGATTGATATTCGTCCATCTCTTGATGTTATCTTCCCACATGTATCGTTGTCTACCTCTTGCTCGCTTGCCCTCATCCGTGCCCTCCAGTATTTATAGTATAATTATGTCTGTTAACGTGGGCAGAATATTTCACTTGCCTCTTTTTTTTTATTTCTTTCATTAACTCTCTTACATTCCCAGTTTTTCTAGAACCTCTGTGTTTGATTGTTTTTGTTTCCATAAAATACGACATATTCTTCGGTATATCCACATCTCCAGGACCTGTGTATAGTCAATAAAGCACAAATATTGATCTCTGCTCATTTTAATCATTCTTTCTGTTAATGTTGTCAAAATGTAAATGGCTTTGTTTGTGCCTTGACCTTCCACAAATCCAAACTGCTCATCTCCAGTTTCTGGTGTTATTTTATTTCTTATTCTTCCCATTATAATCCTCATCAGTATTTTAATGACGGTATTCATTAAACTAATTGTGCCATGTGCTTTGCGATTCGAGGCATCAGAAACGTCACTGTAAGGACTTCCTGACACGGAAGTTGATGGTGGTGAATTACATAATCTCCTAGAGCAGTTTACGTCGCATGGCTTTCTTTGACACATCAGTCCCCATTGTTGTTTTATCATCATGGTTATCATCATCATCATCATCATCATCATCATCATCATCATTATCATCATCATCATCATCATCATCAGGCTAGTCAGACGGAAGACTAGTGTTCAAAGCATCTGATCATGTAACGTCACGTTCTCTTGTTCTCATCATCATCGTCATCATCATTAGCATCAACATCATCGTCAACATCATCGTAGTTATCATCATCGTAATCATAGTCACCATCACATCACCATCATCAACATCATCATCATCAGGTAGTCAGTTGGAAGACTGATGTTAATATCACCTGGTTCTGTCACTACACTGTTCAATGATCTCGTCGTTATCACCACCTGTATCATCATGGTCAGACTAGCAGGTCCGATGAATGATATTTCTGTCATCAGACCATGCCTCTCCACTGTCCTCTGTTATCATCGTCATTAGCCTAGTTAATACTAGACTTGTTGGGAGGCCATACTGCTCACGTCACACCCCTGTCGCCAGCTCTCAGCATTTCCGTTCAGCTCAGAATAATTCTGAAACCCGTGGTTCCTGCATGTTCGTATGATGCAATTTTTCCTAAACGCCCCATTGTTCTTTTCGGTTAGACTTTACCCTTCGAGCTTTCCAGCAGTAAACTTCCATGCCTCATATTGTAACCACGGGGAGCTGGGACGAGTGGCAGGTTTCACTTTAAAAACTCAAAAATCGGGAAAATCGATTGAATCTTTTCCCCCACGACATTCTATTTTGCTGGGAAACGAGCAGGCGGACAGATTGGCGGAATCTGCACTGTTGGGTAGGATGTTGGTGCATGATAAGGTAGATGTGGTCAGGACTCTTTGGGGTCTTGTATATATCGTAGATGAACAGATACATCATAACCTGGAGAGAATGAAGGAGCAGGGCGTGACCAGATGATCTGGCCGACAATCAGTACTCCGAGAAAAGGGCAGACGGACACATAATCAGAACACAATTGGTATCATTAGTATTGGAACTCTTCGCTGGCTGTTGAAGTAAGGACGGAGCACGCTTGGAAATACTCTAGTGCTGTTATGTTGGTTCTTGGCTCCACTCAACTGCAACCAACCCAAGACAACCTTCTTCTCTGCATAAGGGGACCGCTGTTGCACGGTGTCTAGTATCTTTCCCTGCTGGCTCGGTGGACATGTGTCCGAACTCCCATCCAGGCGGACTTTTAAAAATTGTTCTGAGCTTCCAGATCAACCCAGCCAAAAGAAATCTCATGGGAAGTAAAGGCGACCAGTGTGATGTTGACAACAACACTCTTCGAGTTCCAACATGTCTGTAAACATATAGGGCTGGCATCAAATCGTCAACTGGCCACAAGGCATGTGAAAGGTTCTTTGACCTCAAGCGTTGTCCTTATACGTGGTACTACTTCCAGTACACGGGATTGAGTTTTGTGTGTGGATTAACTTTCCCTATTACCAGTGTCCCTCGCTGTCACTCCACTTTATAATCTTACATCACCAAGTCAAGGAGGGGATGTCAATATTTTGTCCAACTGACCAATATAATGAAGAAGGTTGGCTGTTAAAGACGATAAAACAAAGAAAAAAACATTCTGGTCACTTGAATCGTCACGAAAGTTTGGAGAGAACAAACATGGAGGAGTAGATGCCAGGGAAGAGAGGAAGAGGAAGCCTGGGAAGAGAGGAAGAGGAAGTCCAAAGAGAAGATGGGTGCAGTATGTGGTCGATGATCTCCAGATCGGTGTATCGGAAACGGGACATCTTGCTTATGATTGGAGGTTTTACGGAAGATTGTTATGAGAGCGCGGTTCTGCAAAGGACATGCTGCTAAATGAATGAATGAATGAATGAATGGCCAGTATACGGGTTAAACCCACTACCTCGGCATCAGCTCACTGGAAGTTTGAGAGCAGTTGCTCTTATCAATTCTATCCTTTTACTGTTGTAATATTGGTTCAGTATAAAACAGTGCGTTAGGCAAAAGAGTGCTTACAGCTCAACTCATCAACACGAACACTCTAACAGCTTACAGCTCAACTCATCAACACGAACACTCTAATAGCGTGACGCAAACGTAAAGTTTGTCTTTCATTTCATCTGTCTTTTTGTCTGCTTAGCTATCCATCTGTCTCTCTGGCTGGCTGATAGCCTATCTATTTGTCTGTCTCACTGTCCGTGTATCTACTAATGGCACTTTGCCATCTTGACAGACGATAGTTTGTTACACTGTGCTTTACAAATAGCATAATAACTACAACCCATAGCGGTAGCGAATGTGACTGATCATACCAATTCGAATAGTAAATGTTCATCCACAGGTGGTGCATGTGAACACATGGTAATTTCCACCGTTTCGCACCATCTGACCTTCAGTGTGTGACCTATCTGCAATCATTTTCTCCTTTGTCCTTATTCAATTCTTTATCGCCCCTAACTGTATCTCTCTCTCTCTTTCTCTCTCTTTCTCTCTCTCTCTCTCTCTCTCTCTCTCTCTCTCTCTCTCTCTATATATATATATATATATATATATATATATATATATATATATATATATATATATATATATATATATATATATATCTTTTTCTCTCTTTATCTCTCTTTTTATTTCTCTGTCTCTCTCTTGATTTCTCTCTCTCTCTGTCTCTCTCTTGATTTCTCTCTCTCTCTCTCTCTCTCTCTCTCTCTCTCTCTCTCTCTATCATGCTTTCTTTATTTTTATCTCTCTATCTCTCTCTTTATCTCTCTCGCCCTCACTCTCTCCCTTGTTCTTCTCCCCTTCTGTCGCGCACATTATACATAAATAGTTATAATCCTCCTCCTCTTCTTCTTCCTCCTCCTCCTCCATTTTTTACCATCCCTGGCCATCGCCATCGCAGACGCTATTGTAAAAATATTACAACCATGGTTGTCATTATGTAAGCTGCTCCTCACTTTCCAAGCTCTCACACAAATGTAGAGACAACACCCAACACCATTCGTCCCACACGTCCTTGGTAACACCACCCATCCCATACGTCCTTAGTAACACCACCTATCCCACATGTCTTTGGTAACACCACCCATCCCACACGTCCTTGGTAACACCACCCATCCCACATGTCCTTGGTAACACCACCCATCCCACACTTCCTTGGTAACACCACCCATCCCACACGTCCTTGGTAACACCACCCATCCCACATTTCCTTAGTAACACCACCCATCCCACACGTCCTTGGTAACACCACCCATCCCGCACGTCCTTCGTAAAACCACCCATCACACATGTCCTTGGTAACACCACCCATCCCACATGTCCTTGGTAACACCACCCATCCCACATGTCCTTGGTAACACCACCCATCCCACACGTCCCTGGTAACACCACCCATCCCACACGCCCTTGGTAACACCACCCATCCCACATGTCCTTGGTAACACCACCCATCCCACACGTCCCTGGTAACACCACCCATCCCACACGCCCTTGGTAACACCATCCATACCACACGTCCTTGGTAACACCACCCATCCTACACGTCCTTGGTAACACCACCCATCCCACACGTCCTTAGTAACACCACCCATCCCACACGTCTTCGGTAACACCACCCATCCCACATGTCCTTGGTAACACCACCCATCCCACATGTCCTTGGTAACACCACTCATCTAACACGTCCCTGGTAACACCACCCATCCCACACGTCCTTGGTAACACCACCCATCCCACACGTCTTCGGTAACACCACCCATCCCACATGTCCTTGGTAACACCACCCATCCCACATGTCCTTGGTAACACCACTCATCTCACACGTCCCTGGTAACACCACCCATCCCACACGTCCTTGGTAACACCACCCATCCCACACGTCCTTGGTAACACCACCCATCCCACATGTCCTTGGTAACACCACCCATCCCACACGTCTTCGGTAACACCACCCATCCCACATGTCCTTGGTAACACCACCCATCCCACATGTCCTTGGTAACACCACCCATCCCACATGTCCTTGGTAACACCACCCATCCCACATGTCCTTGGTAACACCACCCATCCCACATGTCCTTGGTAACACCACCCATCCCACACGTCCCTGGTAACACCACCCATCCCACACGTCCTTGGTAACACCATCCATACCACACGTCCTTGGTAACACCACCCATCCTACACGTCCTTGGTAACACCACCCATCCCACACGTCCTTGGTAACACCACCCATCCCACACGTCTTCGGTAACACCACCCATCCCACATGTCCTTGGTAACACCACCCATCCCACATGTCCTTGGTAACACCACTCATCTCACACGTCCCTGGTAACACCACCCATCCCACACGTCCTTGGTAACACCACCCATCCCACATGTCCTTGGTAACACCACCCATCCCACATGTCCTTGGTAACACCACTCATCTCACACGTCCCTGGTAACACCACCCATCCCACACGTCCTTGGTAACACCACCCATCCCACACGTCCTTGGTAACACCACCCATCCCACATGTCGTTGGTAACACCACCCATCCCACACGTCTTCGGTAACACCACCCATCCCACATGTCCTTGGTAACACCACCCATCCCACATGTCCTTGGTAACACCACCCATCCCACATGTCCTTGGTAACACCACCCATCCCACATGTCCTTGGTAACACCACCCATCCCACATGTCCTTGGTAACACCATTCGTCCCACACGTCCCTGGTAACACCACCCATCCCACACGTCCTTGGTAACACCATTCGTCCCACACGTCCTTGGTAACACCACCCATCCTACACGTCCTTGGTAACACCATTCGTCCCACACGTCCTTGGTAACACCGCAATGACACGCCTTCTGTTTGTGCTGTCCAGGCTCCACTTACCACACAGCAATCCGGACTGAGCTGTCTTGATAAATAATTATATTAATGCTGGGATCAATTCTGCATTCCTTAACCTCAAGAGCTCCATATATTTATCAGTTGTGCTTGATCGATAGGTTGTCTTCTCCACGCGCAGACTTGTCGGCGATGTTTTCCGGTTTACAATGAAGCCAAATGTGGGATTAAGTTCATAGGCGATTTACTATTCTTGGTTCCAGGAGATTGCTGCGTGTATTGATTGAGGTAGCTGAGTTAGGCAGAGGGGGGGGGGGGGGAGGAGAATTGATCGAGAGAGAGAGAGAGAGAGAGAGAGAGAGAGAGAGAGAGAGAGAGAGATAATAGAGAGATAAAGAAAGAGATAAAGAGGTGAAAGGCAAAGAAAGGGGGATACGAAGTGAAAGAGAGTTAAGAGAGAGAGAGAGAGAAATAGAGAGAGAGAGAGAGAGAGAGAGAGAGAGAGAGAGAGAGAGAGCGAGCGATAAATAGAAGGAGATAGAGAGAAAAAAGAGAAAGAGATCAAGATAGAGAGAAATCAACAGAGAGAGAAAGAGATCAAGATAGAGAGAAATCAACAGAGAGAGAGAGAGAGAGAGAGAGAGAGAGAGATAGAGAGAGATGATACACACACAGAGACATACAGACAGAGCGCGAAGTAAAGAGAGATGTAAAGAGTGATAAAGAGAAAGAGATCAAGCGAGATAGAGAACTGAAAATGGAAGAAAGCTAGCTGGTTGATCTTAGGGAGAGGTAGTAAAAGGACATGCAACAGATAGTCAGTCTGTCTAATGAAGGCAGAACACAAGTTACAGTTTCTTGCATGTTCTTTACATTACGTTGCAGTCAACCCCAGCATTTATTGACTATTTGTGATATACTAGGCAATATTAGTTCAGTAGTTTGCCATGGATTTATGAACGGATGACGCCTCATACCATTGAAATCATGGCACACATGTCTGCTTCCAAATCGCCTGCGGATGATTTCCAGCTATCAACTCCGTATGCCGGGAAATTGTGAAAAACTCATGTTCACTATCTTCAAAGCCACAGCGCCACAGAAGAAATGAGATAGACTATATAGATAGTGGTTAATGTGTGGTGAAGTTGGTGGTTCATATATTGTGAAGTTGGTGGTTAATATAGTGAACTTGGTGCTTAATATATAGTGAAGTTGGTGGTTAATATATAGTGAAGTTGGTGGTTAATATATAGTGAAGTTGATAGTTAATATATAGTGAAGTTGGTGCTTAATATAAAGTGAAGTTGATT
>JACEFZ010028280.1:102500-172500 GCA_014155875.1 Cepaea nemoralis | reverse complement strand
GAAGTAGAAGTAGTATTAGCAGCAGCAGTAGTAGTAGTAGTATTACCGGCAGCGGTAGCCATAGTAGGAAGAATGAGCAATACTATTAGCAGTAACAGCACTGCCATTGTGGTGGTAGTGATAGTCTTAATATTAGTGGTAGGGGTATGATAGTGATGGCACTAGCAGCATACACAGAAGCAGTAATCGCTGTTGCTGGTTTGCAGTTGTTATAGCTTATACCAGGTGTTTGTAAAGTCTTACTACACTTTATATGTAGAAGAAATGTGAAAAATGAAGTACATGACATCATCACAAAATGTTCTGCACAGTCCACCGTGAAGCAATATGCAGCGAATGGTTGTCGTCTGCTGGTGTAATTTTTGCACTCCAAATAGAATGGTGTTATCAACGGAAGAAAAACATTTTTTTTAGTTGAAAAAGTGTTTAGAAATGGAGACTCACGGAAATATCAAACATGTTGCAGAAGGTATGTGACAATATGAAGAGACTTGTACAATCATGTCTTGAAGCCCGTTGTGGATATTTCCAACACCTGTTATAATGAATGTTCATTAGCACTTTCCAGCTTCTCCAAAACTGCCTTAGACTATAGCAGTGACTATTGTAACTAATTTAATGCATTTTTAGCACATTTTAAATGACGTCATGTAATTCATTGTTCATATTTGACCTACATACAAAGTGTAGTGAGACTTTACAAACACCCTGTACATTAGTTGTTCCTATGACATCAATTGTTGTAGTTTCCATAGATGTGGTGTTGATAGTAATGTTACCAATGTTGGCGTTATGGTTCCCGTTGTAATTGTTATTCTATGATCTTATGAGAGTGACCAGAAATCTGAGATACCCAGTTCTCAAAAGAAATCCCAGACGAACACATAATCAGACTGCAGCTGGTACCATTGTTATTTTGACTCTTCGCTGGTTGTTGAAGGTGAGGTCGAAGTAATTATGGGAATCCATCGAGCGCTGTGATGTCCGTTTTGGACTCAACTCACCTCAACACAACACAACTCAACTCAACTCAAAACAACACAACACAACACAACACAACTCAACTTATTGTTATTCTAATCGTTATAGTGCGCGTAGCAGTGGTCGTGATAATGTTCCCCATTTCAAACACGTAACATTCCAACGGGACGTGAGTCCCCAGCTATTACAGAGACCAGACACCAGTGCTTCTAATCAACAAATGGTTGGAACAACTGTCGCTGATCAACCTCCCCCTCCACCTCCTCCTCCTCCTCCTCCTCCTCATGTCAAGATGCTTGGTGTTGTCTTTGTGACGTCAGTAATCGATCAGTACGGACCCATTCGAGCAGACTTTAAGACTGTTGATATTAAGAATACCGCCCTGGTCACAATGGTTCAGGGAATATGGGACGTTTGGGAACACATGAGACTATCAAAGAGACACGATTAATAGTTTTAAGTGTTAGCTTAAGAGGATGAGAAAAGTCTAAATCTGAAAAAAATGTCTAAATCTGTCCATGTGTCATCGTTTTCGCTAGTTATTTTGTAAATACTTACGAATTGTGGGTTCCAATTTGATGTCAAGAATAATGCGCTAGCCAGAACGGCGCGTGAAATATAGACACACAGTTAATAGTTTTCAGTGTTAACTTAAGAAGACAAGTAAAGAAGACAGTCTAAATCTTTTCCAGTGTCATCTTTTTCACTCTTTATTTTGTAAATACTTATTAATTGTGAGTTCCAGGTACATATTAAGAATACTGCCATAACCACAACGGTTCAGGAAATATAGAGACACGGTTATAAGTTGTAAGTGTTAGGTTTTAAGAGAATGAGAAAAGAAAACACTGTCTAAATCTTTCTCATTGTCATCTTGTTCGCTCTTTATTCTGTGTATACTAACGAATTGTGAGTTCGAAGTTGATAGTATGATACCAACCTAACCACAAGGGTTCAGGAAATATAAAGACACGGTTAATAGTTTTAAGTGTTAGGTTAAGAGGATAAGAAAACATGGCATTGTCTAAATCTTTTCCAGTGTCATCTTTTCGCTCTTTAGTTTGCAAATACTTAGGAAGTGTCTACAAGAAGTGATAGCACCGAATCATTATCCGCGTGCCATAAGAAATATGTGGTGTGGTAGTTGTTGTTGTCTAATGTGTCATCAGTGAGTAGTGATGTGATGGTGAAACCGGGTGTAGTGGAGATGTGGTTTCTTGAGCACACTTTGAAACTACTGATCATTCTGGAGACGGTCGTGACAAGCGGTAAGATCCAGAGATTTAGAGACGGAGGTCAAAAATAGGGGAGGGGGGGGGGGGGGGACAATTGCTGAATGGATTGGCAGAGTGGCATGGAAGATGATCAGTGGTCGAACTTATTGAGAGCACAGAGGACAGATGTTTGTGGTGTGACATGATTGCATGCTTCGGTAGGCATAGCACATGACGATGATAATGTTGAGAATATTGCTGAGAGAGAAGAAAACACGCGTAGTGCTACTGACAGCTGCGCCTGCAATGTCATATTTATTAAAAACCATACGGAAGCGATAAATATAGTTAATGGGGTATTGTTAGATTAATAACTCACGGAAAGAAGAGGAAGATGAAGAAGAAGAAGAGGAAGATGAAGAAGAAGAAGAAGAAGAAGAAGAAGAAGAAGAAGAAGAAGAAGAAGAAGAAGAAGAAGAAGAAGAAGAAGAAGAAACAGTAAAAGCAGTAGCAAATGTTGTAGCAATAGCAGCACAAGCAGTCGCAAAGGCAGCAATAAAGGCTGCAAAAGGAGCATCAATAGCAGCAGCAAAAATAGCAAAGAGCAAAAGTAATATCAGCAGCAAAAACAGCAAAGCGGAGTAGCAATGGTAGGGGGAAAGCAGATTTAACAGTAGCAGCAAAAACCACAGCAAAAGCAGCAAAAACCACAGCAAAAGCAACAAAAAACGCAGCAAAAGCAGCAAAACCCGCAGCAAAAATGGCCAAAGCAACGAAACCCACAGCAAAAGCTGGAAAAGCAGCAGCAAACCAATAATGATAGCAGGAAAAACTGGAAAAGTACAGAAAACCAGGAAAGACAGCAGCAAAAGTCGCATGAAAAGTAGCTGAAAATCACAGATAAAGCAAGACAAAAAAGCAGCAGTAATAGCAGCATTAACAGTAAAAACACTAATAGACTCAGGAGGAAAAGCATAAGTAGAAGCTGAAGATTGCATTAAAGTTCTCAAGCAATATTGTCTGTTGCCATCACGTTAGTCAGACTCTAGAGGTCCGTCCGACCGTGCCGGTTCGCCCGTCTGTTTGTTTGTCTGGCTGTCCCTCCTCTAGCCTGAGTGCTTGCCCGTCTGTCTGTCTGTATCCATGTGTTTGACCGTATACTTGTCTTTCTGCGCTTGTCTGCCTGTCTGTCTATCTGCCATCATCTCTACATGTCTGACGGCGTGACTAGACTGTTCATCGATCTATCGATTACTTGCGCGCAAAGGGCACCCCCCGGTAGGTCATTCCGTCAATAACTGTCTCTACTTATCTGTTGAATGTCTGCCGGCTTGTGTTTGTCTGTTTGTTTATCCATCCCCAATCCATTCATATCTCTGTATTCCCGCTGCTCTGTACACCTTCTTTTCTTATATATATATTTTACTATGAGTTTCCTGTATGCTGGTCCTTACAATAATGTAGTATCAAATAATGCTATAAAACATCTAACTGCAAGCCGTCTGGACCTGTTTAAGTCGTACATTACACAGAAAATAATGTGGTACTTGAGATCGTTCCCGCCAGGAGAATTTTCTTACGCTACACTGCTATGCGAATGATACAGTATTGATTGCAGACAATGAGTAGGGTCTGTTATATTTAGTAGAGGCGGTTGTTACACACAGTAAACAACTAGGGTTAGAACTAAATTGTAAGAAAACACAGATTATAGTCGTCACTAGGAAGAAAGGAATACTACAATGTAATATACAAGTAAATGGGAATATTCTTAAACAAGTGAATCGGTACAATTATCTCGCAACAGTCCTAACATCTGATGGGAGATGCCTTGAAGAGATTAGAACAATAATCACCATAGCGAAGGTAGCTTTTTGCAAGATAAAAAACATACTGACCAATAACAAGATGTCAATTGAAACGAGAAAAATAGTGTTGAGATGCTACATCGAATTTGTAGCGTGGACCATAAGCAGACAAGCTGAAAAACATCTGATTGCTCCGAAAATGTGGTTTCTGAGGAAAATGCCAGAATACCATGGGCATACAGAAAAACCAATGATCAAGTCCTTCAAGAAACAAATGAAAATCGTAAACTGATTCAACTCAAGTCGTAACAAAATTCATAACAAAATCTTTGTGATGTGACTCATTATACTAATTGTTCTATGTTGATCACATTCCAAGGTTCCTGATTTCTTTGGGATTGCAATAAATACAGAATTACATAATTACAAAATACAGAATTCCTGATTAGAAAAACTAGACGTAAACAGTCACAATTTTTTGTCACATTATGAGAAGAAATAAATTAGAGAACTTGATGGCAACTGGCAAGATCGAGGGAAAGAGAACAAGGGGACGGCAAAAAAGTAAGTATTTGGGTGGCTTGCTACTTGGTATGGTTGGGACAAGAACACTGAGCTGATCCACGACTCTGGTGATCGAGTGAGATGGCGAATCATTACCGCCCACGCTTTTCGGTACGTCACATGATGGGTGAACACTGGAGATAAAGCTTAAAGCATTACTTTACCTTCTTGAACTGGGGGAGGGGAGGGCTGTAGGTGATAGCAAAAGACAAAACGGCTTGGCGTGAATTGGTTAAGGGCCCATGTCCCAAGAGGGGAACGAAGGCAAAATAAGAAGATGACACTCCTGTTAAGTACGCTCTAAGGCAATCTTAGCGTGTTCACACACATTGAAGATTTGGCGCACTCCAGAATTTGCAATGCATGGGGCTGGCTTTACAGTATACAGTGTACTGTTCTGTGTTTGAATAGGATTACTTATTCGCTTCTTTCGTGTTTATTGTCGTTCTGAAATAATCGAAGGCATTCTTTCATCCATTTTTCTTTTTCGAAATGTTTCGTTGTTGTGGTTACTTTCTCATAATGTATTTGCGGTTTGGAATTGCTTAGTCCCTTGTTTTGATAGTCGAGTTACTTTATCGTTGTGAAGGTAAAATATCCTTCGTCTTATCTTGCCCTCCAAACCGTCCTATCATCAGCCATTCCCTGCAATTCCGTCCTATCCTCCTCATATTATTGATTTATATTCCTATGTCTCTTCTACACGTTTGTTTTTTTTTTTTTGGGGGGGGGGGGCGTGGGGGAGGGTCTTCTTCTATTTCTTTTGCCTTGTTGATTTCAGCAAAGGCCTTTCTACTAATACTATCCTCACGTTTTCTCAATGTATGTGGTATCCAGTATCCGCTTCGTTTTCTTCACTTCTGTATTCACTGGTACTTGTCACGTTCTCTTCATAAGCTCTACACTGGCGATTCTGGCATACCATTTTAATCCAACAATTTTTCGCAGGCACCAACTAATTAATGTTGACAGTTTATTTGTAACCCTTATAGTAATTCTCCGTGTTTCTGATACACATATAGTACTGACTACACATTACAATTTAATATTTTCCAATATTGGTGCTAAGTTAAATTCCCCTTGACTTCTACACATCTCCCAGTGCCATAAAAAATCCTCTTGTTATTTGATTTCTCACATTGATATCCACATATGTTCCCCTACCCCTGTCTACGTTGCCAGCTAGACAGGTGCACGATTCATCTCGTGAAGTGAGGTTTCACAACAGGAGATCGGGCCACAATTTGTCTGATTCATTCTCACCATCCCTTTACTTCCCTTATAAATTTCCAAACCTATCTGGTGTGATCTCCCTTCCAATACGTTTAACCCATCTTGCATCTGATTTCGTGTTCGAGACAGGAGGACAATGTCATCAGCGAAATCCAGATGATTTAGTTGTCTGGTAGGAGAAGTTCATTGAACTGCATCGCTAGCAGTACCCGCAATTGACCTCACAGTCCAGTTCATAGTCAGTAAGAACAACAGAGCCTCACTCCTGTTCTTATTCCGAATGCCTGTGTTAGTTTTCCTTCATGGAGGAATCTGCACCTGCACCTCTTGCCTTTTAAAACTAATTTTCTGCGGGATCCCATAGTGCATCATCATTTTCCAAAAGATTCCCTATCAATGCTTTTGAAGTCATTTTCAAAGTCCACAAAGTCAAGATACAGCGGTGAGTCCAGTTCGATGCTCTGCTCTGTTATTATGCAGAATGTGACTTTCTGGTCAGTGCAGCACCAATTTGGTTGAAATTCTGCCTATTCACCCCTTAGCTGTCTGTCAGTGGCATCTCTAGGTCTCTCCGGAATGACGCTGCTTAATGTTTTCCCAGGAACTGAGTGTACCATTATTCCTCTACAATGTTCACACTCCCATACGTGCTATGCGACCTCTTTTAAACACATCAGCTCTACTTGTGAAAGGGCCGGTCTTGTGTGTGTGTGTGGGTGGGTGTATGTGTGTGTGGGTGTATGTGTGTGTGGGAGGGAGCACACACACACCTCCACTGTTGCCTCCACAAGAACACATGTTTATATGTACGAGAATCCTTTTGTTTGTGTTCAATATCTCGCTCCTGATTCTACAATAACTGACCGCTTCCTTGTCTGAAGATGATTAAATTATCTCCTCGTGGTAAGTGCATAATGAAATCAACCCGTTCTGTTGAGATCTAGTGGGAAAAAAAAGAAGAAATACACATCAACGCGTACATCACAAAGACGGCAGACCTGGGGAATGTAAAATCATAGACACCAGTAATAAACAGGAAAACTATCTGCAAATATCATCATTATCATCACCATTATTATTATCTCCTTTTCAACAACATAACGTAAGTTTATTTATAATATGACCACCATCCGAACACCATGGCTTATTTAGTTTATGACTCATTATTTGATGAATATGTAATGAAAACAATTCAAGAAACAGTTCACATCCTTCTCTGACTGCATTGTTTGTGCTCAGAAATGATTCTGAAAGTTGCTGACTTTTATAGCTGCTGTTTGCTGTCAAGATATGGTCTTTGTGTAAACATCGTTGCCATAAATGTTTAATTGTTCTCGTAGTTCTGTTATTTCTTATTATTACAGCTGTCGAAAGCTGTTGTGTGGTATTTGAAGCATAAATACAAATCATCTTTGAAGTTTTTCGCTCTTGTAAACAGTGTCACGGGGATGAATGTGGCATTGTTTTATCCCTGTCCCACTATAACTCTACATTTAATATCACTAATTCTTGCTTTTCTTTTCCTTCTTCTTCCTTCCTATTTCGAGAGGAGTACATCACACATAGTTTGCACCTCAAAGGTCAGCGTATCCGACTTGGACATGCATTGTCTAAGGTTTAATTCGTCTAGACAGATTCCATGTAAGGTTGGGAGCTCTACCTACCCGTGGGTAGGATCTTTCATAAAAATGTTGCCAGTACTGCAGACTTACGGCCTACCCTTTGTCTTTTCTAAACGTCGGAGAATTTACAACATGCACACAAAAATTAGATTTTTAAGGGCATGCATCTTTCTCATTGCAACATACACCTGTATTACACGGACACTTACTAAACAAGCTGAACATCGCATACATGCCTTTGAATATAAATGTTAAAGAGAGTTTAAAACATATCTTGGATAAAGAAGGGAATAAATGCATCCATACGACAAGAGCTGAATATTAAAGAAGGTTGGCTACTAAAGACGATAAAGCAAAGACAATTGAAATATGCTGGTATCTTGAAACGTCATGAAAGTTTGGAGAGAACAATCATGCAAAAGTATATGCCTGGGAAGAGAGGAAGAGGAAGTCCAAAGAGAAGATGGGTGCAGGATGTGGCGGATGATCTCCAGATGGGTGTATCTGACGCGGGTCATCTTGCTTATGACCAAGAAGTTTTCCGGAGTGTTGTTATGCGAGCGAGGTTCTGCCAACGACATGCCATTGAATTAATTAATTAATTAATTAATTAATTAATTAATTAATTAATTAATTAATTAATTAATTAATTAACAGCTCGCACACATGATCTTCTATTTTTCTATTTTTTTTTTACTAGAGAAGACTAGGTACCCTATCTCACTACCAAAGATATTAGGGGCATGAGTGATATCGTTATGTTCCAGTGGTGTTTTGAAAATGTCCCAGCTCGTTTTCCCGATACATTATGAGTCTGAGGTGGTTACCTTAATATGGATTTAACATGTCATTAGAGAGATATAACTCCATTTTCACAAACTATCGTCTGTCAAGATGGCAAGGTGCCAGTCAAGAAATGTACCATTTATACAGATCTATGTCAATTAGAAATTTTTTGCGATTTCGCAATCTCACAAGTTCTCAAGGAATTCTAACGTACTGTTGTTCTTTTATGGTTCCTTTCCAAGCTTTCTGTAACGTATTGTGTCCTCAACGTCTAAAGCAAGCATTTGTGGAGCGGCACAATTGTCTTGAATATCTATAGTCAGTCTCGTATTAACGCCAGAGACTGTGACAAAGGGATAACGAACGTGATTCGCAATCTGGCATACCGCTTTCGGAATCAGCTACATGCAATTTGGAAGCAGATCGCTTTTTGTTAGTTTGTAGCAACAATATGAGCATTGGTCTTCCAGAAAGCAATGGTAAACTACTGATCATAAACCTGTTTAGTAAATCACACCCAACGAAAATAACCTGGGGTTGAGTGCGACGACTTGTAGAAATACATGCAACTAATTTTTACTCGTGTCACCATATCATCATCATCATGTGCCGTGCCGATAAGCGTAGGCTGTCATGTTTCGCCATCTCGCGTGATCTCCAGAGTCGTGGATCTGCTCAGTGTTCTCTTCTGGACCATACCGCGTGGCCAAGCCATCCAGGTATTTACTTCTCTGCTTTCCCGATGTTCTCTTCCCTCAATCCTGTCACTTGTCACAAAGTTCTCCAATGTATTTCTTCTCATAACGTATCCAACAAATTGCAGCTGTCTGCGTCTAATTACTCCAATCAGTTTACTTTTCTATTTCCACTTCGGCATAAAGTTGGCGTGTGTAGAAAATGGAATGCTTAACACCTGTCAATTGTTAACCAAGCCTAACCTCAGCCTGTCTGTATGTATATCTAATACTATACGTTCCCATATATAATCGAAACTTCGTTTGTTGTATCCTATTTCTTTGGGGATTTTCTCTTGTTTTGGGGGGATTTTCACTCTATGATTCATGTTCTTCTTTATGTAATCTGTTGTAAGGTATGCACACTGTATCCGTGTTTAGTACGAGGGGTAGTCCATAAGTAAGTCACAAATGGCTGTGGAAAAATAACTACACATGATAACAACATGAAACTAGTTTATTTTTATACATACATTGTCCCTTTATTTCTCAAAATAATTTCCACCGACATTGATGCACTTATCCCATCGTTTTATCATTCCTCCCAAACCGGCTTCATAGAACTGAATCGTTAACATCATCAACAACAACATCATCAACAACAACATCATCATCAACAACATCATCATCTCCGTGGCGAAGTGGGTATGTCGCCAGCCTCGCAATCCGAAGGTTGTGGGTTCAATTTCGAACTACATTATTCAGTTCACAATTGCGATTTTCTTGGAGACTCCAGGGAGTCGTCGCTGGAGCTTAAGAGTTCGTTCTTTGTGCGACGCTTTTGGCAGCCGCCCTGCAGAAAAAGACCGAGCCATATGGGTCAACCCCGTGCAATGAAGTCGATCCTCTTTTCTTGTCTTTAAATAACAACAAATTGGTTATTTGACTATGCTGTGCCCCTCTCTAAAGGTTTCTGTTTTCTAGTTTTCTTGAAGTTATACACGTTTGGGTAAATGAACAGACTGATGGATTAACTGCTGATGTCAGTCTGGGCGGAGAGTGTTTTAAGAGTGATGTGGTGAAGGAGCTATGGGACCAGGTGGCAGGTGCAACTAAACAGAGTATCCATATCTGAAGAGAGTGTGGGTAGAGGGTCAGGGCGGTACTCAGTACGGAGAAGAAAGGTCAGGCTGGCTTGTAATGACACTGCTACTGGAACTGTCTATCTATGAATTCTTCGGTAACATTACTGGAGGGTGATGGAGCATGTGTGTGTATGTCGCGATTGCAGTGGTGTCAGTTCTCAAACCGGGTATTAACCGAGTATCTAGGTATACTATATGGTAGTTTTTTGGGGTTTTTTTTGCATATCCTTTACAGGACATCGCTGTCAACAGCAGCATCTTTCAGCTGTCTGTTGATTTCTTGGCAAGATTACGCTCAGTAGTTTGCCATTGCTTTCTGAGTGGCCGGCTCAGTATCCCGCAAGTCACCAGCGGGGGACGAACTGCTCCCAGTTCTCGCCCGCTACGAGACTCTGTGTGATAAACGGGATTACGGAGAAAGTGTTGTAACCCCTCGGCCAGAGAGACCGGCTATATGGTAGTTACTTGCACAATTTCATATATTGCTCCATATTTGCTATCTTATCTCATTAATTAGACTATGTGCGTTCTTACTTCCAGATATACGACGTATGTAATGATTCATCGGGCCTAGACAAGTTTGAATTTAGTGTCGTTTCGTTAATTTTTATTCTTTAAGCCATTGGCGGCGGTGTGAATATCATCGAAGAACTCTTTCTTGTTATTTTTAATCTTCTTATTCTTATTATAGTCCATGTCGTGTTTCGTTGTTGATCTTGTCTGTCCGCAGCCTTCCGTCTCTTGTGCTGCCAACCATTTCTGACACTGATGTTCCTCCATGTCATGATATCACCTTGTCCAGTAACTTCTCTCTTGGTCTCCCCTCCATCTCCTTCCCTCAATCTTTCCCGTTGTGATGACATACTCCAGCTTCCCCCTTCTCATGACATGTCAACAGAATGTGAACTGTCTTATTGTGATGCCAGTAACCAGTTCTCTTTGTGAATTTACTTCTTTCAAAATGTCCTCATTCCTCTGTCTACCAGCCCACGGTATTCTCATAATTCTTCTATAAAACTAACTTTCTGCAGCTTCTACCTAATTCCTCACGTGTCTGTTAATTATTTCAATATTCGCATCCGCAAATCAGGATTGATCCGATTTAGCGCTTAAGAACTCATTTCCTCATCTCGATTGTTTAAAAAAGTTAGTTGCATATCCTTTACAAATCATTCGAAATCCCCTATAGCTGTATTTCGAACGTTGTATGCGAGATTACCAACTACATTCATAATCCTTTCGCCGCAGAGCCGGCTACTTCAGTTGACTAAGATGATATCTTGTAACATGTTTCCTTTGCTTGGACTATTCTCCGTTTAATTTCTTTAATACATTTTCCAATCATTGTTTTTTTTTTTTTGCGCTCGCTCGCTTTGAACTCAAGCGTAGTCCATACACACTACTTCCAGTAGTGCTGGACTGGATTTTGCGTGTGGATTAGCTTTCCCTATTGACAGTGACCCTCGCCATCAGGCGAACCCACTCCGACTTCAGAGGTACTTGTAATTTACATCCCCAAGTCAAGGACGGCAGGTCAACATTTTAGTTCAGCTGTCCGGTGTAGGGGTTGAACCCCTTACCTCGGCATCAGCACACCGGATGTTTAAGAACACGCGTTTTTATCCATTCGGCCATGCTGACCTGCACCATATGTTCTTACAGTACACAAATACTTCAATAATTATTATGTTCACTCACTTTAAACTCAAACGTGGTCCACGATTGACTGATCTGTGCCTGTGGATTAGCTTTCCCTATCGCCAGTGTCCCTCGCCACCAGGCGTACCATTTCCGACTTCAGGATACTTGTAATTTACTTCCCCAAGTCAAGGACGAAAAGTCAACATTTTAGTCCACCTGACCGATGTAGGGGTTGATACCTCGCCATCAGCACACCAGCAATTTAAGAGCGAATGATCTGATCCTTTCGGCCATGCTGACCTCACTTAAATACATTGACTTGTTTCAGATTGTTCCCATTGATTTTGATGTTGCATTACGGTATACACTTGTTCCTTGCAATAACCATTACTTCTGTTTTTCTGTTATGTAGACTATTCTATTATGTTTTTCTATTATGTAGACTAAGTCATTTGTTTTAACCTTCTGCTGCAATAATACCTATCATTTCTTATAGACGCGTTTCATTGTCAACGCCCAGAACCATGTCGTCAGCATATTTCAGGTTTACTCTTGTGTGCCTTTATCATTTGTATCTTTCTGCTGTTATTCGTGTGCTCTATTATTACTTTCGTCTTCTTTTAATGTGTTTGCATGTATTTGTATCTGTCTGCTGTCACTCGTGTGCTTTAATAGCTATTTTCATCTTCCTTTTATGTGTTTGTATCTGTTATATTTTGGCTGATCAATGAGCGCTTATCACTTTAGTGTAATTTATTAATCTTTTTGTTGTTAACTTCTCAGAGCCTATCTCAATGTTCATTATTTACTTGAGTAGAGGTGTGGTCGCTTTTTCCTGTTAATGTGTTTTATTTGAAAACAAAAATCAACATTTGCATGCAAGCTGTAATAACATACTGTTTATGCACAATCAATACATGAGACAATATTGATTTTTCTGGACATTTATGTTAGTTTTCGGGATGTGGGAGAGTCCTTGACATTTAGGAAGGTAATTCATGCCTATTTCGTCTTCATCTTCTGTCATGTTAGTCCTTTAAATTGTCACACATTTACTGTGTCTTTTTGCAGCGCAGAAGCGATATTTTCGTCTTTCAGTCAGCATTTGGTTTTCTTGGGCTAGTTGTTGGACTTTCATTCATTCATTCATTCATTCATTCTTTCTTTCTTTGTTTCTTTCTTTCTTTCGTTTCTTCTGTCTTTGTTTGTTTCTTTCTTTCTCTTTCTTTGTTTCTTTGTTTCTTTTTTAGTCCTTTCTTTCTTTCTTTTCGTTATTCTTGTTATTCTCTATTCTTTCTGTACGGGTTATTCTTTCGTTTGGTCACTTCAGTAGTTCTGATTATTGCACTTATTTTCTGTTCTTTCATAGTGATATATATATGTTGTGCTGTCTTATTTATATCTATATCTTTCTTGTCTATCTTTATGCCATTTTTGACGTTGTCAGTCTTATCCTTTCTTCTTTTGTTCATTGTCCGAAAATTCCATTCATGCTGTTTATCTTTCTTAATCCATTCAATATTCGAATGTTCCCTTTATACTGTTTATCTGTCTTAATTTGTTCATTGTTCGAAAGTTCCCTTCATACTGTTATCGTTCTTAATCTGATTGTCACATTAAAAACTTGAAGGTTTCGATCGATGACAGAAAGTCGCGCCAAACGTCTACACACAGTCAGCATTTCTTTAATATGTTAAACTAAGTTGTTGTTTTGTTAGAGCCAGTGTTGTTTAGTGTGTTTTTGGGATAAGAATGAGAGGGGGATTGAGACAGTAGTGACAGAGAGAGAGAGAGAGAGAGAGAGAGAGAGAGAGAGAGAGAGAGAGAGAGAGAGAGAGAGAGAGAGAGAGAGAGAGAGAGAGAGAGAGAGAGAGAGTGAGTGTGGGATCCAGGGACCGACGGGGTGTTGTAGACAGAAATCAAGAAGATCCTCAAGATAGTGATATGGGGGTAAAAGGATGTCGATGTTGATTTCCCTCACCCCAGGGACGACACATATTATAAAATAAGATACGACACTGATCAGGGTTCGAATGTTCCCTTCATACTGTTTTCCTTTTTCAATGTGTTTAATATTTGAATGTTGCCTTCATATTGTTCATCGTTCTTAATGTTCGAATGTTCCCTTCATACTGTTCATCTTTCTTAATGTTCGAATGTTCCTTTCATAATATTAATTTTTCTTAATGTTAGAATGTTCCTTTCATACTGTTTATCTTTTTTAAAGTGTTCAGTGTA
Organism: Cepaea nemoralis; assembly: GCA_014155875.1. Classification (NCBI taxonomy): domain Eukaryota; kingdom Metazoa; phylum Mollusca; class Gastropoda; order Stylommatophora; family Helicidae; genus Cepaea; species Cepaea nemoralis. The sequence continues at coordinate 158,594 of JACEFZ010028280.1, read as the reverse complement.
CGAATGTTCCCTTCATACTTTTCATCTTTCTTAATATTCAAATGTTCCCTTAATATTGCTTATCGTTTTGAATGTGTTCGGTGTTCACATGTTCCCTTCATACTGTTTGTCTTTCTTAATGTGCCTAGTTTTCGAATGTTCCCTTCATACTGTTTATCTGTCTTAATTTGTTCAATTTTCGAATGTTCCCTTCATACTGTTTATCTTACTTAATATGTTCAGTGTTCGAATGTTCCCTTCAAATTGTTTATTTTTCTTCACAGGCCCTTATCTTCTTTCACATCTGATGTATTTCTTGCGTTCTTACTTTCCTCTTCGTGTGTTTGATTTCATCACCCTCACTATCCTACCATAATGTCTGGTTTATTTCTGTTACCGTCACTCATCCAGTTGTCTTACTATTGTTCAGTATTCTAATTTAAACTTAGCCGGCGCTTTGGCTATTCCCAGAAATACCGAGACGAGGTTCGAAATCAGCTACAGGCGATTTGAAAGCGGATTGCTTTCCGTTGATTCGATGATATGAGGCGTCGGCCGTCCTGGAAGCAATGGCCAGCTATTGAACGTAAAAGGACACGCAACTAACTGTTTAAGATATAAACATGTGCTACACAATCCTCCAATCACTGATCAAAGGCGAGAAGCCAGTTCCCAGATATCGATTTTTCTCAGTAATTATATTTTGATTATATTTGTTTACGAGATGAATGCATGTGCTTATGTACATTCCATTGTTTATTCTCCAACATAAGCGCGGTTGTGTAATGCAAAACAATCAACGAGTTCTTTAAACAGCTCGCGTCCAGGGGCGGCTTCCTCCAGAAAACACGGACATTGCGAAATAGGTAATCCCTGAGTTTGTTCTCTTAATGTGGCGCCTATGAAGCGACCGTTTGCATTGGGGGATTTTCTGCGTTGATAGCGTAGGAGTACTTTTGTTGATTTCCTTTACAGCTGAACTGCGTGTGGGCGGTAATGTCTCTTTCCGTGCGCACTTATTCCGAGATAATCAGTGGTTGATCTATTTTTGTTTCCATCTATAATTGCTTTTTTCTGCCATATTCCACGGTTAGCTTTATTTATACTCGCATTATTTACTGACTTTTATATTGCGCTGATCATGAATGATTTATTTGTACTGATGTATGCGCTTTTTTAACAACCAAAAAAATGGGGGAATTATTAAATAGGCGAATCGGTACAACCAATAGCTATCTTGGAACAGTCATACACTTTTATGGAAAATTCGTTGTATAGATTAGAGAAGTCTCGCAATGGCGAAAGTAACTTTTCTTCAAGATTGGAGAAAAATACCAATTTAATAAAACAAAAACTAATCTATACTTATAAAAGCAGGTTAAATGGATAATAAGCAAACTAGCTGTGAAATATCTATTTCCGAGGGAAATAAAAAGAATTGCATCAAAGGAGAGAAAAAAGAACCAGATAGTCAATTCAGAAATAAATGAAAACCGTAAATTGATCAAAGAAATTAGACATAGAGAATAAACATTTTTGGGCGCGTTTTGGTAGGAAATAAACGTGAAAACTTATCAACAACTGGCAAACTCGATGGCAAAAGAGTACGGGCAAAAGAGTACGGTATGAGTTGGCTACATGGCATTATATATATATATATATATATATATATATATATATATATATATATATATATATATATATATATATATAACCTGTTTTGCTGTATGGCTGTGAATCTTGGATTGTAAATGAACAAATTAGGAAGAACTTGGAAGCAACAGAAATGGATTCCAGAGGCGAATGTTGCGAATTCCTTGGACTGGCAAAGTAACTAACAACGACTGCCTGAAAGAGGCTAATGAAACTATAACATTATATACAACAATAAGAAAGAGACAAACATCTTCCTTTGGTCATGTGATGAGAAGAGAGGCATTGAAGAACATTGTGACAATTGGAAAGATAGAGGGAAAGAGAGGCAGAGGCAGACCAAGAGAAATTATGCTGTATTGATTGGAGCAGTGGCATGAAGAAATATCATCTGCAGAGTTGATCCAGAAAACCAAAGACCGAGATCTGGGAGAGCCATGAACGCCTAGGCCAGCCGGTATGTCACTTGAGAATGATATATATATATATATATATATCCGACATGCCAAGCCGAGGGTTTGAAATAAGATGAGGGAGATTTGTGAGCAGCCACTTTGCGTTGATCTCTATGTTATGAGGCGTCTGTTGCTAAGAAAATAATTGTTAATACTGAACGTAAAAATGGATGAGTAAATCACAAATAATTAAAATGCTGGTGTAGATTACTACGTTGTGTAAATGACGTGCAACAAACAGGTGTATTGGCTTAGCGTCCAGTCTAGCACCTCATGGAAAAGAGATGTAAACAGAATACAGGAACACGGAGTAATGCAGCTTTTTAGAACATTGTTACGGAAAACAAAGGACTTTGCGGCAGCTAGCCTTCATCAGCAACTTGTTATATTGTTTACATGTCCGCAGTTTTACAACAGTGCCATTAATTGTTTATTTATAAGTCATGATAAGGAGAAAGCATAACAACTCCAGGTTCCCAATTATGTAAACTTCAATTGCGTCATTATCTTTTATCTCCTTTAACGTTATTTTGCAATAACATGTATGACGTATGTTTGAGATTATACCCAACAGAAGTAATTTTGAACACTGATTAAATCTGTACTTTCTCCTTTTTCTGTCGCATCGCGTGGAACTGTTTTGTACCTGAGGGGAGACAATTGTCATTCGTCTCAGAGAATGCACCATCTCGCTTGCCGTTTCCATCTTCGCGGCTCAATCGTGTCCGGAATTAGCTTTGACGTCGCCAATGGGAGAAGGTCAGATTTCTTTGAGGGTTGAGCGTGAGCAGGTTTTTCTGAGGATTGATTTTCGGTTTACGTAGGATTGCGTTATTATGACCAAGACAGATTTAAATGATTCAAACTGAAGGGCCGGCATAGCTGAAAGATTGTGGTGTCGCCACGCGGCGGGAAAAGAAGTTATCAAGTTCGTTACCAGAATAGCTCTGGGAACTTGGTAACCGCGATAGGGCAGAGAAAGGTTGGAAACGCCTTCGAAATGTACCCAACACCAGAAGATACATTCAGTCACCACACTTTCCTCTATTTTCTTTTTCTCCTCTCCCGCCTACTCCTTCTCCTTTTCCTCCAGCTTCTCTCCCTCCTGCGCCTACATTCTCCTTCTCGTCATCTTCTTTCTTTTCCTCTTCTTTCCTTGCTCCTAATTTCCCCTCCTTCTCCATTTGTTGCTCCGATTTACTCCTTTTTTTGTTTCTCCATCTCTTCCTCCTCCTCCACCTCCTCCTCATTCTCTTCGTCTTCCTTCTGCCCCTCCTGCCTCTTCTCCTGCTTGTCCTCCTCTTTCTTCTCTTTCTTCTCCTCCTTCTTCTCCTCCTACCCCTTCTTCTTCTCCTTCTCCTCCTCGCCCCACTGTTCCTCCTCCTTCTCCTACTTGTTCACCTGTACTTGCTCCTCCGATTCATCTGTATATAAAACCTCGAAGTGTAGGGCGGCTTTAAACAACAGAATTACGGAAAACACAGGGCGTTGCGGGGAGCAAGCCTTCATCAGCAAACAACCCCCCCCCCTCCCCCCACACACAACCGTACGTCCTGGTATTGCCTGTTGTATTCCGTCAACATTTACTATTTCTTTTTTCGGGAGTCGTTAAATAAGCACCACAAATTCTATTGTTTTGTTTAGTTTTTTTTATTTTTTTCATTATGCGTACGATGTCTTATTGTCGCCACCGTATTGTCAGCGCCGTGGTTTATGTGTTGTTGCTTGCTAATGATAACTTTCCCCTGCAACGTCTTTTGTTTTCCGTCGTTCTAGTTTGTAAAACTGCCATAAGCTTCGTGTTTTCATATTGTAAACTACAACAGTTTCACGCCAGTTTTCAACCAGGCATTTATATTGCGGCGGTTAGGGCGAGGCATTGAACTCAAAACTCCCGACAATGACCGCAGGCAAGGATATTGCCGGCACGAAGGTATTCAGCTCGCTGTACGAACATTTTGCATCCACATCTCTCGACGTCTGTCACGATAGACCGAGCACTTAATGGGCTTGTTATGGGAGCTTAAACTGTTGATAAAGCATGTTTCGATCAATAAATCAGGTGCGGCCTCCACAATGACGGTTGACTGCAATGGATCTCCGACACGCTCTGTCTCTAGGCTTGGTAGTATAGTATACTCTGACATACTACTTGTCCTTCTATCTCTTAATGTCCACCCCCCCCCCCCCCCACTTGTTTTGCTGTCTACCTCTTACTCGCTTGCCTTAATTTCCTCCCTCCAATACGGTTTTTACAAGAATACTATGTCTTTTAATTTGGCCTGAACATTTCATATACAGGGTCTTTGTAAAGTCTCACTACACTTTGTATGTAGAACAAATTTGAATAAATTCTTTCTTCCGTTGATAACACCATTATGTTTGGAGTACAAAGAATTACCCCAGCAGGCGACAGCCATTCGCTGCATATTGCTTCTCGGTGGACTGTGGAGCAAATTTTTTGATGACATTATGTACATCATTTTTCAAATTTGTTCTACATACAAAGTGTAGTGAGACTTTACAAATACCATGTATCTGCAGCATGCACCTAAACAGATGCAGCGAAATATACCAGACAATAAATAGGGCAACGTATTGTTTGTGACTTCTGTGTTTACACTCTTTTTTTTTTATTGTTGCCATCAAGTCCCTTTACAATGCCCAGACTCTAGAGTCAGTGTACTTGAATGTTTTTTTTTTTTTAAATACGATATACTATTCGGTATACGCACAATGGAAGAATCATAAACAATCTTAGATATGCTGACGATACCGTGTTACTAGCAGAAAGCGAGCAAGAGTTGCAAGACCTGGTGGAAGAAGTAAACAGGCACAGTGCAGAATCTGGCTTAGATATTAACATCCAAACAACAAAAACTATGATAATTAGCAGTGAAAAGGAAAGGTCATCAATGAACGTCACAGTAAACGGGCAGATACTAGAAAAAGTAACAAGTTTCTCTTATCTTTGACATATAATAGCAGATGATGGCAGAAGTGAAATGGAAATCAAAAAGAGAATAGGAATGGCCAAAAATGCTTTCAACGGCTTGAAATCAGTATTAACATCTAGAGAGATTAATAACGCATTAAAATTGAGAATTATCATATGCTATTGTCGTGTATCCGTTTAAAGTGTCGTCCCTGGAGTGAGGGGAATCAACACCAACATTTTATTAAAACCCATATCATATTCTGGAGAAATCCACTAGATTCCGCCCACAACACTCCGTCAGTCTGTAGACACCTCTTTCTCTCTCTCTCTCTCTCTCTCTCTCTCTCTCTCTCTCTCTCTCTCTCTCTCTCTCTCTCTCTCTCTCTCTCTCTCTCTCTCTCTCTCTCTCTCTCTCTCACCACTGGACTGTGCTCCCTCTCATTCCACCCCAACATAACATACTTGACAACTCTAGCTTCAACAAATAAATACAAGAAAATTTATTTAAGCAAAGAGTATATGTGGGAGAGGTGTGTGTGTGTATAATGTGTAGAATGTGTCGTATATTCTAAGGTGTATATGTAGAAATCAGACCACAAAGCTCAGGATCAGAGTCCACTCATCATGGCAAGGAATACCGACATCAACAGAGATCAGCACAATTGGCCTCACCAAAGATGCGCCTCTCCCGCCAGACGTTGTCCACCTCCAGGAGCTTTGATAACAACGAAGCTTGGTCACCACTTAAATATACAGTCTGGGACTGATCCTACCTTGTCCCTAAACACTGTTCCTAAATGTTGATAGAAACCGAGACTACACAATTCCTGCACAGTGAAAAGCGGAACACTGTCCCATGAACATGACATTCTTCCTTCCTACGAAAATGTTCTAAAGTTTTCACTATTAACAGTCATTGTGATAAGTTCTGAGGTTCTGATCACCTTGTTATGTGTAACAAACACTCTCTAAAGTTTTGGTTTCATGTAGTGTGAAAGTCAATCACTACTGTTCTAGTTATCAGTGGAGTGAAAATCCATCACTACTGGTTTATTCACGAATGGTGTAAAAACTAAAACCCATTACTATGTTGCTGTCCACAGGTAGTGTGAAATACTATCACTAATGTTCTCAGTATTGATCCTGTAGGCTACTTATATGATTCAGCTCCACAGAGCAATGTTATTTCAAACCTTTTCTAGCATAGGCCCAGTGAGAAGGTCTCTGACTAATCCTCCTGCACCAAAATTATCCCGGATCTGACTTTTCCATGTTTCCGTGGTTTTCATCTTAACCTGCGGGAACCTGTGAAATATAGAGTACATCTGGTGAGAGCCACCCTGTCACTGATCCCTATTAGATGAACGTAGGCCACTGGCCTCGCTCAGATAAATAACAGTGAACCAAACTCTGTCATGGACAGATGAGCTCATCACATAGGTCTGAGTCAGAGTAAGCCAAGGGAAGACCAAAATAGAAAGTGCAAGACCCCAGCAGCCACCCCACTGTAAGATCCCACCATTGGACATTTCCCCTATCCCCCAACCAACCTCAATCCTTTTAAATATCATCCCCCTTCACTATTCATAACCAGCTGAGCAAATTGATTTCCCATACTAGTTAATTTTAACAAGGCAACTTCCTACTGTCGCCGACACTCCTTGAACGACTAACCACAACACAACACTATGTTAATGACCTAAACTTTATTTATCCCTAGACTGTACTACATTACTCACATCTAAAGTTTACTAGTAATTACCTTATGAAAACTCCCTTAATCGAATCTTATCCTTGTCATAACAGACACATGTCCAACCATGAAAAAAATGGATATTAGCATGTAAGATTCTCTTTTTCTACACCAGGATAGGGCTATTCGAATTACATCCGCCTAGGTTGACTTTATTCTGCAGACTAACGGAAACCAGTCTAGTTTTCTCATTTCCAGTCGGGGATTGTCCTTTGATGTCACACAGGTGTCCCAAGGGCAGACTATCCCTGTCACTAACCACACAAGAGTAGTTTATTTCCCCTTTGTTTAATCAATGCAAAAGTGGTCTCCCTTGTTACGACAACCAACTCAAGCTAGCCTGTTTCCCGCTTTTCCCAATCGGGTCACAATAACAGGCCTACAATTTTCTGTCATGTGGAGACTTTCAAAGACGACTCCACTGATTGATCTCACTGACTCCCCGTAGTAAACAACTTGTAGTGGCGAATACAGCCTGTCCCTGGTATTTTTATCATCTGATTGTCAATTACAGTGATTTCACGACAGCTACGTGTATTCAACGCTACTGTATGGCGCGGAAGCCTGGACATTGAACAAACAACTAGAAAGTCGCATAGGAGCCCTGGAGATGTGGATTTACAGACTAATAGGTCGTATTTCATGGAAACAAAAACAATCAAATGCAGAGGTCCTAGAAAAACTGGGAATGAAGAGAGAGTTGATGAAAGAAATAAAGAGGAGACAAGGGAAATATTTTGGCCACTTTAAAAGACATGATACTCTTATAAAAACCATACTGGAAGGCAAGGTTGAGGGCAAGCGAGCAAGAGGTAGACAATGATACAAGTGGGAAGATAACATCAAGAGATGGACGGACACTAGCCTGACAGAATGTACAGTCAAGGCGAGAGACAGACAGTGTTGGAGATCCATTGCAGCCATCCTTCATTGTGGAGACGGCACCTGATTGATTGATTGATTTGATTGATTTGATTGATTGATTGATTGATTGATTGATTGATTGATACGCACATGGGTAGGGTCTCGTGATGATGAAACATTTCTAGCTGTCTGTGGATTGAATCATGTGATCATGAAAATGTGGAGAATTTACAACCGATAGATTAAGAATGCACAAGGCCCTCAGTAAGATTGTTTGGGGGCCCTAAGCACTTAAAAGATCGTGATGTCAAAACACACGCACGCGCACGCACACACACTCATACACTCATCAACACACACATACATACACACACACGCACACAAGAGAGCGCACTCACACACATATATACCTACGCACAGTACGATATGAAAAACAAAATACAACTAAACATATAATTGCATGTTTCGAAATGAAACCCAATTTATAGTAAGATAGAACATGTTTATTGATTACTAGCTGACCCGGCCCGGCTTCGCCCAGACTCTGGTGGGGAGCATCTCATTTAATTCATATAAGTAGTCATATAAGTTCTCGTTCCCGTTACCGACTATCTGTCTGTCTGTCTGTCTGTCTATCTGTCTGTCTGTCTGTCTGACCCGGCCCGTCTTCGCCCAGACCCTGATGGGGAGCATCTCATTTAATTCATATAAGTAGTCATATAAGTTCCCGTTCCGACTATCTATCTGTCTGTCTGTCTGACCCGGCCCGGCATCGCCCAACCCCTGGTGGGGAGCATCTCATTTAATTCATATAAGTAGTCATATAAGTTCCCGTTCCCGACTGTCTGTCTGTCTGTCTGTCTGTCTGTCTGTCTGTCTGTCTGTCTGTCTGTCTGTCTGTCTGTCTGTCTGTCTGTCTGTCTGTCTATCTGTCTGTCTGTCTGTCTGACCCGGCCCAGCCCATGGTGGAGAGCATCTCATTTAAATTATATAAGTAGTCATATAAGATCCCGTTCCCGACTATCTGTCTGACTGTCTATCTGTCTTGGGTAAATGTAGGAGGGAGGAGGAAGAGGGAAGAGGAGGAGGGAGGAGACAGGAGGAGTAGGGAGGAATAGGAGGGAGGAGGAGGGATTAGGAGGAGGAGGGAGGAGTAGGGTGGAGGAGGAGGCGAGGAGGAGGGAGGAGGAAGAGGGAGGAGGAGGGAGAAGGAGGGAGGAGGAGAACGCAGGAGGAGAAGGGAGCAGAAGGAGGAGAGGGAGGAGGAGGGAGTAGGAGGAGGGAGGAGGCGGAGGGAGAAGGAAGAGGGAGGAGGAAGAGGGAGAAGGAGGAGGAGGGGGAGGAGGGAAGAGGAGGAGGGGAGGAGGAGGAATGTGAAGGGAGGAGGAGGGAGGAGGTAGAGGGAGGAGGAGGAGGAGGGAGGCGGAGAGAGGAGGAGGAGGGAGGAGGAGGAAGAGGGAGGAGGAGGAATGTGAAGGGAGGAGGGGGGAGGAGGTAGAGGGAGGAGGAGGGAGGAGGAGGTAGAGGGAGGAGGAGGGAGGAGGAGGGAGGAGGCGGAGAGGGAGGAGGAGGAAGGAGGAGGGGGAGGAGTGAGGAGGAGGGAGGAAGAAGGAGGAGGAGGGAGGAGGAGTGATAGGAGGAGGGAGTAGGAGGAGGGAGGAGGAGAGAGGAGGAGGAATGTGAAGGGAGGAGGAGGGGAGGAGGTAGAGGGAGGAGGAGGAGGAGTGAGGAGGAGGAGAGGGAGGAGGAGAGGGAGGAGGAGGAAGGAGGAGGGGGGGAAGAAGAGAGGAGGAGGAGGGAGGAAGAAGGAGGAGGAGGGAGAAGGAGGGATGAGGAGGAGGTGGGAGGAGGAGGAAGAGGGAGGAGGAGGAATGTGAAGGGAGGAGGAGGTAGAGGGAGGAGGAGGAGAAGGGAGGAGGAGGAGGAGAAGGGAGGAGGAGGAGGAGAAGGGAGGAGGAGGGATGAGGAGGAGGGAGGAGGAGGAAGAGGGAGGAGGAGGAATGTGAAGGGAGGAGGGAGGAGGTAGAGGGAGGAGGAGGAGTGAGGAGGAGGAGAGGGAGGAGGAGGAAGGAGGGGGAGGAGGGAGGAGGAGGAAGGAGGGGGAGGAGGGAGGAGGAGGGAGGAAGAAGGAGGAGGAGGGAGAAGGAGGGATGAGGAGGAGGAGGGATGAGGAGGAGGAGGAATGTGAAGGGAGGAGGAGGGATAGGGAGGAGGGGGAGGGAAAGAGGAAGAGGGTAGGAGGAAGAGTGGAGAGGAGGAGGGAGGAGGTAGAGGGAGGAGGAGGAGGGAGGAAAAGGGAGGAGGGAGGAGGAGAGAGGAGGAGGAGGGAGGAGGTAGGAGGAGGAGGAAGAGGGAGGAGGAGGGAGGAGAAGGAAGGAGGAGGAAGGAGGAGGAAGAGGGAGGAGGATGGAGGAGGGAGAGGGAGGAGGAGGGAGGAGGAGGAAGGAGGAGGAAGAGGGAGGAGGAGGATGGAGGAGGGAGAGGGAGGAGGGGAAGAGGAAGAGGGTAGGATGAGGAGGAGGGGAGAGGAGGAGAAGAAGGGAGGAGGAGGAGGAGGGAGGAGGAGGGGAGAGGAGGAGGGAGGAGGCAGAGGGAGAAGAAGGAAGGAGGAGGAGGAAGGAGGGAGAGGAAGGAGGGAGAATGAGGAGGGGAGGAAGGAAAGGGAGGTGGAAGAGGAGGAGGAGGGAGGAGGAAAGAGGTAGGGGAGGAGGAGGTAGAGGGAGGAGGAGGAAGGAAAGGGAGGAGGAAGAGGAGGAGGGAGGAGGAGGTAGAGGGAGGAGGAGGGAGGAGGAAGAGGGAAGAGGGAGAAGGAGGAGGGAGGATGATGAGGGAGAAGGAGGCAGGAGGAGGAGGAGGGAGGCAGGAGGAGGAGGGAGGCAGGAGGAGGAGGAGGGATGAGGAGGGAGAGGGAGGAGGAGGGAAGATGAGGGAGGAGTGGGGAGGAGGCGGAGGGAGGAGGATGGAGGAGGATGGAGGAGGGGAGAGGGAGAAGGAAGAGGGAGAAGGAGGAGGGAGGAGGGAGAGGGATGAGAGGGAGGAGGAAGAGGAGAAGGGTGGAGGGAGGAGGTAGAGGGAGGAGGAGAGAGTTCGCCGTTCCGAATTCATACTCGTCTAGTTCTTCCCTTCTACACGACTGTAGATAACTTCCTTACACATAAAAAGATGAATTGATATTGATATTGCCGTGGCATGGAGGAATATCAGCAGGAGAGTTGATCCAAAAAACCAAAGACTGAGATCTACGGAGAGCCATGAACGCCTACGCCAGCCGGCACGGCACTTGATGATGATGATTGCCGTGTGACGATTCTGTGTAGTCACGTCATTTTCTTCCCTTTCCCTAGCGTTTTGGTTCGGGGATTCTTTCATCATCATCATCATATATTTACGTACGTATTTTGGGAGGGGGAGGAGGGAGGAGGAGGAAGAAGAAGAAAAAACTATGACAGTTGACAGCTCTGGAATGAAAGGAAGGCGTGTAGAAAATTTCATCTCAATCGGATGGGCCGTTCGCGAACAAATAAAGGACATACATAGATACATACATAAATACAGACAGACAGACGATCCTAATTTATATATAAGATTTTTAAATTATACTACATGTGCTTTATGATACTGTGTGTGTGTGTGTGTGTGTGTGTGTGTGTGTGTGTGTGTGTGTGTGCGTGCGTGCGTGGGTGCGTGCGTGCGTGCGTGCGTGCGCAATGTTAAAATGTTAACATTGCGTAGTTGGCAGGTCAGTTGCCTTTATTGTAGGGTCTCCCCGTTTTTGTTACTAGATTCGCTAATTCATTAAACATTAATACGAGGGGAATTCTATAAGTAAGTCACAAATTACTGTAGAAAAATAACTAAATATGATAACAACTTGAAACCAGTTTATTCTTATACATACATTGTCCCTTTATTTCTTAACATAATTTCAACCAACATTGATGCACTTATCCCATCGTTATATCAGTCCTCCCAAACAGGCTGTATAGAAATACGTGCTCTGTTTTCAAAGCCACGTTTTCACTTCACATTCAACTTCGGCGTAATTCGAGAAATGTCTCCCTCCAAGGTGGGGTTTCAGTGGACCAAAAAAGGTGTAAATTGCTAGGGGCAAATCGGTGCTATAAGGTGGATGTTCCAGAACTTCCGACCTTAGTTGGTTAATTTTCTCCTGAGTTAATCGAGCCGTATGTGGTCTGGCATTGTCATGAAGAAGCAACACTCCTCTAGTCAGCAGTCCTGGTCGTTTTCTTTGAATTGCATCATGCATTTATTATGATGCTGTATGCTGAACCTTGTGAGCACCCTGTAGTAGATGCTACAGAGTCTATCGTTACTCGTCTGTCACCTCTAATCATCTACTCTACCCGCTGCACGGAAGTTTCTGTTGCAATCTCAACAGGACGACCAGATTGGATTTCATCAACAATTTTAGAGAAAATTTTCTACCCAGCTTTGCACCGCTTTACGGGACAAACATTTGTCAGCACAAGCAGGAATCATTTCCTTATGAATGTCCTTTGCAGGCAGTTCTTTTGCCCATACAAAAAAAAAACGCACAACAGCACGTTGCTCTTTGGTTGTACACTCCGTAAGTACAGTCGCCATTTTGTTTATGCGCTGTGCATGCGCATGAGACACCTAGCGCCACCTGATGAACGGGAATATAAAGTTCAATGTTGCTGTCACCTAATGACACCTGTAGAAAACACCAACTACATTTACCTGCCATCCCACAGAACTGTGTGACTCACTTATTGACTCGCCCTCGTAGTGTAGCCCGAGAAGCCGCCTGCTCGGCGTACCCTTTGCTATTTTACATCTCGGAATGATATTACATTTGTTGTCAATACCTTGGACTGCCAGAGTAACTAACAACGAGTGCCTGGAGAATGCTAATAAAAGTGAAACATTACATTCAAATATAAGAAGGCGACAAACAGTGTTCTTTAGTCATACAATGAGACGAGAGGCATTAAAAAACATCGTGACAACTGGAAAAAATCATTGGAAGAAAAGTCAGAGGCAGACCGCGAGAGAAACGATGCTTCCTGGACTGCGACAGTGGCATGGATGAGTGTCATCAACAGAATTGACCCAGAGCACCGGGGACCTTGATCTGTCGAGATGTCTGCACGCCTCCGCCAGTTGGCAGAACATATCATGATGATTATAAAGATGATGATGATAATGATGATGGTGGTGTTGGTGATGATGATGATGATGATGATGATGATGATGATGATGATGATGATGATGATGATGATGATGATGATAATGATGATGATGATGATCATGATGATGATGATGATCATGATGATGATGAATGAGTTAAAATATTATCATTTTGCTCACTGATCCTCTCATTCTTTGAGGCTTGTCTGAGAACACTAGACGTCTGATGCACTACCCAGAGCCCAGGAAGCGCTGGCCGTTATCGGTTTTATTTTTGTTGAAATGGCCTTAAATAACGATAAGAACAGTGATCTTTTAGGGGTAGAAGCTGTCGCTTGCCGTCCAGCCACCCCGATGGCCAAAAGGCCAACATAACAAACAAATAAACAACGGCTGAATTCTATAAAACATCGTTCAACGACCTGCCGCCGCTTCCTTTCAGAATGTGGCCAGAATTAGCCAAAATCATCAGCTGTAAAGCGTATAATTACTGTCTGATATCAACCGGAAACCCCTACAGGAAGCTGCGCAGACAATATTTCTGATCAACGGAAGTGGCAAACACATGCGCGTATAGAAATGATGGTATCCCTGCAACCTGCATATTGAAGCTAGCATGGAAGGAATGGGTGGATACATCGAGTTTTGGATAGCTGAGTTTAGTTTGTCAGCAGGTGCTTTCACTTGATCAAACTGCTACATGTGATAAATATTTTCAGATATTATTAACTCGTTCAGTAATTCCCAGCCGTATACAGCGCATAAATGCCTTTGAATATAAATGTTATAGACGAGTTCTAAGAATATCTTGGGTAAAGAAAAGAACAAGTGCACCCATACTTCAAGAGCTGAATATTGAGGAGGGATGGCTATTAAAGACGATAAAACAAAGAAAATTGAAATATTTTCGTCACCTGAAACGTCACGAAAGTTTGGAGAGAACAATAATGGAGGGGTATATGCCTGGGAAGAGAGGAAGAGGAAGGCCAAAGAAAAGATTGGTGCAGGATGTGGCGGATGATCTCCAGATGGGTGTATCGGACACGGGACAGCTTGCTTATGATCGAGAAGTTTTCCAGAAGGTTGTTATGGGAGCGAAGTTCTGCAAAGGACATGCTACTGAATGAATGAATGAATCTCTTAGTAATAAACCATTCGCATATCTAAAACTTGGGCTCGCAGTTAAATTATAAGTAATATACGCCCCTAACTTCCCTGGCACTGAACCAGTTTATAAAGTTTAGCTCCATCAAATGTTGCCCCTATCTTCCCTGGCACTGAACCAATTTATAATGTATAGCTCCATCAAATGTTGCCCCTACCTTAGCTGGCATTGAACCACTTTATAATGTGTAGCTCCATTAACAGCTGCCCATACCTTCGCTGGCACTGAACCAGTTTATAAAGTTTAGCTCCATGAAATGTGACACCTACCTTGCCTGGCACTGAACCAGTTTATAATGTTTAGCTCCATCAAAAGTTGCCTTTACCTTCCCTAGCACTGAACCAGTTTATAATGTTTAGCTCTATCAAATGTTGCCCCTAACTTCCCTGGTACTGAACAAGTTTATAATGTTTAGCTCCATCACATGTTGCCCCTAACTTCCCTGGCACCCACGCCAGGCTGGGTCGACTTGGGAGTCCTGGGCAATGAACATAAATTCCCGCATTGAAAGGATGGACACTGATGACCGCTGGGTCGGGAGGTAAGCGCCCTAGCCACTGAGCTCTTCGGCTCCATACTGTGTGTAGTTTGAGTTGAGATGAGCTGAGATGAGCTGAGTTGAGTTGAGATGAGTTGAGTTGAGTTGAGCTGAGCTGAGCTACATTGATCAAGATGAGATGTGTCTAGTTGAGTTGAGATAAATCAACTACCGTTATAACAGTACTCAGGACCTTCCTATACGTGCTCCGTCCTCATGTGGGTGTAGTCTGAACAATTAGCCGCCTTACATCTGTTACAATCTTGCTCCGAAGGCCGTATCATTTTGTGTGTGTGTGTGTGGGGGGGGGGGGTGGTAACGTTCGCTCATGTTGAACTCAAGCGTAGTCAATACAAATGATATTATTTCTACCGCACTGGACTGATTTTTGCATGTGGATTATCTTCCCCTATTACCAGTGTCCCTCCCCATCAGCCGAACCCATTCCGACATCAGATGTACTTGTAATTTACGTCCAAAAGTCAAGGACAAGAAGTCAACAGTTTAGTCCAACTGTCCGGCGTAAGGGTTGAACAGCAACCTCGGCATCAGTGCAGAGGATGATTTAGAATGAATGCTCTTACCCTTTCTCCCATGCTGACCTCATGTTCAACGATGAACGCTGTGCCAACAGTATATAGAAGGTTGTTTACATGATGCTCACCAACTGATACAGGTTATCATAAGATAAATACTTTACAAATTTTAATTCTACATGTCACGCAGATTGGAGTAATACATTATTCAGAAGATATTCTTTTACATAGGTTAAATATTTTGTTGAACTATACGAACTTAATTATACTTTTCCATTCTTTACGCTGTACAGTTCGAAGCTTTGGGGACAGGTTCAATAAGTTTATAAATTTTTTTCCCCCGCGTTTCCATCCTGTTTAAGGATATTGCGGTCAACATCAGCATCTTTCAGCTGTATGTTGATTCCTAGGCTAGATTACTCTCATAAGCACGCCACGACTTTCTGAGCGAACGGCTCCATACTGGCATAAGTCATTGGCGCGATTCGAACCATTTCCAATTCTCGTGCGCTCACGTCAACCACAAGAGTATTCGGGGTTACGGAGAAAGCTGCTAACTCCTCGACCAGGGAGAACGGCTTAGTTTATAAATGTCGAGAATATATTGTTCTTTCAGTAATACATATTATGTTCGTGCACGTTTAAGGATTACATTGTGCAGAATATAATATTACATTACATACGTTAAATACTTTGTTGAACTATTTGATGTGAATGGCAATATTTTGTTGTTTAAGTTGTAGAGTTCGAAACACTGGAGATAAATTCGTACTTGTTATAATAATTGATAATATGGTGTTCTCAAAGAGATAAATATAGCATTGGAAATAGATTCAAACTTGTTACAGTAATCGACAATACGATGTTCTTTCGAGGATAAATGTAGCATTGGGAATAGATCCGCACGTGTTACAATATTCGAGAATGTGGTGTTCCTTGAGACATACATATAATATTGGAAATAGATTCGAACTTGTTACAATAATCAACAATTTGGTGTGGTTTTTTTTTTTTCTTTCAAGGATGAATATAGCATTGGAAATAGATTCGAACTGGTTACAATAACCGACAATACGGTGTTTTTTTTCAATGATAAATATAGGTTTGAGAATAAATTAGAACTTGTTAATATCATCGACAATGTGGTGTTCCTTCAGGGATAAGTATCCCATATTATGACATTAATTATAATCGTTCTCTGCATACACCCAAAACACCACAATCATGACTCATCGATTTCTAGACGTCTGTGACTCTCTTATTCTGAACGTACCAACTAACAAACAACAACAACAACAGCAACAGCAGCAACAGCATCAACAGCAACAACATCAACAGCAGCCGCATCAACAACAGCCGCCTCACCAGCAGCTGCTTCACCAGCAGCTGCCTACTCACCAACAGCTGCCTCACCAACAGCTGCCTCACCAACAGCTGCCTCACCAACAGCTGCCTCACCAGCAGGTACTCCACCAGCAGCAGCCGCAACAGCAGCTGAAGCAACATCCACAGCCACATCGTCCAGTGCCCCAACAGTTTCTACAGCAGAGACACGAACCCCCACCGCTGCCGCAGCGACGTCAAAGCCAGCCTGTGGGGACCACACATCTGGACAATACTTTTGGTGGCAGAAATGTGTCCGGCGTGGCCAGCGCTCCGTGGCCGGGAATCAATAACTATCGCCCAGAAGGTGCCAACAGGACTAGGAGGTAGGGTTACTGGTGTGTGTTTATGTCTGTGGGATCATACATCTGTGGGATGCATATGTCTGTGGGGTACATATTATGTGGGGTACATATGTCTGTGGGGTACATATTATGTGGGGTACATATGTCTGTGGGGTACATATTATGTGGGGTGCATATGTCTGTGGGATCATACATCTGTGGGATGCATATGTCTGTGGGGTACATATTATGTGGGGTACATATGTCTGTGGGGTACATATGTCTGTAGGGTACATATTATGTGGGGTACATATGTCTGTGGGATCATACATCTGTGGGATGCATATGTCTGTGGTGTACATATTATGTGGGGTACATATGTCTGTGGGGTACATATTATGTGGGGTACATATGTCTGTGGGGTACATATGTCTGTGGGGTACATATGTCTGTAAGGTGTATATATGTGGGGTACATATGTCTGTGGGGTACATATGTCTGTAAGGTACATTTATCTGTGGGGTACATTTATCTGTGAGGTACATATGTCTGTGAGGTGCATATATGTGGGGTACATATGTATGTGGGATACATAAGTCTGTAGGGTACATTTATCTGTGGGGTACATATGTCTGTGAGGTGCATATATGTGGGGTACATATGTCTGTAGGGTACATTTATCTGTGGGGTACATATGTCTGTGGGATACATATGTCTGTAGGGTACATTTATCTGTGGGGTACATATGTCTGTGAGGTGCATATATGTGGGGTACATATGTCTGTGGGGTACATATGTCTGTAGGGTACATTTATCTGTGGGGTACAAATGTCTGTGAGGTGCATATATGTGGGGTACATATGTCTGAGGGGTACATATATCTGTAGGGTACATTTATCTGTGGGGTACATATGTCTGTGAGGTGCATATATGTGGGGTACATATGTCTGTGGGGTACATATGTCTGTAGGGTACATTTATCTGTGGGGTACAAATGTCTGTGAAGTGCATATATGTGGGGTACATATGTCTGTGGGGTACATATGTCTGTGGGGTACATGCCTGTGGTGTATATATGTCTGTGAAGTGCATATGCCTGTGGGGTGCATATGTATGTTGGGTACATACGTCTGTGAAGAGGGAAATAACGTTTGAAAGAAAGAAAGAAATAAAGAAACAAACAAACAAACAAACATTAAATGCAAAGAAACAGGCACATAGACTCGTATACACCCTGACAGATGTACACACCCTGACAAATTTACACACAAACTGACAGATGTATTCGCAGAAGACACGTACATAAATCAATATACGCAAACGTTCGAACACGCAGAGAAACACACGGACAACCATATAATACAAACAGACAGCCAACAATGGATATCTAACCAGTTTCATCAAGCATCACTGCCAGCCACAAAAGCCAACCTTCACAGAATCAACACAAGATTAGTTGACAGCTATGGCATACCGGTTGTGACCTATGCTCATTGTCAACGCAATATGTTGTAGATGAAACAGGGGGATTTTACAAGCGTAAAAGTAAGAAAGTCGACTCCATTGTACCGGATTTGATCCACATGACTGGGTCGTTTCTGCACAGTGGTCTGCCGAAAGTTTGTGTCCATTAGCTAATCCAGACCTTCGGAGTGCGTGGAAGACTGATGAGAACTATCAATTTACGTGTTCCAATGGCTAATTGTTAGCATCGGCATCAATAGCTCACTCGCTCAATGTCTCTAGCTCCAGCGTGATCCATCATTATTCTATTCACTTATTGTCTCTTACTCCAGTGTGACCAATCAATAGCTCACTTGATCATTGTCTCTTAGTCCATTGTGAACCATCAATAGCTGACTTGATCATTGTCTCTTACTCCAACGTGACCCATCAGTAGCTCACTGGACTATTGTCTTTTATTCCAGCGTGACACATCAATAGCCCACTCTCTCATTGTCTCTTACTCCAGCGTGTCACATCAATATGACACTCGCTCATTGTCTCTTACACCAGCGTGACACATCAATAGGCCACTCTCTCATTGTCTCTTACTCCAGCGTGACAAATCAATAGGCCACTCTCTCATTGTCTCTTACTCCAGCGTGACACATCAATAGGCCACACTCTCATTGTCTCTTACTCCAGCGTGACACACCAATAGGCCACTCTCTTATTGTCTCTTACTCCAGAGTGACACATCAATAGGTCACTCTCTCATTGTCTCTTACTCCAGCGTGACATATCAATAGACCACTCTCTCATTGTCTCTTACTCCAGCGTGATCCATCAATAGCCCACTCTCTCATTGTCTCTTACTCCAGCGTGACACATCAATAGGCCACTCTCTCATTGTCTCTTACTCAAGCGTGACACATCAATAGACTACCCTCTCATTGTCTCTTACTCCAGCGTGACACATCAATAGCCCACTCTCTCATTGTCTCTTACTGCAGTGTGACACATCAATAGCCCACTCTCTCATTGTCTCTTACTCCAGCGTGACACATCAATAGCCTACTCTCTCATTGTCTCTTACACCAGCGTGACACATCAATAGGCCACTCTCTCATTGTCTCTTACTACAGCGTGACACATCAATAGCCCACTCTCTCATTGTCTCTTACTCCAGCGTGACACGTCAATAGCCCACTCTCTCATTGTCTCTTACTCCACCGTGACACATCAATAGGCCACTCTCTCATTGTCTCTTACTCCAGCGTGACACATCAATAGCCCACTCTCTCATTGTCTCTTACTCCAGCGTGACAATCAATAACTCACTTGATCATTGTCTCTTAGTCCATTGTGAACCATCAATAGCTGACTTGATCATTGTCTCTTACTCCAACGTGACCCATCAGTAGCTCACTGGACTATTGTCTTTTACTCCAGCGTGACACATCAATAGCCCACTCTCTCATTGTCTCTTACTCCAGCGTGTCACATCAATATGACACTCGCTCATTGTCTCTTACACCAGCGTGACACATCAATAGGCCACTCTCTCATTGTCTCTTACTCCAGCGTGACAAATCAATAGGCCACTCTCTCATTGTCTCTTACTCCAGCGTGACACATCAATAGGCCACACTCTCATTGTCTCTTACTCCAGCGTGACACATCAATAGGCCACTCTCTCATTGTCTCTTACTCCAGAGTGACACATCAATAGGTCACTCTCTCATTGTCTCTTACTCCAGCGTGACATATCAATAGGCCACTCTCTCATTGTCTCTTACTCCAGCGTAATCCATCAATAGCCCACTCTCTCACTGTCTCTTACTCCAGCGTGACACATCAATAGGCCACTATTTCATTGTCTCTTACTCCAGCGTGACACATCAATAGCCCACTCTCTCATTGTCTCTTACTCCAGCGTGACAATCAATAGCCCACTCTCTCATTGTCTCTTACTCCAGCGTGACACATCAATAGCCCACTCTCTCATTGTCTCTTACTCCAGCGTGACACATCAATAGCCCACTCTCTCATTTCTCTTACACCAGCGTGACACATCAATAGGCCACTCTCTCATTGTCTCTTACTCCAGCATGACACATCAATAGGCCACTCTCTCATTGTCTCTTACTCCAGCGTGACACATCAATAGGCCACTCTCTCATTGTCTCTTACTCCAGCGTGACACATCAATAGGCCACTCTCTCATTGTCTCTTACTCCAGCGTGACACATCAATAGGCCACTCTCTCATTGTCTCTTACTCCAGCGTGACACATCAATATGCCACTCTCCCATTGTCTCTTACTCCAGCGTGACACATCAATAGGCCACTCTCTCATTGTCTCTTAACCCAGCGTGACACATCAATAGGCCACTTTCTCATTGTCTCTTACTCCAGCGTGACACATCAATAGGCCACTCTCTCATTGTCTCTTACTCCAGCGTGACACATCAATAGGCCACTCTCTCATTGTCTCTTACTCCAGCGTGAGACATCAATAGGCCACTCTCTCATTGTCTCTTACATGTAATGAATAACATATTAACGCCATTATGATACCAATATCACATTTGAACATTATCCAAATCACACTTGCGCAAAATCAACCCTCCAGATGAGATGCTTGAGAAGAGTTGCCAACTTAACTAACAGACCGAGTAAGAAATAATGTCATCAGACAGACAGTGGGATCAACACCTTGTGCAACAAATGTTGAATGTCACAAGATTTAATGCTTCGGCCATCTCGTTAGAATGCAACACCATCAATTACCGACACAGGGGCTACATTAAATATCTAATACGGGAGTAAGAGGACGTCCGAGAAGAAAATGGATTGACGTCTAAGGGATTGTACAATCGCATGGAATGGCACTATCCAGTGCCACGCATTGGGCACTGGAACGTCAACTATTCAACCCCACGACACTCGACGGCAAAAGTGTAAGATGATGATGTTGATGATGATGTTCGTCTTTCTTTATTTATTTTTTTCTCATTAACAGTTTTCAGTTTGTTGTTTCATCCTAATTAGTTGTAATTTTATTTCTGATGATACTCTCTCCTTTTTTATTCTTATTGTCTTTAAGATTTTGTTGTTTGAAAAAGTCCCTTGCTGACGTTGATATATTTTTATGTTGCTGGATTAGTTCCTGGGATCAATAATGCTCCGTTAATGTTTACCTCTATTGTGCTTGTCGTGCATCGATTGATGGGCGTTTTCAGTCGGGGAATGAGAAGGAGGCTGCGCGGATGTTAACGACACTGGGTGACATCCATCCATCATGTGCCATGCCGATAAGCGTTGGTGGTCATGTTTTGCCAGCTCACTCGATCACCAGAGTCGTGGATCAGCTCCGTGTTTCTGTCTCGACCATGCCACGTGGCCAAGCCATCCAGGTATGTACCTCCTCGGTCTTCCCCTTGGTCTTTTCCCTTCGATCTTGCCAGTTGTCACCAAGTTCTCCAATTCATCTCTTCTCATAACATGCCCAAAAAATTGTGACTGTCTACGTCTAATGACTCTAATCAGTTTACGATCTTCATTTGTTTCTTGAAGGACTTGTTCATTGGTTTTTCTGTTTGTCCATGGTATTCTTTGCATTTTCCTCAGAAACCACATTTCCACAGCCATCAGCTCTTTTTCAGCTTGACTGCTCATTGTCCACGCTTCACATCCATACACAAGTATAGGTTCTGTATAGCACTTCAACATTATTTTTCTCGTTTCAATTGATATCCTACCCTTCTTTCCCTTGGGTGACATGAGTAACCAAAATGACTTGTCCGTAAAATATTTTATCTGTTGGGGTATCATCCTTGCACTCCGGACAAGTCCATGGGTGCTCAGATCTCCCGCCCCTTCCCCGGAAAGTATAATCAGCATCCAGAAGCTAATAGTTCCAGTTCAGAGTTGGTTCTTCCGATGTGCCTCTCGTGTCTGGCAGTGCCAATTCTTACTCCCGAGTCTCTCTTACTGGACAGAGATGGGGACTCAATGACTTCAGTCCTCCGCTCTCGACATCTCTCTAACGGCATTAATAAAATCCACACGATCAATAGGCCGGCCATCTGCAGGGGATGCAAAGCCAGCAAGTTTAATAGTTCGCTCATTTCCCTAAACTCCCGCATGTCCCGGAACGAAGATGAAGTCCATAAAATATTGATGTTGTTTCCACAGAGACATGTTCATGTTTCCATTAACAAATAGTTTTCTCTCTTATTGCCGGCTCGATGGCGAAGGTGTAATGGACGTAGTTCGTAATCCCGCATACTCGCGTTCAAAACACAGCTGTGGGCGATTTGGCAGCAGACCACCTTGCGTTGGTTTTTTTTTTTAATGAAATGATATGGTACACTGTAAGGATTGACAGATTGATTGCTCTTTGTTATGCTCTTTTAATGATGGGGTTGACTGCCACGTCCTGTAAAGCATATCCAACTACCTTTTTTTTTCTCTCTTACTATAACAACAAACATAACTATTTAAGCTCGCCGTATGTGGATTGGGAGCATTGTTGGAGAAGAGGTTAGCATGCATTCATGCCGTATTGGTAGTCATGCGTTCGTGTCCCATCAAGACTGTTTAAGAAAACAAATTAAGTGAATTACATCAGGTGGCGCCTGGCATACTACAGTTTGAAGCAATATGTGAGCTACATCGCGTGGCACTGGGTGGACTACAATGTGGAGCAATATTTGAGCTACATCAGGTGGCGCGTGATATACTACAGTGTGGAGCAATATTAGAACTACATAAAGCCGTACTGGAGATTGTACCGTGTCAGTTGTTGGTCGTACTAGGTGTACTAGCGACTTCTCCAGTACTACTTGAGATTGCACCAGTACTGTTGGATATTGTACCAGTACTGTTGGATATTGTACCAGTACTGTTGGATATTGTACCAGTACTGTTGGATATTGTACCAGTACTGTTGAATATTGTACCAGTACTGTCGGATATTGTACCAGTACTGTTGGATATTGTATTAGTACTGTTGGATATTGTATCAGTACTGTTGGATATTGTACCAGTACAGTTGGATATTGTACCAGCACTGTTGGATATTGTACCAGTACTGTTGGGTATTGTACCAGTACTGTTGGATATTGTACCAGTACTGTTGGATATTGTACCAGTACTACGAGTACTTGAGACTGTACCAGATCTACAGGAGGTCTAAGGAGTGCAACTAGAGATTATATCAGTCCGACTGGAGATTGTACCTGGTCTAATCGAAACAGTATCAAGTCTACTCCAGGCCGTACCAAGTCTACTCTAGACAGTACCAAATCTACTCGAGACCGTACCAAGTCTACTCGAGTTAAAGGCTGACATCCATCCACCCATCCATCATGTGCCATGCCGGTAAGCGTGGGCGGTCATGTTTTGCCATCTCACTCAATTACCAGAGTCGTGGATCAGCTCCGTGTTTCTGTCTTGATCATGCCATGTGGCTAAACCATCCAGGTATTTACTTTTCGATCTTTCCCTTGGTTTATTTCCTTCGATCTTGCCAGTTGTCACCACGTTCTTCAAGTCATTTCTTCTCGTAACATGCCCAAAAAATTTTGACTGTCTACGTCTAATGACTCTAATCAATTTACGATCTTCATTTGTTTCTTGAAGGACTTGTTCATTGGTATTTCTAGCTGTCCATGGTATTCTTTGCATTTTCCTCAGAAACCACATTTCTACAGCCATCAGATGTTTTTCAACTTGACTGCACATTGTCCAAGCTTCACATCCATATAAAAGTACAGGTTCTATGTAACATCTCAACACTCTTTTTCTCGTTTCAATTGACATCTTTTTATTGGTCAGTTTGTTTTTCATCTTGCTAATGGCTACTTTTGCCATGGCGATTATTGATTTAATCTCTTCAAGGCATCTCCCATCAGATGTTATTACTGTTCCAAGATAATTGTACCTAGTCACTTGTTGAAGAATATTCCCATTTACTTGTATATTGCATTGTGGTATTTCGTTCTTCCTAGTGACGACCATAATCTGTGTCTTTTTACAATTTAATTCTAACCCTAGTTGTTCACTGTGTGTAACAACCGCATCTACTAAATGTTGCAGGTCCTGTTCGTTGTCTGTAATCAAGACTGTATCATCTGCATATCTAATGTTATTGATGCATCGTCCCCAAATGTTGATTCCTTCCATATCTTCAATATTTCTGAAAATACTTTCACTGTACAGGCTGACACTGACATCCGACCCCTAATGGACCCAACACTTTAAGCGGACACTCGTCTTCGAAGGTTCCAGCCACGCCCGTTTCTGCCAATCAGTGTACCGCACCGCGTCACCTGAGACCTGTGGTGCTATTTCAATGGTTAAATACGAATTCTGTTCATATTCCATACCAGTGGGTTCAGGTGGATAATAGCCCTATCTAATAGTGACACCTTTTATGGGGATAGCTAGTTTGTCATGCGTCGAAGTACACTTGATTTTGCAGTGAGGCATTGTTGTCATTTGGAGGTGACAGGTTCGAATCCTGGTGTAAAAAGTCGCTTAAAAGTCGACAGAGTCGACTTCATTGCACCGGGTTTTATCCCATATGGCTCGGTCTCTTTCCGCAGCGCGGAAAGCGTCGCGCGAAGCACGAACTCCGTAGCTCTAGCGACGACCCACAGGAGTCTCCGAAAAATTTAACTCGTGAACCGAAGGACGCGGCCCGGAATCGAACTCACAACCTTCGGAGCCCGAGTTAAACGGCTCGACCACTTCGCCATTCTGTTTTTACTGGGGGGAGAGGGGGTGTGTCTAGTTTGCCCTCCACACTACAGTGTGTAGTCAGTCACAAATGTTTTGGACACGATATGAGAAGACATAAATTAGAGAACCTGGTGACAATTGACAAGATTGAGCGGGAAAGAATAAGCGGGAGGCAGAGAAGTAAATACCTGGATGGTTTGACCACGTGGCATTGTCGAGACAAGAACACAGAGCTGATTCACGACTCTGATGATCCTGTGAGATGGCTAAATATGACCGTCATGGCACATGATGATGATGATGATGATGATGATGATGATGATGATAATGATGACAATGATGATGATGATGATGAGTGTGTCCTCTAAAATCTACTTTCTGCTTCTGCTTCTATTGACACCAATCCATACTTGTGAATTCATCGCCTGAAGGGTCCCCAAATGATATGTCTGTGTATTGTGTTTGTGAGCCACTAATCAGGTCGTTCGCTTTCGTCACAAACACCTTTAGGAAAAATTCAGCGCTGTAACGATTCTCCTACTCGACTGATAATTTCCAGGATTATTTCCCGTTGAAGTTAAAGCGGCCGGGTTGTCTGCCCATGTGTTTAGAGCTCCGGGTGCTTCAAGGTGCTGAGATAAAGGACAGACTGTCAGGGCCGCGGGAATTCTATCTGTGGAGAGATGAACACAGATCTAAAATGACATTTGTCGTCTGGATGAGTCACCCTTCTAATATTTTATTTTATTTCACCCTGAGGAGAAAAGGGAACGAAGGAGATGGTAATATAGTCAGGATGTGGTAATCTGTGGATATTATAGCATAAGTGATTTTAGAAAGATGGTAGAATGATAGATAGCACAAGCAAGGAGATGATTGGCGAGCGATTAGGGATCGCGCAATCTTATATCTGCCGCCGAGATTCTACTGGCTTTCGGAATTGTATTCGTCTTCTTCTTCTTTTTCCTTCTTCTTCTTCTTCTTCTTCTTCTTCTTCTCTTCTTCTTCTTCTTATTATTATTTTATTATTATTATTATTATTATTATTATTATTATTATTGGGAAGATCTGGTGTCTTCATGAAGAAATGGCTGAGCCGGCTGCCTCGCACTCAGAAGATTGTGGGTTCAAATTTGAACTTCATCAATGGGTTCACGTGCGCAGTTTTCTCTGTCTCCTGGGGGTCTTGGGTGGAGCTACGGAGTTCCCACTCAGTGCGACGCTTTTGGCAGACCGCTATGTGGAAAGAGACCTAAGAGTTATATGGGATAAAACTCGGTGTAATTAAGTCAATCATCTTATCTTCTTGTTATTCATCATCTTTCTACTCCCTCCTTTCTCTTATCCTCTGTCACTTCCTCCTCATTCTCCTCTCTTTGTTCATGCTCTTGTTCTTCTTGATTTTGTTCTTTCCCTCCTCCTTCTTGTTCTTCTCCCTCATGAGATCACAATGGGAGATTCTAAGCCAATGCAACGAACTCAGTAGCCTTCAGCAAGGATCATATATTTGCATAAACTAGAACAGTGGTTCTCAACCGGTGGGGAATTCCCCCCCAGGGGGGAATTTCAGGGTTTCCAGGGGGGGGGGGGGAATGAAGACCATTTCAAGATCGTGTTAATACAAGAACTGATTACTTGACATAGTTTTTCCCTTCATACTTTACAGTTATGTATGTCTCGTCCTTCTAAAATTTATTTTATGAAGTAAGTAGACCCACAAATCATGTTTTATGTGGATGTCTAGACTTGTTTTAGTATATACTATTACATTTGCCTTCCACTTTTACGTATACTGTGTAGGGGTGAGGGGATTTTTAGATAGGAAATATGAAAGGGGGGGGGGGGAATGACGTTCTGAAAATATGGTGAAGGGAGGAATGGGCAAAAAAAGGTTGAGAACCACTGAACTAGAATGTATCCATGGCTGGCTGGTAAATTAGTTGTGAACTCTCTTACAAACTGTGAGTTCTCAGCCAAATACACTGGCGTTCCAGCTGACAAGAGGGTGTGTTTCTATCGAAGTGTCGATCGTTTAGAGACTTTCCTCCGGACTTAGTACTGTCTGCATAAAGTTCCTCGTCCTCTTCCGAATTCCAGAACCAGCGGGGTGTGCACGACCAGTACTGGACCTTCACATCAGCGGAGAGACATCTTAGGGTATAACCAGGTCGTGATTCAGTACAGTGGTGGGTTCAGGTGGTGGGTTCAGGTGGTGGGTTCAGGTTGGGGGTTCAGGTGGTGGGTTCAGGTGGGTGCCAGCCCTGGCTAATTATGACACCTGTTATAGCGTTGGCAAGTTAGTCATGTGTTGAAGTGTGCCCGTTGTGGCGTCGAGGCGTTTGAAATTTGGAGGTGATAGATTTTAACTTTTTATATGTCATTTAGTGTTACCTCTAAAATATAGACAGGACGACCAAACCAGGACGAGCTGGATTAGACCTAAGTTCATGTAAATATTATGTTTGATAATTTGAAATGTGGCCTGGACGACAGCAGGACTTAAGATTTCCCGTTTCAGATGAACTACATATATAGTTGTACTGATTTCACTGATTCACTTCCCCCCAAAAATGTAGGTTGTGACCAAACAAAATTTGATGGCAGAAAATGGGAAGTAAGTGTGTGTCACAGTAGTGATGTAAAAATGGTTAAAATAGTAACCAATTTTTAACAAGAGATTTATGCTCAGTTTTGAGAGACTTGAATCTTCTTTTCCAATATTTTGGAAAGAAAGGGCTTCTTTCAGTGTAAATTTTTTTATTTACCGAGTACTAAAATTGCGGAAGATTCAGTAAATGGAACAAATAACGTACTATCAACATTCAGACGATTCATGGTACCACGGCAGTTTTGGGTGGTTCAATTCCGACAATAGATGGCACGAATCAGTTAATGTAAGAAGGAGAAGAGGAAGAAGGAAGTGTGGAGGAGGAGGAAGGGAAAACAAAGAAGAGTAAGAAGGATGGGGAGACGGGGAAAGTTAAAAAGTTAGCTGCATATCCTTACAGGACGTCTTAGTTAACCCCAGAATTTTTCTGCTGTTTGTGATCTCTTGCAAAGTTTACGTTGAGTAGTTTGCCATTGTTTTCTGAACGACCGTCGCCCGTGCCATTTCGTTAAAAAACCAAAGCAAGGCGGTCTGCTGCCAAATCTCCAGCAACTGTGTTTCGAATGCGGTATGCGGGATTAATAACTGCGTCCGTAACACCTTAGACGGGGAAGGCGAGAGGGAAAAATCAACAACAACAATAGTAGCAGTAGGAGAAGGTGAAACAAGCGTGAACAGAACAGACACATCCTGCATGCGTATACACCTAACATACCCCTCCAACATGCTGTAACGGTCGACAACTCATGAATTCGTCAAGCGGCTAGCATATATCTTCCTTACTCCCCCCTGGCAATGCGTTGAAGTCTTTTGACACTGAAATACCCAAAACATTCTGAAGGAGACATTGCCAACCAAGGACTCATCTAAGCCAGTCCTAATGTGCTGTGTTGATAAAACACGATCTGTTGACATTCATATATGCCTATCCGCAAATTGGACGTTCCAGTGCTTGTTTGTCACACCCCACTGGTTTATGAGAAGAAGGGAAGGAGAATTCTGAAGAACATTCACCGATGAGATGACATTTTGGTGCCAGGTAGGGATTGCAATCTCATGACCAGCCTCACTCGTGTAGATACTAGGGGGCTTCAAATGAAAACCTTAAATGCCTTGGTTCTTGATGAATTTATTCAGAAAAAGTAAAGAACAAATGTATTATTTTTGAATGTAGTCACCACTGCGCTCTATACAAGTCCTCCAGCACCGATAAATTGCTTGGATTCCTATAGGCATAAATTATTTTGGTCGCGTGTGTAACCACCCTGGGGTCACAATCTGTGTGCCTACTCGATCATGATCGGTCTTTCACAGAAGTCACGCCGTTTTGAAACTTCCTACTCCTCTCAAACACTTACTAGACTGACAGGCATGCATCACCATACTGAACCTTCATTCGCCGATGAATTTCTATAAGTTTCACCTCTTTGCATATAAACAACGGGTAACAGAACACTGCTCCGCTTTGGTGCATGTCAAAAGTGAGGTGGCCATCTTTAAGCTGTCATTATGACGTCACCGTGTGTGTCTGCACAGTGATGTCACGCGCTTAACACTCTTGACATTCTTAACAATATTGGCAGGTTACAAGACAATGGCATGATTATTGTATTTTATATAAAACTTTGAAGATTTTCACGTGGAGTCCTTTCGTAGTTAGAAGCGGGTGATATGCTGAAAGTCAGTGTTGGCACGAGTGCCAGAGTTGGTGCCTCAAGCTATGATTGAACTATGGGCGGATAGGGAAGTAGGCGGGTATGCTGCCACTCTACCAGGAGAATGCAAGCATATATAATATATACATGCAACAGTATATTGTAGACATATAACAGTGTAGTGTAGGTATACAACAGTGTAATGTAGACATGCAACAGTATTGTGTAAACATGCAACAGTATAGTGGGCGGGTATGCTGCCACTCTACCAGGAGAATGCAAGCATATATAATATATACATGCAACAGTATATTGTAGACATATAACAGTGTAGTGTAGGTATACAACAGTGTAATGTAGACATGCAACAGTATTGTGTAGACATGCAACAGCATAGTGTAAACATGCAATAGATTTACACATGCAACAGTATAGTGTATAGATGCAAAGGTATGGTGTAGACATGGGACAGTATATTGAAGATATGCAACAGTATAATGTAGACATGAAACAGTATAGTGTAGGCATGCAACAATATAGTGCAGACATTTAACAGTATAATGTAGACATAGAATAGTATAGTGTAGGCATGCAACAGTATAGTGTAGGCATGCAACAGTATAATGTAGGCATGCAACAGTATATTGTAGACATGCAACAGTATAGTATATGTATAAAACAGTATAGTGTGGGCATGGAACTGTATTGTGTAGACATGTAACAGTATAATGTAGGCATGAAACAGTATAGTGTAGACAGGTCACAATATAGTGTACGCATGAAACAGTATAGTTTAGTCATGCAACAGTATAGTGTAGACATGTAACAGTATAGTGTATGTATGTAACAATATAGTGTAGACATGTAACAGTATAGTGTAGGCATGACACAGTATAGTATAGACACGTAACAGTATAGTGTAGGAATGAAACAGTATTGTGTAGGCATACCACGGTATAGTGTAAACATGCAACCATATAGTGTAGACATGCACGAATATAGTGTAGACATGCAAGAGTATAGTTAAACATGCAACAGAACAGTGTAAACATGCAACCGTAGAGTGTAAGCATGCAACAGTATAGTGTAGACATGCAACAATTTAATGTAGACATGCAACAGTATAGTGTAGGCATGCAACAGTATGGTGTATACATGCAACCGTAGAGTATAGACATGCAAAAATTTGAGTGCAGACATGCACAGCATACTGTATACAAGCAACAGTATAGCGTAAACATGCAACACTATAGTGTAAATATGCAACCGTAGAGTGTAGACATGCAACATGGTAGTGTAGACATGCAAAAGGATAGTGTAGGCATGCAACAGTATAATTTATACATGCAACAGTAAACATGCAACACTATAGTGTAAACATGCAACCATATAGTGTAGACATGCACGAATATAGTGTAGACATGCAAGAGTATAGTTAAACATGCAACAGAACAGTGTAAACATGCAACCGTAGAGTGTAAGCATGCAACAGTATAGTGTAGACATGCAACAGTTTAATGTAGACATGCAACAGTATAGTGTAGGCATGCAACAGTATGGTGTATACATGCAATCGTAGAGTATAGACATGTAAAAATTTGAGTGCAGACATGCACAGCATACTGTATACAAGCAACAGTATAGCATAAACATGCAACACTATAGTGTAAATATGCAACCGTAGAGTGTAGACATGCAACATGATAGTGTAGACATGCAAAAGGATAGTGTAGGCATGCAACAGTATAATGTATACATGCAACAGTAAACATGCAACACTATAGTGTAAACATGCAACCGTAGAGTGTAGACATGCAACAGTATACAGTAGACATGTAATAGGATAGTGTAGACATGCAACAAAATAAATAGTGTAGACATGCAAACGTAGAGTGTACACATGCAACAGTATAGTGTAGGCATGCAACAATATAGTGTAAACATGCCACCGTAAAGTGTAGACATGCAACAGTATAGTGTAGTCATGCAACGGAATAGAGCAGACATGTAACAGTATAGTGTTGACATGCAACCGTAGAGTGTAGTCATGGAACAGTATGGTGTAAACACGCAATCGTATAATGTAAACATGCAACCGTAAAGTGTAGACATGCAACCGTAAAGTGTAGACATGCAACAGTATAGTGTAGACATGCAACAGTATAGTGTATGCATGCAACAGTATAGTGTAGACATGCAACCGTAGAGTGTAGATATGCAACAGTATAGTGTAGATA
Organism: Cepaea nemoralis; assembly: GCA_014155875.1. Taxonomy (NCBI): domain Eukaryota; kingdom Metazoa; phylum Mollusca; class Gastropoda; order Stylommatophora; family Helicidae; genus Cepaea; species Cepaea nemoralis. Next base: position 127,181 of record JACEFZ010028280.1, on the reverse strand, counting down.
TGCAACAGTATAGTGTAGATATGCAACAGTATAGTGTAAACATGCAACTGTAAAGTGTAAACATACAACAGTATAGTGTAGACATGCAACAGTATAGTGTAAACATGCAACCGTAGAGTGTAGACATGCGAAATTCTATATATTGATATTCAAATTATTTACATTGAAATGTAACATAGAAATATTTCAATATTAAACATAGAAATAACATCAGTATATAAATAAACTACACAGTAAAACACGGACATGGTCCCATAACAGATAGTGCCGTTGTTGTGTGAAGTCTTAGGCCTGCACATATTCTAGGCCGCCACATAAGATGTCATGTGACTAGTGCTCTTCCCGTCGCCTCTCTTTCTCAGAAAATTATTATTATTTATTGTTTTTTTTTTTTTTTATTTCAATTGTCCAGTACCCATTTTTATAAGGCTGGGTCGAGCTCAGAGTCGTGTTGGTCAGGAAAATACCACTGCCCTTGATAGAGATTGAACCCCCGACCCCCTGTCTCTGCATGCAAGCGCACTAACCAATATGTCACTGCGGTTCCAAACTATATAGTATGAATGTAAAATATGAATAATATCCCCGATGTTACATATGGATGACGGTCTTCTTGGCGAATGGGTTACGGACGCTGTTCGTAATATCATACACCCGCGTTCGAAACACAGCTGCTGGCGATTTGGTAACAGATCGCCTTGTGTTGGTTTTGACGAAATGGTGGGGGTGCCAGTTGTTCAGAAAGCAATAGCAAACTACTGAACGTAAACTTGACAAGAGATCAAAACAGCAAAAAAATTCAGGTTTTGACCGCAACGTCCTGTAAAGGATATGCAACTAACTTTACATATGGATGTGAGTCGTGGCCAATTTCGCAATCACTACAGAAGAAAAGTCTGGCTTTTGAGCTGAAATGTTACAGAAAAGTTCTTAGAATATCTTGGACCAAGAAGAAGATAAACACTGAAATTCTCATATATCTAAACATAGAAGACAGCAGGATCATAGACAGTGCCCTGTCTCAGAGACTGAAATACTTCGGCCATGTTAAATGTCACAGTGGCTGGGATAGAAGGCAGGGTTTCTGTAAGACAAGGTAAGGATCGACCAGCACGAGGTCACGGGACATTGTAGATACCTTGGGCATGAGGGCGACGAGGCAGAAGAAATGGCAGGAAATCGAGAGACTTTTTGTTACGACGTTGTGAGAGCGATGTTCTGCGCATGAACCTGCTATTTGAGGATCCTCAATTTTGCCTGTGTAATAAATTACAGGGTGTATTTTGTAATGACTGTGCAGTGTTTGAAAATATTGCCGGTTAAGGGTTTGTATTTACCTATTTTGTTGCATGAACTTTACAGAGGGTGAATACAAAACTTGGGCCGGCAATATTTTTAAACACTGCACATTCATTAAAAATACACTCTTTATAAGCACGTGACAAGCACAATAACAAATGGAATTGTCTCAAAATCAACAATTAGCAAATACAACCCAGGTATTAAACTGAACGAGATTTCTTGGTAATCCAGGCGGACCCCAGATTTACATTACGTGCATTGTAGGCTAGATATAACTATAAGAAACAGGCAAACAGCATTCTGTGGTCATGTGACGAGAAAAAAGGCACTGGAGAATATCACGACAACAGGAAAGATCAGTGGGAAAAGAGGCGGAAGCAGACCATGAGCAATAATGCTAAATGGACTTGTACAGTGAAACGGAGGAGTGGTATCAGCAGAGTTAATCCATGGCAAAAGAACAGAGATTTGTGGAAGACATGAATGGTTAAGCCAACTGGTAAGGCACATGATGATGATGATGATGATGATGATGATGATGTGATGATGATGATGATGATGATGATGATGAGATGATGATGATGATGATGATGATGATGATAATGATGTTGCTGATGATGTTGATGATGTTGATATTGATGATGATGATGATGATGATGATGATGATGATGATGATGATGATGATGATGATGATGATGATGATGATGATGATGATGATGATGATGATGATGATGATGATGATGATGATGCTATTACCCTACCACCCTTCCATTGTAGTGGCTCTATTTTACTTTTCTTCCCAGCTTGTGATATATATTAGCTTAGCCTGTTGGTGTATTCATGTGTAAACAGTATTGATTGCACTTCTACATTAGCCTGTTTACTAAACAGCTAATATAACAGCTTTCATGTTCTCCTTGAACAAGAAATGCGTGGGTGCCTAGATTGCTTTCCGTGAGCGGGGATGTAATGATACCGCCATGGATCAGTGGTTTTCATGTTTTGCTGTCTTGTGCCGATACAGTTGTAAAATATTCGTTTACAATCATGTTGCATGAAAGAGGAGTAGTGGAGACACGTGGAGTTAGGGCGAAGTGGGGGTTTTATTGTTTTCGGTTAATATCAAACGCCAATAATTGGTTTAGCAGCAGCAATAGTAATAGTAGTTGTCCTGGCTGTAAAACAGCAGTAATAGTTATCATGTTGTGATGATGGTGGTGGTGGTGGTAGTGGTGGTAGTAGTGGTAGTAGTAAGTAATAGTAGTAGTAGTAGTAGTAGTAGTAGTAGTAGTAGTAGTAGTAGTAGTAGTAGTAGTAGTAGTAGTAGTAGTCGTTGTTGTTGCTGTTTCTGTTGTAGTTATTGTTGTTTTAATTGTAGTAGTAGTAGTAATAATAATAATAAGCATAGTAGTAGTAGTAGTAGTAGTAGTAGTAGTAGTAGTAGTAGTAGTAGTAGTAGTAGTAGTAGCAGCAGCAGCAGTAGTAGTAGTAGTAGTAGTAGTAGTAGTAGTAGTAGTAATAGTAGTAATAGTAGTAGTAGTAGTAGTAGTAGTAGTAGTAGTAGTAGTAGTAGTAGTAGTAGTTGTTGTTGTTGTTGTTGTTGTTGTTTTTTTTTTGCTGTTGTTGTTGTTATAATTGTTGTAGTAGTAGTAGTAGTAGTAGTAGTAGTAGTAGTAGTAGTAGTAGTAGTAGTAGTAGTAGTAGTAGTAGTAGTAGTAGTAGTAGTGGTAGTAGTATTACGGGGTCATGTAGCAGTATCAGATTAGCAATAGTAGTAGCAGTAGTGGCAGTAGCAGTAGCAGCAGTGGTGTTACACACCATATTAATTAATAAGTGACATTATATTTTCTCCTTATAATTCAGCTTTAAAGATTACACCATGGTAGTAGATCACGTGAAACATGCTGAATTGTTCACACTGTTGGAGGATATTATAGCCGATGAGGAGCGTCTGGTGATAATAAAGCATATTTACTGGGAACATCATCATCATCATCATGTGCCATACCGGTAAGCGTGGGCGGTTATGTTTCATAAGGCGCCCCCAAAAATTGACTGTTTACGTCTAAGTTCTCTAATTAGTTTGCGGTTTTCATTTGCCTCTTGTTGGACTTGCTCATTGGTTTTTCTGTCTGTCCATGGTATTCTTTGTAATTCGCTCCAATTGAAATTGATAATTTGTGTATCCCAGTCTATATCATCGAGCTGCTTTGTCAGCGGAGTCCATTGAATTCCAGAGTTGAGATGAAAGTCTCTACATTAACCTCTCTTCTGCAAGTGTAAATCATTGTCTGGTGGAGACGATCTGAATGTAATCGGCCCAGACTTAACTGATTCATTTTAAAAGAAGTTGGTTGCATATCCTTTACAGGACGTTTGCAGTCAACCAGTAAAATATCACCGCAACGCGGTCTGCTGCCAAATCGCTCGAAGCTGTGTTTCAAACGCGGGTATGTGGGATCACGAATCGCGTCAGTAACACATTCGCCACGGAGAAAACAAGCTGCTCAGTTCCGAAGGATAATATATCGCCAGATGTGACCTCCCATTTGGACAGAAGGACGATACATTGCCATACTATGGTCATCGTGTTATTTGTTTCGTTATATCTCCATCAGTTTCAATGCTCAGTGAGCATACATTTACATTATAATACGTATTCATATTGTGTACCATGTTTGGTCTAAATTTACTTTTTTTTTAAAGGATTTTTGGTCCTTTGCAGGCCGGATTCATTTTTATTTTAAAGTTTATTTCGTACAGAACAATTTTTATTTGCAGGGTGTGCTGAGTGTATGTTTTACATTTGTAAATGCACCGTACACATTAATATACACATGATAATACTACATTAATGGCATGCTGTAATTACCTACATGTTGACAATGATGGTCGAGTAATCATTTGCTCTCATGCATACTAAAATCTACCAAAGGAAATTCTTTCATACTCCAAGTATTCTCATTCACACATAGTTTTATTAAAACAAATTTAACGGTATCGCTGAATTTTTTTTTACTCCAAATATTCTTATTCACTTTTGCTTGCTGCAAATTGTACATCTGTGTACTAAACAATCTTTCATACACTGAACATTCCAACAAGCATCCGATTTTAGAAAGTAAATTGCAAAACAAGCATGTATGACGTTTGCTTGAGCGCGTACGAAAGAGAGAGAGAGAGAGAGAGAGAGAGAGAGAGAGAGAGAGAGAGAGAGAGAGAGAGAGAGAGAGAGAGAGAGAGAGAGCAAACAGACTGAAGTTAGCCACTTTGGGTAGTAACTTAACAGGCACAATTTTTTTTTAAAGTTAATCTCATATCCTTTACAGGACGTCACAGTCAACGCCAGCATGTTTTTGCTGTTGCCATCACTTGGCAAGTTTACGTTCAGTAGTTTGCCATTCTGCATCCATGCCGCATTCGCCACGGAGCCGCCAGGGGTGGGCTATTCAGCTAAAACACGAGAACCGTCAATAATTTAATTTCATCCGCTAGTTTGTCTGGGCCCATGTATACTTTCAGGTTATTACATGAATACATCACGTTTTTTTCATACACTCTTCTTAAAAGATATTCCCCCATAGGGCGCATGACTCATATTACCTGCGCTTAAGATCTAGCTTACCCATATTTTATTTTCCCCCCATCTTCTTTTGGTGACATTTGATATGTTCCATCAAAAATGTTGCTTTCGCTCACCTTTACTTCCCTTTAATTATCTCAGTTATGTCCCTTTAGATGATCGTACCGTTCGGCGCCCTGGGTATTTTAGGTCGTTTTATTCACACATATTGTTTATTTTCTTCTTCATGTATTTATTGCAATGGAGTAATTAATGTAAATGGTTTTTTTTTCCGTACCATTAATATGATATTTAAGTTTAGTGTCATAGGTAATTGACTTTAAGTGTGTTGTCATAGGTAATTAAATTTAAGTGTGTATATCTCAAACGCCGGTCTCTCTGGCTGAGGGGTTACACCACTTTCTCCGTAATCCCGTTTATCACGCAGAGTGCTCAGTAGTTTGCCATTGCTTTCTGAGCGGCCGGCTCAGTTATCCCGCAAGTCATCAGCGGGGGACGAACCGCTCCCAGTTCTCGCCCGCTACGAGGTAATCTTGCCAAGAAATCAACAGACAGCTGAAAGATGCTGCTGTTGACAGCGATATCCTGTAAAAGGATACGCGAATTAAAAAAAAAAATTATCCCAAACAATTCTTACAATAAGTCTGTGTATCCCAGCATCTATTACATGAAGTTTATACACACTAGGCAATTGTTACATTAAGTCTGTGTGTCTCAGGCTATTGTTACATTAAGTGTGTGTATCCTAGGCAGTTGTTATTACGTGTCTATACATTGCAAAAACTATTCCTCCCCACGGCGCTTGGTGACAAAAGTTGAAGATGATGATGATAATTCTAAGTTGTGTTTAGTTTAGTTTAGTTTAGTCGTTGGATCAACATCACGGCACACGGTTTAACCCATAAGTGCTCCGTTTTCCTCCTAACTCAAACCTGAGTCTGGAGAAACTCAGCTCAATGCACGAACTCCGTTGCATCGGCGAGGATCCTGAAATACTTTGGGTAGATGTTTAACTCCAAATTTTGCCCGGGCAGCGCCGTTAGTCTACTCTTTTTCGATTTCCAACTGCCAAGGGATTTTTTACGTGCGTAACAATACACACGGGCGTCCGATCTCACTACCCAGAGACCAGGGGAAATTTTATTACTGGAAGTCCAGGTGGATTTTAAAAAAAAAAATCCTGTCCTCACCGGGGCCTGAACCCGGGACCTCCAGCACTCGAGGCGGACACCATACCTCTAGACCACTCAGCCCCCTAAGTTGTGTGCTACGGTTCATTTTTTTTTATTTCCACAAGTGTCCTATTGCTATGACAGGTCCTCTTTTATGTTCGTATTTTAATACCTTTATCTGTTCCAACAGCTCTGCCTATGCTATATAAATGATTAAACCTCTTGAAGTGAGGACTTACAATGGTAGATTCCGTTATCATTTACTTAATTGATTCTAAATGTCTTTGTCTGTCTCCGCTGCATTGTATTTATTTATTTTTTATTATAATGTTTTTCTCTCGCTTTGAATTCAAGCGTAGTCCATACACATACTACTACGTCTAGTGCACTGGACTGATTTTCACACGTGGATTAGCTTTTCCTATTACTAGTGTCCCTCACCCACTCCGACTTCTGAGGTACTTGTAATTTACGTTCCCAAGTCAAGGATGAAAAGTCAACATTTTAGTCCAATTGACCAGTGCAAGAGTGTAAAAGAGAACCCGCTATCACGACATCAGCGCAACAGAAGTGTAAGAGCGAGCGCTCTTATCCATTCGCCTATATTTAGATGCAAGTGTTGTGACCTGCCATCGTGTGTGTATAATTTACCTTGCAATACTTATAATGTCGTGTGAAGTGCAATGTCTTATGGGAAAGTCAACATCGTCTATTTATGCCAGATTCTACCGAATCTCAGTCTATAGTTCGTTTGGAAAAAAAAAAATGGTTTTAAAGCCAAGAGGATCAACTTCATTGCACCGGGTTTTATCCCATTTGGCTCCGTCTATCTCATCTCAGGGGGTAAGCGTTGCACAAAGCACGAACTTCGTAGCCCCAGCGGCCAACTCCCAGGGGTTTCCGAGAAAACTGCACTCGTAAATCGAACAACGTAGGCCGGAATCGAACTCACATCCTTCAGAGAGCGATGTGGGCGGCATAGCCACTTCGCCACGTAGAATCCTAGTGGTCTATAAGAATAATAATGGTGACACATGTCAAAGTAAAGTAGCCTTTAGCAAGATGAAAAACATACTGACCAATAAAAAGATGCCAATTGAAATGAGAAAAAGAGTGTAGAGATGCTACATAGAGCCTTTACTTTTGTATAGATGTGAAACTTGGTCAATGAGCAGTCAAGCTGAAAAACATCTGATGGCTGTAGAAACGTGATTTCTGAGGAGAGTGCAAAGAATTCCATGGATAGACAGAAAAACAAACGACCAAGTATTACAGGAAACAAATGAAAATCGTAGATTGATTAGAGAAATTAGACGTAGACAGTCAAAAATTTTTTGACATGTTATGAGAAGGAATGAATTGGAGAACTTGGTGACAACTGGCAAGATTGAAGGGAACAGACCAAGGGAAAGTTAGTTAGTTAGTCTTTCCTCTTGAGCCTAAGGCGGCGCATAGGGCAGAAGTCATGGCTCTCCATGTCCGGCGGTTCGCTGCTACCTGTTGTAGATCTTGGATATTCACTTGGCCGTTGAATGAGCCTTCTCTGATGATGGTTCTACGCAGGGTCTCTCTTGGTCTTGGAAAGACCGAGAAGTAAATACCTGGATGGCTTGGCCACATCGCATGGTCGAGACAGAGCTGATCCAAGACTCTGGTAATCGAGTGAAATGTGTTGCAATCCTGTTCTGATTTCAAATGTATCTGTTAGTTTTCCCTCATACAGAAGTCAGCAATCTCAGGTATTTATATTGCCCATATTAAACTGGCGATTTTGTGTCCGATGCCATAGTGCCAAGTGCCTATTAGTGATATCTTAAAGTTAGTTGCATATCTTTACAGGACGTCGCAGTCAACTCCAGCATGTGTTGGCTGTGTGTGATGTCTTGGCATACTTACGTTCAATAGTTTGTCATTGCTTTCTGTACTACCTACACTCATACCATTTTATGAAAACCAAAGCAAGGCGGTCTGTTGCGAAATCGTCCGTAGCTGTGTTTCGAACGCTGTATGTAGGATTACGAACTGCCTCCGTACCTCCGTCGCTACAGAGCCGGCTAAAGCTTTTTGTGTAAAGTTTTTCCTAATTCACACATCCAATATGTACTGGCGAGTTCGGTCCATCGCTTTGCTCTTTTATGATGTGCAATTTGACTATCTGATTGTTGCAGGATCTGTTGGGCCGGAAGCCTGCCATTTATCTCTTAGTTGTACGCCAATGACATTTCTTAATCTCTCCTGAATGATCCCGGTTAATAATTTCCCAGTAACTGACAACATAATTAATTCTCTACGGTTTTCGCACACCTTCAGTCCCCTGTCTTTGGCAGATTCACTAGATAGGCTACTGTACAGTCTGCTGGTGTTTCTTCAATTTCTCATATTGCTAAATAATATGTGCAGTAATTATGTTATTGTGTTTATTTGGCTGAAATAGCTTCTACTGAGATACCAATTGAACCAGCAGCTTTCCCGTTTACTTCACGATACACCATAATCGCGAAAAGAACAAATGCATCCACACTTCTAGAGCTGAATATTGAAGAAGGTTGGCTATTAAAGACGATAAAGCAAAGAAAATTGAAATATTTTAGTCACTTGAACGCCACGAAAGTTTGGAGGGGTATATGCCTGGGAAGAGAGGAAGAGAAAGGACAAAGAGAAGATGGGTGCAGGATGTGGCGGATGATCTCCAGATGGGTGTATCGGACGCGGGACATCTTGCTTGTGTTCGAGGGGTTTTCCGGAAGGTTGTTATGGGAGCGAGGTTCTGCAAAGAACATGCTACTGAATGAATGAATGAATGAATGAATGAATGAATGAATGAATGCATGAATGAATGAATGAATGATCGTATGAAAGAACATTCCACGTGCCGATGATAATATTAATGATGGTGTTGATGATGATAACGTTAATGATTATTATTAATATATAATGAAATAACCACACAGTGTTCGTTATTATCAGTATAGTACATACCAAGAAGCCGGCGCTGCAGCGAATGGGTAACGAATGCGATTCGCAATCCTGCATATCGCGTTCGAAGTCAGCTGAGGGTGATTTGGAAACAGAGCGCCTTGGTTGCTTTTTAACAATGGTATCAACGGCGGTGCTTCAGAAAGCCATGGCAAACTACTGAACGTAAACTTGAATTGTAAATCAGAAACAGCCAAATAATGTTGGGGTTGATTGACACAACCTGTGAGGGATATGCAACTAACGTTTAACTTCAATACCAAGAAAGAGCTGTGTATTTATTTGTGTATATAACGAGGAGTCGACTGAGTTGTAGTCATGAGTCCGAGGGGCTGTTATCCAGGAAAAGAGTACGAGAACCGTTATTTTAAAACTTCACCATAACGGGTGCATTGTGTGTGGCAGTAATAATGGCGGATCCAATCTGATACCAGAGTTACCTCGCTTTGCTTCCGTTTGAGCGGGGAAACTACGTCCACGACAGATCGCAATCAAACACTCGATAATTATTCTCTCACACTCTTTCTCCCTCCCTCCCTCTCTCTCTCTCTCTCTCTCTCTCTCTCTCTCTCTCTCTCTCTCTCTCTCTCTCCGTGTCCCCTTCCTTTTTCTCTCCCTCTCCCCATCTCCCCCTCTCTCTCTCTCTCTCTCTCTCTCTCTCTCTCTCTCTCTCTCTCTCTCTCTCTCTCTCTCTTTCGTTCTTTCATTCTTTCCTTCTTTCCCACTCTCTACCGTTTTCTCTTTCTTTCTTTCAGTCTCGTTCCCTCTTTTTTACCTTCTACAGTTCTTTCTTTCTTACTCTCTAAAGTTTTCTCTCTCTCTCTCTCTCTCTCTCTCTCTCTCTCTCTCTCTCTCTCTCTGTCCTTTTGTCACTTTCTATAGTTCTCTCTCTCTCTTTCTTTCGTTTTTTCTTTCTTTCTTTCTTTCTTTCTTACTTTGAACCCTTCTGTCTATACTTCTCCCCCCCCCCCCCCCCCCGTCCTTACACCGGTCCCTCTCATTCTCTCTCGCTCTGTATACTGTTATTTATCTCTTTCTTTCTCTCTTTCTTTCTCTCTCGTTTTCTCTTTATTTCTATCTCGTCTAGCTCTCACTCATTCTATCTGTCTTTCAACCATTCTCTTTATCGCTATCATTCTGTGTATTTGTCTCTCTATCTGTCACTCTGTCTCTCTCTCTCTCTCTCTCTCTCTCTCTCTCTGTGCCTGTCTCGCTATTTCCTAATACAGATTAACTTTTATCCCCAACCCTTCTATTATTGCGAAATGTTCCTTCCATCTCCCCCCCCCCCCCCCCCCACTCCGTTTAGCATTGCCGTTTCTTCTTTTAGTACCCCACAACCACCCCCCCCCCACTCCCTCCCCCTCCCCATCCCCACCAAACCAACCACCCGCCATCCAAGGATCGGGTTTCCACACATGGCCATTAGGCTGACAAGAAGCCTGGATCTGGGATAAAAGAAAGGGGGAGGGGATGGGTGGATTAATCATTCCTTGTCTTTGAACACATTTTTATCTGGTAACTTATGCTTCCATATTACCTGTTTCCATACCTGGTGTGTCCAAAAATTAGCTCACCATCGTGAGTGATGTGTTGGGGGATGGCGTGTGAGCTGCAGTTTTCTAAAGGTGGATTGCCTGTTGCTTCTGATGTTGAGGATGTTAGCTTCTTGTGCTCCAGGGTATAATTTACGTTATTTGTTGTTGTTTTTTTTGTTTTTTTACATATTCTTCTGGTTTAGTCCTATATCCCCATAGGTCCTCAACCAAACCCTGCCAAGCCGTCCTATGTTTTGCTATTTCCTATAGCTCCCTCTATGTCCTCCAAGTATTATTCACCTCTGTAATCCTCTTCTCCGTGTGTTTTAGGTCTCGTGCTACTTTATTTGCCTTGTGGGTTCCAGACAAGAGTGTCTAGTTATATTGTCCTCAGGTTTTCTCAGCGTGTGTCCTATTCGGCGCCAGTGTCTTTTCCTCAACTCTTGGTTTATTGGAATGTATTTGGTTCTCACCATTAGCTCTAAATTGAGGATTTTGTCTTATCATTTTATTCCCACTATTCTGCGAAGACACCAACACAAATGTGTACAAGATGATAACTCTAACTTAGTAATAATGTAATCAAACAAACATTTTTATACTACAGTCGTTTTGAGTGCATTTATTGTGTCCTCTTCTGGTGCGAAAAACAGATAATGGAGCGAGGTATAATATGCGTTATTTGTATATATTGATAACAACTCTGCCTTGTATAGTAACAAAGTAATCTATCCAACATTTTACACTGCGGCCGTTTTGATGAAACTCCTACCGTCTTCTGCTGGTCATCATCATCATGTGCCATGCCGGTAAGCGTGGGAGGTCATGTTTTGCCATCTCACTCGATCACCAGAGTCGTGGATCAGCTCAGTGTTCTTGTTTCAATCATACAACGTGGCCAAGCCATCGAGATATTTTCTTCTCTGTCCTCCCCTTGTTCTCTTCCCCTCGATCTTGTCAGTTTTCACCAAGTTCTCAAATTTATTTCTTCTCATAACGTGACCATAACGTTCTTCTGATGTGGATTACAGATAATGATTTTACAATCTCAAATTACGCCATATTAGGCTACATAAAACGGCTTTGTACTATTTTTCCGATGAAGAACTTTGTCGAAACGATGTATGTGAAACTGCATGTTGTAGCTGCATTATACAGTATACACTAAAATGCAGGGTGTATTTAATGAAGTCGGGGTAGCACATTGGTTAACGCTGTTGCCAAGACGGTGGTCCTAGTTCAGTAACCAGCTGTGGCAGGATTCATCCGACCAGTTGGTTCGGGCGGGCATGTGTTCGAATCACTCTCAAGCAGTGACTTAGGACCCACCTATAGTAGATCTTATCTCATCTCATCTGGTTCCTCTTGTACCTCACGGTGTCGAGGTGAAGTATAAACAGCGGGAGAGTGACCGTTTATGGGCTTCGTGTATGGCTGCCATAAGAATTGATAACGATGTAGGTCAATATCAGCCTATTAAAAGAGGTGTGAGACAGGGATGTGTAATGTCTCCAGATCTTTTTTCCCTGTACAGTGAAAATATTTTCAGAAATATAGAAGATATGGAAGGAATCAACATTGGGGGACGATACATCAGTAACATTAGATATGCAAATAATACAGTCGTGATTGCAGACAATGAACAGGACCTGCAAAATTTAGTAGATGCGGTTGTTGCACACAGTGAACAACTAGGGTTAGAACTGAATATTAAGAAAACACAGATTATGGTCGTCACTGGGAAGAAGGAAATACCACAATGTGATATACGAGTAGATGGACATATTCTTAAACAAGTGAATGGATACAGTTGTCTCGGAACAGTCATAACATCTGATGGGAGATGCCTTGAAGAGATTAGAACAAGAATTGCCATTGCGAAGGTAGCCTTTTGCAAGATGAAAAACATACTGACCAATAAAAAGATATCAATTGAAACGAGAAAAAGAGTGTTGAAGTGCTACATAGAACCTATACTTTTGTATGGATGTGAAGCGTGGACAATGAGCAGTCAAGCTGAAAAACATCTGATGGCTGTGGAAATGTGGTTTCTGAGGAAAATGCAAAGAATACCATGGACAGACAGAAAAACCAATGAACAAATCCTTCAAGAAACAAATGAAGATCGTAAACTGATTAGAGTCATTAGACGTAGACAGTCAAAATTTTTTGGGCATGTTATGAGAAGAAATGACTTGGAGAACTTGGTGACAACTGGCAAGATCGAAGGGAAGAGACCAAGGGGAAGATCGAGAAGTAAATACCTGGAGGGCTTGGCCACGTGGCATGGTCGAGACAGGAACACGGAGCTGATCCACGACTCTGGTGATCGAGTGAGATGGCAGAGCATGACCGCCCACGCTTATCGGCATGACACAAGATGGATGGATGAATGGTATGGATATTTCCATGGACTCTGTAATTCCCTCAATCCATCATTTACGTGACCGGCCTCTTCCTCTGCTTCCATCTGGTCTGTACATCATTGCTTGTTGAGGTATACTGTTAGTTGGTAATCTAATTACATAGCCAAACCATTTAACTTGCTGTTTTCTGATAAAATCTAGCGTTGCTATGACCCCACTTTAGTCCTGATTTATTCATTTCTGAATTTCTCTCTTCTTGATATCTCAGGACTCTCATTTCTGTTGTTGTGATTTTCATTTATAATTTTCTGTCATTGTCCAGGTTTGGCATTGGTAGCATAGAGTTGATAGGAAGATTGTGTTGTAGAGTGCCAACGTATAATAGATACCATGAAATATTCACAGAGGTAAAGGGGGCAGACTGACCGCATCACCCATCGATTGCCGATTGACGTGAAAAGGCATCCATTGCTTTACGTTATGAAGTTTGAAACAACGGATATCCAAATTGAGATACGCCGTTGATGTACACGTTCTATTTCTAAGGCTGTCTGCATTTCTTGGCAAAGCTGTGTGCTTTATTTAGAGTTGTGTTTTTGTTTGCATGAGAGGTGAGATAATCGCCGGGTTTCTTCGCCGACATTGTAATCTCTCACATCGTGAATCTGCTGCGGGAGAAACTGTGGTGTCTTAACTGCGGCATGATTTCTTCATGACAAGTTTGTGTTGTGATGATTTGTGGCTACACATGTAAGGATTTGGTTGTTTGCGTGTGCCATGATCGGCGTGATTGGTGGATCTATAGATTGACCGTTGGATTCTTCTTCATCATATTGTTGTTATTGTAATTCGTCTTCTTCTTCTTCTTCTTCTTCTTCTTCTTCTTCTTCTTTTTCTTCTTCTTCTTCTTCTTCTTCTTCTTCTTCTTCTTCTTCTTCTTCTTCTTCTTCTTCTTCTTATTATTATTATTATTATTATTATTATTATTATTATTACTCTATTATTATTATTATTATTATTATTATTATTGACTTCATTAATCATTTACCTTTTATTGTGATATATTTTTTTATTATTATTATTATCATCATTATTATTACTCTGTTTGGGATATGTAACCATTGTTTTTGTGTTCTAGATATACAAGTCTGTTAATATAGCACTGTCTGTTACTACAACAATGGCGCTGTGGCCTAGGGGGTAGCGAGACACGCAGTTTCATAATTTCCCGACTTACCGAGTATTATTATTATTATTATTATTATTATTATTATTCCTTCTTCCTTCTTTCTTCTTCAGCTTCTTCCTCTTTTCCTCTTCTTCTTGTTTCTCCTCCTCTTCTTCTTGTTCCTCCTCCTCCTCCTCCTCCTCCTTCTTCTTCTTCTTCTTCTTCTTCTTCTTCTTCTTCTTCTTCTTCTTCTTCTTCTTCTCCTCCTCCTCCTCCTCCTCCTCCTTCTTCTTCTTCTTCTTCTTCTTCTTCTTCTTCTTCTTCTTCTTCCTCATCCTCCTCCTCCTTTTCTTCTTCCACTTCTTCCTCCTCTCTCTCCTCTTCTTCTTCCTGTCCCCCTCTCTTCCTCTTCCGTATCTTCTTCTTCCTCCTCCTCCTCTTCCTATCCCTCCTCTGCTTCATCCTCCACCTTCTCGTTCCACCTCAGACCTCACGTTACTATCATAATATTTCCGTGCAGTTTTTAGTGGAGTGAAATAATGTAACTACACTGCCCTTTTCTACGCCCTGATGTGTATTTGTTACGTGATGCTGGCGCCATGTTTTTAATAGACCAATCGGAACTCGATAATAATCTGATTAATATCATGCCGGGCGTATTTTTTTCCTATGACATTTTCTGAAACCTATTTTAGGCGGGCCGATTTGGGAGCCCATGGCAATTTAAAAATAAATCCCATTTCGATGGGGATTCGAAACCAAAACACATATTTTTTGAGTTGGTTTATGCACGGGTGGGTGTGTGCAGTGGTTTGATTTGGACTGTGTAATAATTTGGCTTTGTTTGTGCAGTGGTTTAGTGTACACATTTGTTTGATTTCAGCAATGGTTTGATTTGTAGATGCAGTAGTTTGGCTGTGATTGTGCATTTGTATGGTTAATGCAATGGTTTTGTTTTGCAATGGGTTGATTTGTGTAATGGGCTGGTTTGGTGTGAACACTGGTTGCTTTTCGTTTGCATATTGGTTTGATTTGGATTGTAACGGTTTGGTTTGTACAATTGTTAGGTTTATAGAATGGTTTGGTTTGGATATTGCAATGTTTTGATTTGGCTAGTTGAATGATTTGTTTTGGTTAGTAGAATTATTTGGTTTGCTTAATGTTTTGGTTTGTACTATACTTTGGTTTATGAGGTTGTTTGGTTAGCTTTATGCAATGATATTGTTTCTGCAATGATTAAGTTTAGCTTGTGCCATGTTTTGATTTGGAAAGGATGCTTTTATTTATGCACGGATAATTAGTCTATATGTGCTCCAATCTCCATAGATCACCCCAGAAAATGTCGACTCACGCACACATTCCATAAACCCAATGCCAGTCACAATCAGTGCATAAACCCAAGTAACACATGTTATAAATAGTATTTCTGGGTGGGCTTCCAAAATTTGAAATGTAGCTTTCACCACTCTCCCTAAGTGCACCTTTAAACCGCTGCACCACCGATGTTTACCAGGTCGGTATCTAGGATCAAATCCTCGGTCGTAGTGTTTGTCCCTCACAGCTAAGCTTTGTGGTCAGTTTCATAAACTCGGTGCAATAAATGTACATGCACACACACACATGCACACACACACACACGCACGCGCACACACACACACACACACGCACGCACGCACGTACCCCCACGCATACTCACATATACACGTGTACATATATCAATTTTCCATTTTATTTTCATGTGCACTTTTCTTCCCCGGTTTTTGTTTTTGTTTTTTGTTTTGTTGTTTTGTTTTTCTACACGCCTATCTATTATAACTTTCGGTATTTTCGTTTCCCCGAACTTTAGGCAATGTGTTTTCGTTGAACATGTGGATTATTATTTGTGGGCGTGGTATTCAGTTTTCTAGGAACGGTGTTTTTTTTTTTTTTTTTTTGGTTTTGTTCGTTGATAAAGACTATTAGGGTGGAAACGTTGGCTTGAATCTGTTTGTGTATGTCTTTCCTTTCCTTTAATTCCCTCGTCGCATTCTGTATTGACTCGTTGTTCAGAATTCGGGAGAAAATCGCACTGTCTGTCTATCTGTCTGGCTGGCTGGCTGGCTGGCTGGCTGGCTGCCTGCCTGCCTGTCTGCCTGTGTGTCTGTGTGTCTGTCTGTCTGTCTGTCCGCCCGCCCATCCGTCCATCCACCCATCTATCTATCTATTTCTGTCTGTCTGGGTGTATAATTGTAACTGTGTACATGTATATATGCACGCTGCACACATACACGTGTGTGTCGGCGTTTTTTTTTTTTTTACGTTCACTCGCTTTGAACTCAAGTGAAGTCCATACACATGTTACTTTACTACTTCTAATAGCCCTGGACTCCACAAACTCCTCACACCCCGTGAAACTAACATACACTTTCACTTGCAACTGTAAATCACCTCAGGGCTAAAACACTCCGTCTCACTACACCTGTAACATAAACAGTATTAACGTCAATAAAACGATCTTACCTGCCGATATCGTTTACCTATCAGTCGAGGCCTTTGGTAGAACTGTCTAGCTGTACTCACTTTTAGTATCGTGCGCTGCCTGCGGTTTCGTGTAGTAGTATCAGGCACAGTTCAGAGTTCTGGCATTCCGCCTCTTCACTATCTGACCTACCTTATGTTCAGTACATTGGTAGGTGACTCGCAGGGCATAGTTCTGAGAGCACTACTTGAGGTAACACCGTAAGTTTGACGCATTTGTGTACTTGGCCAGCTTGGCGTGTTACTACAGTACGGTGAAAGATTACAGGAGACGCCTAGTTTACCATACCACCTTCGATAAACAGTTATAATGTTGATTTTGTGGCTGTTTATTTCACCCGTGTTTCGTAATTTTACCAGTTTCGTAATATTATTTACAGAAATCTTCAGTGTTTGTAACTATTTTATCGAAAAATATAGTGTTTTAAAATGTATTTTAGACATGTTACTTGTTTGTAACTATTTAGCGTAAGCACTCGGCGTTTCAATAGATAAACAAACAAATGAATAAAATACATAAACATTCAGTTTTGCGTAACCATTTTACAGAAACCTTCTGTGTTTCATAACCATTTTACTGAAATCTCTGATGTTTCATTTACTGAATAATACGGTTTTTGCTGGGTACTGGTGCCAGATGCAGTTGTTAGAATAAGTCACTGGTCACACGCGCTTAAACTTCCTGTGCGCTGACCGTGGGGTAGTGGGTTAATTCCACACACCGGCCATTTGGATTTGAACGTTGAATCCTCGTTCAGAAATCAATGGCAGCTACAGCAAGTAAAATTGTGTAGAAAATTAACCTTCTGTTGGTCTGAGTGTCACAAAGGATATGCAACATGTAAGTTATTCGTAGTAAATAAAGTTGTGATGATACAATTCTTGTATTAAATAAAGTTGTGATGATAAGTTCTTGGTAGAAAATTAACATGTAAGGATACTTTCTTGGTAGAAAAGTATCACGTGAGGATAAGTTCTTGGCAGAAAATGAACATGTAAGGATAAGTTATTGGTAGAAAATGATCACGTAAGAAAAATTTCTTGATAGAAAATGAACATGTAAGGATAAGTTCTCGGTAGAAAATGAACATGTAAGTATAAGTTGTTGATTTTAAAAATATGAACACGTGATAATAAGTTCTTGGTAGAGAATGAACACTTGAGGATACATTCTTGATAGAAAATGAACATGTAAGGATAGGTTTCTGGAAGAAAATGAATATGTAAGAATAAGTTCTTTGTAGAAAATGAACATGTAAGGATAAGTTCTTAGTAAGAAATTAACATGTAAGAATAAGTTCTTGGTAGAAAATGAACACGTGAGGATAAGTTCTTGGCAGATGATGAACAAGTAAGGATAAGTTCTTGGTAGAAAATGAATACATGATGATAAGTTATTGGTAGAAAATAAACTTGTGATGATAAGTTATTGGTAGAAAATGAACATATAAGGATAAGTTCTTGCTAGAAAATGAACACGTAAAGATAAGTTCTTGGTAGAAAATAAACATGTAAGGATAAGTTCTTGGTAGAAAATGAACATGTAGGATAAGTTCTTGGTAGAAAATGAACATGTAAGGATAAGTTCTTGGTAGAAAATGAACACGTAAGGATACGTTCTTGGTAGAAAATGAACACCTGCGGATAAGTTAATTTTATTAAATGAACTTGTGAGCGTTATGTTGTGATGCACTAAATGGTTAAATCTATACACTTGGTTAGTAAACGGGATAGACATCAAGTGAAACTGTAAGACAAAACGCTGCACTCTGTGGACATTCTTTTTCCATGAACAGTGTTATTATTAGATGAAAGCCATATACTTTGTGAGGTTCAGATGATGATGAAGGTGTAAACCGCGCTTCCAATGAACATGCATTCCCTTGAGGAAGACAGGCATCTGTGGCAGTCCGTGCTGCTGGCGGTGTGGTGAATATGTTGGCGTCTGGTATCTTGGACATAACGCGCCTTCTGTAAGTTGACTTGTGTTGTTATGTCATCAACGATAAGTTTCATTGTCAGATATACGTTATGTCATTACTGATTACTTCTGTAAGTTGACTTGTGTTGTTATGTCATCAACGATCAGTTTCATTGTCAGGTATACGTTATGTCATTACTGATTACTGGCACATTGCCGTCGTGACAGACGATAGTTTGTTACATGGTCCTTTAAGAAAGGTATAATAGCCTCTCCATTGCACAAAGTCTGGGCTGAATTGTATAGACCAGGTTTTGCCCATGCTGTTTGATCCCTCTCTCGGCAGGCCTAGTTTACTCCAGAGGAAATGAACACCAATACATCTGGAACAAGGCAAGCTGCAGAAGCTACCGGATCAGCAAAGCAATGTTCTAACTGTCCGCCTGCCAGAACCTCCATCCTAGACCAGTTGCCGACTAAGGCTTAGGACCTGGTCTGCCCTGCCATGATATTTAGACTTAAGGTTGCATTTCCTTGCACCAGGATAAGGCTTGTACCCTCTCAGTTACCCTCATCCCTCCTCCACCCGAAGCTGCTTGCTCAATGTGGGGTGTCCGGTTTGATGAGCGCCGCCTAACATTCGGAGCTAACAGAAAGCAGGTAGTACCGTTTACTGTCATACGGTAGCTCAATCATATCTGACTAAGACCCAACATTCGGAGCTAACAGAAAGCTTGTAGTACCGTCTACTGTCATACGGTAGCTCAGTCATATCTAACTAAGACCCAACATTCGGAGCTAACAGAAAGCAGGTAGTACCGTCTACTGTCATACGGTAGCTCAGTCATATCTGACTAAGACCCAACATTCGGAGCTAACAGAAAGCAGGTAGCACCGTTTACTGTCATACGGTAGCTCAATCATATCTGACTAAGACCCAACATTCGGAGCTAACAGAAAGCAGGTAGTACCGTCTACTGTCATACGGTAGCTCAGTCATATCTGACTAAGACCCAACATTCGGAGCTAACAGAAAGCAGGTAGTACCGTTTACTGTCATACGGTAGCTCAGTCATATCTAAAACCTGATTATGTTACGTTATACATCGCAGCTAAACACACGCAATTAGTCATTCCTTAGCTTCAAGTTGTGCTGACAGTGGCATGGGCGGGGTAGGAAGACGGTTCGATACCTGGGCACGCCGTTCGCTACGGGAGGGAGAGAACGGCCAATTATTTCTCCGTTCACTCAAACCTAAAAATGTAGTGGTCTTAACACTTCAAATACCCACAACAGGTTTATGCTCCGTTATATATATATATATCGATTGCACAGGGCTAGTGTTGGCGTATAATCTTGCTTCTAATGTGTATACGGCAAGCTTTTGTTTTGTTATATTATCTAAACACGGAACGTTTATTCCTATAATTGCACATCTTAGCAGCAACGTTCATTTCTATAATCACAGATATAAACATTCCACGTTCATTTCTACAAGCACACATGTAAACACTCCATGTTTATTTTCTAGAATCACACATCTAGACAAGGTGATTTCATTCCAGTAATCACACATCCAAAAGCCGGCTCCATGGCCGAGGGGTTAGCAGCTTTCTCCGCTAACCCCGAATACTCTCGTCACGTGACGCGACGAGAATTAGCAGTGGTTCGAATTGCAAAAGTGACTTATGAGAGTATGGAGCCGGTCGCTCAGAAAGTCGTGGCGTGCTGATGAGCGTAATCTAGCCTAGGAATCAACATACAGCTGAAAGATGCTGGTGTTGACCGCAATATCCTGAAACAGGATGGAAACGCGGGAAAAAAAAAAAAATCACACATCTAAATATGGCACGTTCATTCCTTTAAACACACATCTGCAAACGGTACGTTCATTCCAATAATCACACGTTTAACACACAGTGTTTATTCCATATTCATACATCTAAACGCGCCACATGCATTCCTATAATCTCACAATTAACTCGCTACGTGCATTCCTATAATCTCACATCTAAACACGCCACGTGCATTCCTATAATCTCACATCTAATCGCGCCACGTGCATTCCTATAGTCTCACATCAAAACGCAACACCTTTATTCTCATAATCACACATTTAAACATTACACGCTCATTCCTGTAATACACATCTAAACATAACACCTTCATTCTTATAATCACACATATAAACACGACATGTGCATTCCTATAGTCGCATACGAACACGGCATGTTCATTCATATAATCACATATCAAAACACGCTGGTTTCTATAATCACATATCGAAACAACGCACGTTCATTCCTGTAATACACATCTAAACACTCCACGTTCACTCCCATAATCACACAACTTAACACTCAACATTTATTCCTCACACATCTATACTCTCCTCCATTCTCATACTTTATGCATGTCGTATTCTTTCGTATAATCTGAACATGACCTGTTATTCATTTTTGTCTGTGTTGAGTTGAGTCAACAAACAATATCACATCAGTTGGGACATGTCCATACGTGTTCCGTCGTCATCTGCAACAGCCAATGAAGAGTCCCTATACTAATGGTACCAGTAGCAGTCTGATTAAATAGCCGTCTGACCTTTCCTAGGTATTTTGAGTGTCGACCAGATCTTCTGGTTACTCTAGCACCATTCTCCCCAATCAGCGATGATCTACCCGTTCTTGTGCACTATACACACGATTCCAAAGGGCCTCGACGACATATTCCCTATCATGCACCAATACTCTATCTAGGAGTGCAGACGCAGCCAATCTGTCCGCCTGCTCGTTTCTTACAACGCTAGCATGTCCTCTATATTTGATTGTTGAATTTCTTTAAGCCTCCCACTCAGTCCGAAGTATGCCTGTCTTTACATTTCGCATGATACTTTATGAGACCGTTACAATTACGTCATCCTTGTACTGTTTGTCTTCCAGCCAGCGCAATGCCGCCGAGACTGCCTCCACCTCCATTCTCAGCCTACATGTTGTGGTATCATACGCCAGGTTCTCCTTCACCAAACACCGTCCACCAATCTTCACCAGGAATAGCTAGACAATTTGTTTTACCTCTTAATACAGAGCCATACATATAGATGATTACATCGCCTTGTCGTGAATTGTCGTGAATCATTTGTTGCACCTCCCATTCAATGCAGCCTGCCCTCCAACTCATGCATTCTCGATCCAATGTTATTATGACCCTGCACAAGTCTGACGTTTCCACTGGCATTTTGACCCACTCCTCTCCTCTCACAATGTTCTCCAGCATGCACACTTCTCTGTTGGTACCCTCTTTCTGAGCCATCCATATTTCTCTGATCAGCCCGTGACCCTTAACTGTATCCAGGGCTTTATGCAGGGGGTATTCCGTGTATGCAGCCACTCGGAGATGTGATTTAGCCTGCAGCACCCTAAGCCTATCTGAAATAGTGGGCGAGGCTAGGATGTATCGCATACACACTATCGGCATAAAAATCTTCAATAGTAGTCCATTGTCCATTCCAGTATCACCCGCATAGCTTCATTCTGTATGTGCTCTGCTTTCACCAGCTAACTCTGTCATCAGTCCCATCCCCCAGTCAGCTACTGAAAACTTCAAATGCTGATAGAATATGAACAACATTATGTTCCACGTCCTTTGCTGCCATGATCTTCCGAGCACCGAGTCCAGTCTTAGATCTCATAACACAGATAACATAACAGCTGCTCCAGTCTTAGATCTCATAACACAGATAACATAACAGCTGCTCCAGTCTTAGATCTCATAACACAGATAACATAACAGTTGCTCCAGTCTTAGATCTCATAACACAGATAACATGACAGCTGCCCCAGTCTTAGATCTCATAACACAGATAACATAACAGCTGCTCCAGTCATAGATCTCATAACACAGATAACATAACAGCTGCTTTCACGTGATTCCGGAATGACAGGCTTCAGTCCAAGGTGATTCCCAGGTACAGTGGCGTGCAGAGGTTCCTTGATGCCCGGGGCCAACCCCTTGATTGGATGCCCCTAAATTGTTCTTTACCTCATTCATTCCTCATCCCCTCCAACTACACTGTGCTGCCCCCTCTCCCTAACTGGATGTCCCCCTCCCGGCTGGATGCCCGGGGCTGGTGCACCCCCGTACCTCCCTCTGCACGCCACTGTCCAGGTACCTCAGATTACTCTGTCTGTCTGTCTGTCTGTCTGTCTGTCTGTCTGTGTGAACATTTCTGCCATTTGTTGTAAGACTTGGAACGTCAGCCTTAACAATCCCATTGTCCAGAGAGTACCATAACACAGAGGCCTTATCTGGGTTAATGAATCTACCCATCTCTGTACACTAGTCGATCACTTTGTTTACTGTCTCCCGCAACGCTTGCGCTATTTGCATCCCGTCTCTCCCCTTGCCTATACTTAAGGACATTAACTACAAATGGCAGTATCCTTCCAATCCCTAGTGCTTCAATGCCAGCAATCCACGAACTATACAACTAAATAGTAAATGAAACCCGTTACTGTAGTTCTAACAACAACTATACTTGGCACTCTTCCGAATTCCGGTCCCAAATAGTTCTGCAGTGAATAAGTTATTAGGGTTAGGGTTAGGGTTAGTTATATAAAATTATTCACTGCAGAACTATTTGGGACCATTAGATATGTAACGCATTCTAACAAGTATACTTTTATTAAATATGTAACACATTCTAAATTCTAACAACAACTATACTTTTATATTAGATATTTAACACATGACACAACTTTTTGGAAACCCTGCACACTTTTATTATTTCTCTGACTAGCTGTCGTATGTTATTTTATAAATAAGCTTTGAAATAATGTTTACCTGTTCGCAGTCCACATGTTGCTCATTTGTTTGCTTTATTTATGTATTTATTATCTGTACTGCGTTTCCCTATTTACCTTTTGAAGCCTTTCCCGTAGACGAGCTCCCATTTTATCTCTAATTATGTTTGTACACGCTAGCCTTTCATTAGAGAAAAGCCCCATCAAGTGCAGATAATCCGATCGTATATATCAGACTTGGGGAAAACACAAGTAGATAAATAATCCATGAGTTACTTCCCGTTAGTGGAGCAGCAGTAGTGAAGCAGTGGTAGCGCATCGACGAGGACGCTTGTCTGTCGGGTCATAAATACATTCACATGTATTGTTAGGCGCTTATAAAAGTAGAAGGAAGAAGTAGCGACTAGAAGACACACTCACCATCATGTGCCATGCCGGTAAGCGTGGGCGGTCATGTTTCGCCATCTCACACTATCACAAGATTCGTAGATCAGCTCTGTGTTCTGGTCCCGACCATGTGGTCTAGCCATCCAGATATTTACTTCTCTGCCTTCCACTTGTATTTTTCCCACTCAGTCTTGCCAGTTGTCACCAAGTCACCATAAAGATTAGAAGAAATAGTTACACCCACACACGGATTCAAACCTGTCACCTCCAAATTGACAGCGTCTCGCTGGAGGAATACGTGTACACTGTCCGCATCAGTCGGGTGGTTGTCGTGCATTTATATGCTCATCGTGGGAGATTTTTAAATAGACCTGGGTTCTCAGCTCGACCAAACCTATATGGTTTCCAAGAAATGCCATTGGAAGTAAGGCCAGCCGGGTGGTATTGACCATATTATTCATTGAGTGCTGGTGGGTGTGTTAAAATATTGGACAAACGCCATATACCTAAAAGGTGTCAAATAGTGGACAAACACCATATACCTAAAACTGTGTAAAAGGGTCCGGTATTAGTTCCCATGTACGTAATTGCCTTCCCTTATTATAAACAGCGGTTGACATAGATTTACGGATATTGATAGACTGTCATAGAAGTGGAAGGAAGAACAAAGAGTTTAAGAGAACACAGGCAACTACTCACATATCTATCTATCTATCTATCTATCTATCTATCTATCTATCTATCTATCTATCTATCTATCTATCTATCTATCTATCTATCTGTCTGTCTGTCTGTCTGTCTGTCTGTCTGTCTGTCTGTCTGTCTGTCCGTCCGTCCGTCCGTCCGGGCCCGCCCACCCACCCACCCTCCCACCCACCTATCTATCTATCTATCTATCTATCCATCCATCCATCCATCCACCCCTCCCTCCATCCACCCCTCCCTCCTTCC